>CM050174.1:54034192-54524192 GCA_027410445.1 Discoglossus pictus
CTCTCTTTATCCTTATGGTTCCTCTCCTCCTCTCTTTTTTGCATTTCCTTAATCTCAAACTACCGTACCTATTTCTTTGTAATTCACATCTCCTCTCTCTCATCGTCTATTCTTTCCTCTCTCTATTTTTATGTTTTTAGCCCTCTTTACTTTCACTTTTCCTTCCCACAAAATGCTGATCTTTCTCTCTATATATATTATCTTAACTACCCCTACTTTCTCCTCTCTGTATCCCTCTCCCTTCTTTACTATTTTTCCTCTCAGTTCCTCTCTCCCCTATTCCATTCTTCTTTGCCTCTTAATCTCTTCTTTCCCCCTCTCTTATTTTCTCTCTCCCCTCTCCCTCTCTCTTCTTTATGCTTTCTTTCTTTACCCTCTCTCTCTATGTCATCTCCCTGTGTTGCTCTATTCTCTCTCTTTTCTTTCCTCTCTCATTTTCTTCCCTTCAATCTCTCTTTGCTCACTTTTTCTTTGTATCCCTCTCCTTTCCTCTCTTTCTCTGTATCTCTTCTTTCCTCTGTCTCATATTCACTCTCCCCTCTTTGCTCTTTGTTCTCTCATTCCCGCATTTCTTGCTTTTTTTCTCTCTCTTTACCTCTATCCCTCTGTATATTCTTCCCTCTAGTTTCTCTCTATTGCGCTCACTTCCCTTCCTCTTTCACTTTGCCATTTCTTTCTTTCTTCTTATTATTCCTCCTTCTTTCTCTCATCTCCCCCTTTTTATTTCCACACCCTTCATTCTGTCTATTCTATTGTATCCATCGTTCCATTACCCTTATTGTCTTTATTTCCTATATTATTCCCTTCTTCCCTTTCTTCTCTATATTCCCACTACCCTGTCTCTTTTCCCTGTTCTAGACCAAACTCCTTTACACAGACTAACATTATTAGTGTACTTGCCCGAAATTAAATCCTAACACTGCACTCCTCTTTTCTGTCAATATCACAGTCTATGGCACTCTAGGGGTTACATCCTCGTGGCCTCAAAATTAAATCTGAACATTGCTTTGATGATTCCTCTACTGATATCTCTGTTCCCTGGCACTCTAGGGGTTACATCCTCCTGGCCTCCTGTTTTATAGATGGTTGGAGATTATTCTCACATCGCTGCATCACTGACATCTGCTGCAATTACTGTGCCCCCTGCCCTGCCAGCTCACCCCTAGCACAGGCATCACACAAAAGGCAATCAGATTATTCATGAACAACATATCCCCCTTTTCAGCTGGGCCCTGGAAATCATTCAAGGTCCTAGTATATATATATATATATATATATATATATATATATATATATATATATATACTGTATATATATATATGTGTGTGTGTGTGTGTGTATATACTACTAACTTGCCTGTCGGTAGCATAGGATGCTGTCTCTCTCTGTGCTGTCTCTCTTTGTGTGCTGTCTGTCTGTATGCTGCCTGTATCTTCACGGTTTCTCTGCGTTCTGTCTGTGCTCTCTCTCTGTGCGCTATCTCTATCTCTGTGTGTGCTTTGTCTATCTCTGTGAGCACTGTCTGTGTGTGCTCTCTCTCTCTGTGCTCTGCCTGTGCACTCTCTGTTCGCTCTCTCTGTCTCTATGTGCTCTGTCTGTCCTCTCTCTCTCTCTCTCTCTGAGCTTTATCAGTGCCTATTCTGTGTCTGTTCTCTCTGTGCATGCGCTCTCTCTGTGTGCTCTTTCTTTCTTTCTCTGTGCGCTCTCTCTGTCTCCTCTCTATGCATGCACTCTCTCTCTCTCTGAGTGCTCTCTCTCTAACTCCATCTCTTTCTCTATCTCTCTCTGTCCTGTGTGTGTCTCTCTCTGTCCTCTGTGTGCCCCTTTCTCTCTCTGTCCAGTTTGTGTGTGTGTCTCTCTCTCTGTCTTGTCTCTCACTCTCTCTCTATGTCCTGTATGCGTCTCTTTCCCTGTCCTGTATCTGTTTCTCTCTCCTATGTCTCTATCTCTGACTTGTGTGTCTCTCTCTGCCCTGTGTCTGTTTCTCTCTCTCTTTCTCTCTCTGGTTTGTGACTTCACCCTTTAGTCGGCATTTAGGGTCTGGAGTAAAACGTAAAAAGTATGATATTGATCTTTTAAATGCATGATAGATATGTTTGGACTGCAGTGAACCTTTAAATGTGTCCGAAAATCTGCTTTCAGCTCAAAATTTATTAGGATTGCGAGCTGATATATGTCTCAATACAAACATACCCCCCTTCTTGGAAGAAATGTGAGCAATAACAGATTGATTTAGCAGATAGACGCTACAAGAACTAGACATGATGATATAAATTAATATAGAGCTGAAGAGGTGGTGGATAAATAGAGCATCCTTCCTGCGGAAGAATTCACAACTTAGAGGAACATATTGGGTGGTTCAGTTGTTTTCATGAGGGGTCAACATCTGTAATAGACATTTTATATTTAATGCATTATACTTATATTTATTACTTTTTTCTAGCATTTCAAATGCTGGCGTCTATCCAGTAGATATAAATAAGTATAATGACAGATGCTTTAAAACACATACGCATTAGAAGCACAATTGCTTCAAAGAAACATAATTTAATATGAACCAATATGAACTAATAGATCTGTTCTGTCAATTCTCCTTTCTAAAAATATCAGAATAAATTATTCCTCAAGGACAGCCATATGTACGGCAAAACTCAGGAATTACTACATTCATTTACTGTATTTGCTCCCGCCACGTACACTAAAAGGTGGTTCCATGTATCCACATACTTCAAAAAATACAGAAAAAACTTTATAAAAAAATATCAAAATCCTGAATGGGGAAGACAATACTATACTGGGGTTAAGCTTAAGCCTTCCTAGATTAGCCCTAACTATACCATGTCACAACTGACTTCCCTGGTGGTGCAGGGGTTAGGATTCGGTGCTTTCACCATTGCAAGCTGGGTTCGATTCCAAGTCAGGGAACCAAGAAGTCACAACACCCTGAAGCTGAAGCCTGGTCAGTACTTGGACGGAAGACCACCTAGGAATACCAGGAGCTGAATACTGTGGGCAACTGGAGAAGGAAATGGCAACCCGCTCTAGTATTTCTGCCATGAGTACCAAGTGGATCCTGCATGGACATAAAGATGTCCCAGTCCACAAGGTCACGAAGAGTCAGAAACGATTGAAAAAAATAAACATTAGCCCTAACTATACCACATCACGACTGACTGAATTTTCTCAGTAGATATTTATCTGGAATTAGATATATACAAAAGAAGAAAGGGTTTGGGACAAATTTCACACAGAGATTGATAATGTCAGAAAAATACTGTTATTTGGAGGTCATTACAACACAATTGCATTTAGGAATCAGAGCGACCTCTTTGTGTGCAGCTGCTATATCAGCAGCCATACACAACTTAAGCCTTCCCTCGGAAATGCTCAATCCCCCAAAGGGTTGTTCATTAAAGACTCGTTAACACATCACACATTAACCTCAGCTAATGAGGCCCGTAAATGGCTGTTCCAAATTGACTTAAGAGCTTGCAATCAATTAAGCAACAATTATACGAGGGAGATTATCCCAGCCGGCCGATTCGGGTTGTCTAAGGTACTAGATCACATTACTAATTCAGCTGAGGCTGATCATCCCTCCTGATGAACTGTGCACATTTCAAACTAATTGCAAAATGCTTAAAAAAACATAATGGAATATTTATATATTTCAACACTAATGTGGTGGAGTTCGGAGCAAATTATCAGTAAATTATTAATTATTATAAGGAGGTATCAACAAATTACTGCAAATAATCTCTCCTTCTACTCTCTGGGCCTCATTCAATTGCGATTTGGCCAATTGAATAGGGCTCTATATATGCACATAGCATATTTTTTTACACAGAAGTTTTTAGTTAGTGAACTTCTATCCAAAAGCAAGGTCTTCACTAACTAAAAAAATCTGTAGAAAAAAACAAGCTATGTGCTTATATAGAGCCCTATTCGATTGGCCAAATACCAACTGAATGAGGCCCTCTGTTTATAAGGATCCTGTCAGCTCTTCTGTGCAGGAAATACTTTCCCAATTTGTAAAAATACTTCATAGAAAAAGTGCTGAAAATATTATCTGTATATCTAAATTACTGCTTATTGGCGGATATTGGTAAGCCCATGCCACGTTAAACATTTTTAATTGCCCTGAAAAAAATGAAGTCAAGGTCCAGAATCCATATTTTCTTAAGTATACACATGCAATAATTTTAATATAATAGCATTCAAAAGGGCACAGAAAGGTCTACATAGTGAAAGGGAAATAACAACATATAACTGACGTATTTAAGCAATGAAGATACAGTTAAAAGGTATATGTAAGTTTCCCTGTTTTAATATTAAAAATCCACCACTTAACACTAGAGATGCACTAGCCACTTTTTGAAATACTGCTGAGAAACACTCTAGTACCAATAAAAACACTGTATGCATGAGATGTGGGGGCAGACCTTTGTAGGGACTGTTTGGATGGTTTGAGTAAATGAAAACAGAAGCTCTTAAGCACTTGTTAATAAAATCATGTTTAAATATTCAAACAAACACTTAGGCTGTTTATTGTAATATTAAAAATTGGGGATCTCCCATATACCTTTAAAATATTTCATAATGCAAGGAAGGTCTGGAAGACAGGGGCCTGGTCCTGACTCAGGTCTACTTATTGACTTGATATATATGCCTGGATTATAGACTACAGAGAGCGCAAAGGCAGATGAGAACATAATTAGAAGACTCGGCTATAACAAACACTATAAATATTAATGTGTGTAATACAAATGTCAGTATATTTACCATGAATCCACATAGAACAAGGAAAATATGGAAAGCTTGGTCTACATTACGATGTGGTCAGTGAGATTAGGAGAGCCTTTATCACTATCATTTAATCTATAATGAATTCTCTTGTTTGGTCATTACATGGTGACACAACCTGTGTCAAATCCTCCTTCCTGCAGATCCATGCTGATACCCGAGCTTTGGATAAATTCTGATAACTGGTAAATTTATCATTGTTCTGGATCAATTGCAGTGTAAATAAAAGGGGAGTTATCTGGGTTATTTAGCAAAACTTAAACTAAGTGTTTACTATTCTGTGTTTGAATGTGATACTATGGCTGCTGTAAGGAGCAGGCAGAGGGAGGATAGATGGAGTACAGAGACAGCAGAAAGCAAGTACAAAGGGGTAATCTGAAGGAAGGGAAGCAATACAGTTAATAAGCTAATAAGATTCATGGATGTATAGGAAGGCAGCACAAAAAACATACTCAGAATGATATGTCCAAGTCGGCACAATTGAACACATCCTAAAATGTAATCATACACTAAAACTCCTCTTGTTACATATTAAAAGGAACATGATGGCATAATACAAACTACCGGAAATGAGTACCCACCCACCAAGCATATTCTGTTATCTCTTTCTTAAGGGCTATATTCAATCATTGCTAATTAGCCCATGGGGATTTTGCTGCATCATTTTCATTCTAAAGCCATGTGAAATTGATGAGATGGAGATGTGCATTCTTCATGAAGTATTTATTTTGATCAGCCAAGTTACACCCTAGGATAAACACATGTTCAGTGTTTTCATTCCACATTGCTTTAGTCTGAGCCCCACATCATAATTAGAAATTAGAACAGGTTTGTTGGGTGGATTAGAAAGGCTTATCGACAGGTAAGGTAAGCAGGTTATATACACATGCTTTAGTTTCAAGGATCAAATAAATCCTTTGCCTTCAGAACAGCTTCAATCAATGAAGTGTGTGTAGTGGGATATTGCACAATTCTTCAAGAAGAAAAGTCCCCAGTACTTTTAGATGATGAGATGGATATCTCTTTCACACTCTACACTCCAGAACTTCCCCTAAAGGTCAACTGATTACTCAATGATTTAGATCTGGTGATTGGGGAGGCCATGATGTTCATGCAAACATGCATGGGAACATCATGTGGAAAGTGTTTGCACCATAGACTGCATCTGGTCCTGTTAAATGGCTTCATATTTCTTGGACGTTACACAATCATACAGAGCAGCCATAAAACTGAATGACTTCAATGAGATGGCTGTCCATAACATTATAGATCCACCAACATGTTTCACAGTTGGCAACAGACTTTGTTGGGTAGAGGCATAATTTTCATATGTAAACCAGGTTGATGTAAGAAATAGGGTGAAATATGTATGTGAATAATGTCATACATTGCCTATGGTACTCCTAGCGCTACAGCATCTTCTGGTGCTCTAAAAATAAAATATAATAATAAAAATAATATAATAATGACTTATCAGACCATATTACTTTTTTTCCATTGCTCAGGGGTCCAGGCTTCTGAGTTTCTTATACCAGATTATTAGTCTTTGTGAGATGATTTTGAATAGAAGTGGTTTCTGAATGGAAGCTCATGAAATACAGTATTGGGCAAGAGAAGTGCTAATTCCATCCTGTGGAGGCTGAAGTTTGTGGCATTTAGCAACTATCCTGTAAAGTGTCTGTCTATCCCTCTCCTTGAACTTCAACTTGTGACCTCTTTGCTGATGCTTGGCTTTATTTTGTAATTGTTATTAAGTTATTTCAATTTTTAAATTCCATTTTCATGATTCTGTTATTTAGTCCTCCCCTATGTATGTATATATATAAATAAAGAAAGATATATATATATATATATATATATATATATATATATATATATACACACACACATTTACAATAAAGAAAGTGGTAATTGGGGCTTGTAAAGTTTTACTTCTGCTGTCTAAATCTATTTCAGGGATATAATGCATTTTTATAATCATATTCCTTCACTGACTCCTTAAAATTCTATTGGCCTATTTAGTTTAATGTGGTTTTGTACACCCCATATGTTTTCATATCTGTATAGATAAAAACACAGGTTTATGTGGATTGAATATGTAAAAAATATGTGGAGAGGTTTGCATTTTATCAACTGTGTGTATGTATGTATACACACAATTTTCTCATATATATATATATATATATATATATATACACACACACACATATATATATTTATATATAAATTATTGTTAAATACGTGTTATGAAACACTCTTTTCTCTTTCATTCTGTATGAATCCTCCTCACCTCTTACTTTGCCCCATACACAGTATAAACACACACTTTGATGGCAGGTTAGAACCAATAGGTCTATCCACTTTGCTTGTTGCTGAAAGATTAAGACCCCTATTCAATTGCAAAATTTAAATTTGCAACAGTTACAGAGGGATTCAATTGATCAAGCCGCAGATACCTAAACCATAAAACAATGCACTCGTAAGTAGCATTTCAGAGCATGATCAAGATCAAGTAAGCAAGGCCTTAATTACCGATTTAGAAATAGCCAATGGTAAATGAGACCATCATCATGACGTCAGTAAAACATGGAGGTTAAACGTCAATCAATTAGCATTTAGAAGTCCGATATGCGATCAGACTCGTAATCCGCCAATCTATAAAATAATAAAAATTAATGAAAGAAATGTTCTAGTCCATGTGGGTTACCTGAAATGAAACAAAAAAAAAAATATTTGTTGATTGCAAATTTGTGAGCTTGAGACTGTTGTGCAATTAATTCTAATGTCTTTCATCGCTTTCCCAGTTTTTAAAAGTGCAGTATTGATGTTTTATTTGCATTTACAGTGCTACAAACAGGTGTTTAACCCACTTGCAATTCCTATCTGGAACTCGTAGGATTTTCTTCTATATTTGCCATTTACAGGTGTGGAAACATTTGCGGGCTTGAGGAGTTGTAGCAATTCAATAGCGATTTGCGATTGTAACATTTAAGGGCTTGAAAGATCAATGGCTTAGCTGGGTCGGAATTACGATTTTGACAACCGCAGGGATTTTCAGCTTATAACCCGCAGATCGTTTGTGGGTAGCTAAAAGACGCCACTTAAATTAGTTTACGGGCTACATTACGGGGTCCAGTAACTTACAATTGCTAATTTGAATAGGCGCCAATGTTTTATTAAGCTATTTGTCTGGCCCTGCCACTTCTGCTACAAGGCTGCTATGTTTTGTGAAGCTGAGAATGCAAAAATTACTTGAACACTAACCTTCCTGTTGTAGCTACTGATGTTTTCTGAACAATGCCGCCATTTTGAGCCTTATTAAATGACTAAAAGACCATTGAAGACTGGGAAATATCATCTTGTTGTGTTTATATCAAATTAATAACACTAGAAACTGTGTAGTCTGTCGTGATATAAACATTTTTTAAGGTAACACTTTTTTAGTAGACACAATGCTTGTGCCTGTAATCTTGAATACTGAGTGGGTATGTTCTTCAATGTTTTAATTATCTATTCTGGAGTGGGAGGTGAAGGGGAAAAGGTGATTTGTTGATTCATTGGCAGATTCAGTTTATCGGCATAGTACACCTTCCCCCTCCATCAAATTTTGCAAGTCTTGCTTGCCCTGCTCTGTAACCACCCAGCCTTGAGAAGGAAGTTTGACTGTCATGGCAGCTTCCAGGTCTTAACAGAGTCTGTGCAAATCAAGATTATATTTTCATATATTTATATTTATTGAAGAGAATGTAATTCCTAGATGTTGTATTTGATTATTATTCCATTAAATTTATATAAAGATCTTATTTTCTGTATTTGTGCTACTTGTAGACCACATGCTAGTATTTCAGATTTAGTGTTATTTATCTTTAAATATGAAAGTTTACTATAAATATTCAGCTGTTCAAAACGATGTTTTAAAGACTCTTCTGGGTCCATTAAGATAAGTACAATATTGTCCGCAAACATCATTATTTTATATTGACTTTTGCAGACACTAACTCCTTTAATATTAATATTTGCTTTTATTATCTCCGCTAAAGGTTCCATAGTCAAGATAAATATAAGGAGTGACAATGGACACCCCTGTCTTGTTCCATTTGTAATCTTAATTTTTTTTGTTTAAAATTTATATTTCGAAATTATGACTCTAGAGTTTTTATATAGTGCCATTATAGCTTTTGCCCCAAAATCCTCAAATCCAAACTTACACATAACTGGTTCAATAAAGGCCCCCTTTACAATCAAGTCTAAAAGTCTCCTCGTATTGTCAGATCTTTGCCTGTTGTTAACAAATCCCACCTGATCAAAATGAATTAATTTAGGTATAAATCTATTCAATCTAATTGCAAGAATTTTTGCATATATCTTTATATCTACTTTTAGCAGAGATATAAGTCTACAGTTTATATGTAATTCAGATTTGTATCTTGTTTTAAAATGTTGACAATACAAGCTTCAGACATATCCAATGTTAATTTCCAGGAATTCTTAATTTAATTAAATACGTTGCACATATAAGGGCTTAGTTCAACACTAAATTTCGTATAGTACAAGTTTATGTAACCATCTAAACCGGGGGATTTATTTCATTTCAGATTTGAGATGACACTTCCAATTTCTTTAATTGTTATATTTTGGTTAAGCTCCTGTGCCTCTTCTGGATTTAATTTTGGGTTATTAATTTTCAACAAAAAGTTGTCCATTTTTATTTTAGAGAGTATAACAAATCCATTTTCCCTTTCCAAATTGTATAAAGACGTGTAATATAACCCAAATATCTTTCCTATTCCTTCAGGATGAGATATCTTCTTCTCCTTGTTGTCTATAAAGGCATTATATTCTTTGGGATAATCTTTGTTTCATAATTTTATTATGAACTGTCTATTTGAATTTGTAGTATCTTTTTTATTTGACACTTAATATTATTGATCTGAAGACATAGTTTTTTTATCTGTTGACATTTTGTTACTATTTTGGAGTTTATTTAATTCCAGATACAGTTCTCTTAATGAACTGCCTCTGAAATTATTCTCTGCAGCTTTTATTGCAATACATTTTCCTCTCATATACTTTATGTGCGCATCAGATCGTAGAGTGCGAGGATACCGTATTCTGATTAATTAAAAAAAAAAATCTTTAATATCTATTATCGATTTAGCTATAGTATCTTGAGATTGCATGAGTAAAGGATCCATTTTCCAAGGGTTCTTCAATCCATATGGTAATAGTAGCATGTGACCATGTTATGTCTCCAAATGTTATATCTTTTATTATTTTTCATGTTTGAGCATCAGTGAGACAATGGTCAAGTCTTGTATATGTATTATGTCTCATCAAATGAAATGTATATTCTTTTATATCTAGATTCAATGTCCTCCAGCTATCAAAAAGGTCATTCTTGAGAATTTCCAATGAGAATTGTCTAGCTAATCTCCTATTAGCGTTACTAGATCCTAAAGTGGAGGATGAAGTTCTATCTAGTAAAAAATCTGGAATCATATTAAAATCTCCACATAGTATTAAGTATCCCTTCTTCAGCTGATTAGTTTGTTAAAATATTTTCTTAAGGAATTTAATTTGATTAGGAGCATATACATTTACTATAGTATATAGTTTATTGTTTATTTTCCCCAACCAAATAATATACCTACCGTCTTCATCTAGAATTCTATGTTCCTCAGAAATTACCAGATTCTTGTTGAAAATAATTGCCACACCTCTAGATTTAGTAACATACGGGGCACTAATGCATTCAGTAAAAGTTCTAAGTTCAAATGTTTAGAGCAATCTTTTTTCCTCCAATGTGTCTCTTGACTGCATAGAGTATTATCTTTCTATTTTAGATACTTTTTTTTATGGCTATTCTTCTTTTAAACTGAGTATTTAACCCTTTAACATTATGTCAAAGGAGTTTAATTACAATCTGTGATATTCTTCAATAATTCTATATATTTCCTCTTATATCTTGAAATGGCATAGTATTGATATGCCCTTAACCATTCACACACACTCATACTACATATTAATGTTACCTTAGTTGTTCTAGATAACATGTTTCCCTTACCAGTCAGCGGATGAAGAAGATATGGAAATGTTAGGCAATCAAGATCATAAATTTAAACTTGATCTTGTTTGGAGAGGGTGAAGAACTTAAGAGTAATTTGTATCATCTCTACAATTTGGCTTTCCCTTTTTTTTTATTCCTGAAATAGTATGAGGTTTATGAATACAGAAATGACAGGACGTGGAGATGTAGAAAAGTTAGAGTATTCATAACCTTACGTTTAAAGCAACCCTTCTATATTACAAAATTCCAACATCTCATTAGTGCCAAACATATCTAGTATCTTACATGTTACCTTCATTTTGTGAATTAATCATCAGTGATATTACTTTTGTCTTCAATGACATCTCTATATTACATTGCATTCCAATCCTTCATTAGTGCAAATACTATTCAAATCAAGAATTATTACATATTTACATCAATTGTGTATTACCTAATTAAACATCAATAAGACTCGTGATCCATTCAATAAGTAGTATTCCCAATCTTATACAAATCTTAAAGTGAATTATTTTATTCTAACATATTCTTCTATCCCATTTTTGCTGTGACTATTCACATGTATCATCTTTTAATGTGTCTTAATATAAGTATACCAGTGATAATTCTTTAAATTTATTGTGATTCCATCTAAAAAATCTCTCTCCCGTCACTCCTCTCCCCTCTAAACACTCATCTATAATCCCTCCATATAAATCACTCAATGGACTGCCGTTATTTAGTAACAGTTTGCCAATCTTGTTTCATCAGTGACAATACAGGAGTTTCTGTTTTCTTTAACGTTTGCTCATATTTTATGTTCCAATTTTTTAATAGCTTCTCCCTCTTTTCTACTGAAACTATTGAAAACCATTGTGAATTCTTACTAATCAATAAACAAAAGGGAAAGCCCCATTTGTAACTAATGCTCTCCCTTCTCAAAGAAAGGGTTATATCCATAAATTAATTTAATTTCAAAAGAGTATTTGGTGAGATTTCTGAAAAAAAAAAACTTTGTATCATTAAATGGGGGGTCTAGGTTCTTTTTCTTAGAGATACTCTTCAATGTGGATTCTTTAAAAGGTAGACAGTGAAGTTTAACAATTACATTGCTTGTGTTTTGAACCATTTATTTTTTTGGGAAGTGGAATTCTATACACTGATTCTATTTTATTATCTATTTCCAACATGGAGAGTCATTTTGTAATATATTTTTCCAACTCAGTATCGGGAATGGTTTCAGCTGTTCCGCTAATTCTCAAGTTGCTCCTCATAGCTAGATCTTCTATATTATTGAGTCTCTATTTGAGAGTATTAAGATTATCTTTTAAATAAGATGAGTAGAATAATAAGGTTATATGATCTTGTATTAATTTCCCCAGTTTATCATCAGACTCCTCCAGTTTTAGATTTATCTCTTTAATTTCTCTAGTATTTTCCAGAATCTGTTGTTAAAATTATTTAGTTAATGAAGAGTGTAAATCCTCAAATAATGCTTTTATTTTAGACATAAAGTGGTTTCTCTTTTTCTTGTAGATCGTTACTCGAGGAGTCAGAATTTTAAATTAATTACGAACTTTGGTCTAATAACTGTTCCAATAATGGAGGTTCTATTTGCATAAGTTGTTCTACATTACCTTTAGATTTAGGGGAGAAAAAGGTAGATGGGGATTTTTGGGTTGATGATTTCTTATCTTTAGATCTCATTTTGGTGGAGGAATTTTTCATATTTATTAAATTCTGTTTTTTTTGTTTTTTTTTATAACAAGTGGATAACTATGATATTAATCCTATTATCCAAGTTGAAAGGAGTTTCCCAACATATCACATCATTATCTCTTTCTATAGTATAGCTATAATTCCACAATATATATCAATTTTCAATTTGAAATAGTTTACAGCTTTTATCAATTAATACTTAGCATATTCCTTCCTAAGTAATCACCAGCTTCCCTTGCTGATTTATCTATTAAAGGATTTCCTTCTCCAAATGTTTTGACAGTAACTCTTATAGGAAAGAGTTTCACTTTCCTTATTGATATTATTGAATTACTTTATTCCCAGGTTTTCCAAGCAATTAGATCATGATGTTTTCCAAAAATCTTAGACTGAGTCTCTTACTTTCATAACTTCCCCTTTATTAATAAAGGTTCTCCTTATTCAGCTCTTTTTAGAGCAACTTTAGAGCTTTAGGTAGTCTATAGTCCACTTTTCCATGGTAGTCCCATATTTAATCTAACTACTTCCAGTACATTCTTTTCTGGTGTTTCTCTCACCCTCCCCACAATAATATTAAGGTAATTACCTAATCATTGGGGTCTTACTGAGGGGGTCTGTATATTACTTTTTGAGAATAAACCCTATTCCCAACTTTTGCGAGTTAGTAAAAATAATTAGTATAGGTTATCCACTGAATCCAAAGAGTCAGATATCAGTGAATAGCCAAAACGGACTCCACAGTTTCTGAATTTTTTATTGGCACTTTAAAAACAAACTTTTAATTGTAACTATGTTAAAATCAATGAGCAAAAAAAAACCTTAAATAAAATAAAAATCACACACCTTGGATTTACCCTGTGTGCTGCCTTAAAAAAAATAATATACTTGAAATAAATGACATGCTGGACTAAACTGTGGAGTTATATAGAGAACCAGAGAGTCTCATTACAGGATAGAATTTATTTCAAGTTATTTAATAATATGGAATATATCAATACTTAATTATGTACAGTATACTATGACTAATCATTGCTTAAGAGAAAGTCTTACAACACAGCTATTGACAATGCGGTGTGCTCAAGACTAAGTTGCTGTTAATAAGGCAAGTGAAATCAGAAGTATATAACACAGCATTACACTGTGCACTTACCCAGATTCTAATGTAGACTGGAAGTTATACTGTACTCAATTCCTGGTTGCAAACTTCTTGTTGGTTGCATAAGGCAGACACACTAAAAATCAAGGGTGTCTGTGTGTGGCTTGAGTCCGACGTACATTTCGCCACACAAGTGGATTCTTTCGGGCCGATTTTTATTTTATTTAAGGTTTTTTTTTTTTGGTCATTGATTTTAACATTGTTACTATTAAAAGTTTGTTTTTAAAGTTGCAAAAAAAATTCAGAAACTGTGGGGTCTGTGTATTACCTTATTTTCCGGAGGAGCTTCCAACTCACTCTCCTAGGTAGTCTGCCAGAACTTTATTCCGCACTCACCCTCCTTCTCTGCCTCCAGTACGTCCAACGTCTCATGGGGATAAATATCTCTACTGAGAAAATGTCTGCATCAGACTTCACCAATTTCTGCCAGGCTATCCACTCCAGTCTCACATTATGCAATATTCTCCAGGGAGCTCACCTCCATTCCAAATCACAGTTGCTGTAATCGGGGTACATGTAATGCTGCTGTTGGAGTATCGATCGTGTCGCTATGGTCTCCAAGGGAGCTTTTCCACAGTGTCTCCTCTACACCTCCACTCAGCATGACTCAACACAGGGTACACCACCTCCCCAAGTCCAGTTAACTGTGGAAGCCTTCCAGACGGCCTAAGCAGTGCTTAGGTATCTACCTATGATGCATATTCACAATTGGCAGGAGATTTGAATACTCTTCTCACTCCTCTCCGAAATGCCTACAGCTGATTCACACAGCTGATACTATCATTTTCGGTCAGCCTTAGGACCAATTTTCAAACCACGGACTTACATAGTCATTGAGGTTGAAAAAATAATTTTAGTCCATCAAGTTCAACCTTTTTAGATCTCCTCTAACCTTTGTAATATGTGGATTAATCCTCCCTGGATCAATATTCCTGGTCTAATTATCCAGGAAAACCCTGAATGCCATTTTTATTCAAAAATATATCCAACCTTTTTTAAAGTTATCTATTGAATCTGCTGTCACCACCTCCTTTGGTAGAGAATTCCACAGATATACAACCCTTACTGTGAAGAAACCTTTTCTTTCTTTAATGTGGAATCTTTTTACTTCTAACCTCACAGGATGTCCTCTTGTCAGTTGAAAACCTCTTGGAACAGAAAAGTTCACTTGACAAATCCTTGTATTGACCATGTATGTATTTATATAAGGTGATCATATCAAATCTTAGATGCCTTTTTTCTGGAGAAAATAAGTTTAATTTAGTTAAAGATTTTTACTATCTCACCCTATTGATTCTTTCTTCTAAGCTGTATCTATTAAAGGAACGCCAAAGTGTAACTTATTTTTAAAGATAGTGTTTTAAACATTAAAATCATGTTTGGACTATATTTCTACACACAGTACGTATATTTGTACAACCACGATAGAGTTAACTCTCCTGGTATATTAGCCGCCAATACATTGCTTTAACGTTATTACATTTCCAGTTAGCAGATAAGATTTTTGCATCGTTAATTTTGATGCTCGCTCAGCATCCCCGTGAGTCCCCCCCGCCTCCCTTTCCTCTGCTCGCTGCTGTTTGTTGATAATTTATACCCCAATCGGAAGTAATAACCTACTAAAACACGAGCTGCTTATCTAACCTGGATCCTGAGATAGCGGGATGACACAAGTTACATATATGCACACACCAAAAGTGGGATAACACATCAGCTGCCACATTGGCCGGCCACATATTGATTTTGACTCTCTCGTCTGCTTGATGAACAGCGTGGATAAAAATACGTATATTTTATTTCTTTCCCAAAACATTGCTGCTTCCTCTTATTTATAGTAATCATAAAAAAAAAAAACACAATACTCTCAAATCCAATTTCAGTGATATTGATTTTATATTTATAATGGCTCTAGAATTCCTATATTGTCCACATTACCTGTTAACTATAAATCTCCCAATTGATCTAAATAAATCACTGTATAACTCACGCTATTATTTCATACAACCTCTAGAACTATACCTATTGCTCCGTATAATGTCTTTCTATAAATCATAGAATCATAGATTTGACTGCAGATAACAACCAAAAAGTCCTATCTGGTCTGCCCGTTCTATTTACCTAGTGGCTTAAAGGCCCCCTGCACAATGAAAGAAACATTTTAGTATAATTAAGCAGGAAAAAAGTCATACAGCTTGTTTTTAATTGGAAAAAAAATATGCCACTGCTGGACCCTAAAAGGATCTGTGATACATTGGTGGAAGTTTAACAAAAAAAATAATCTGACTAGATATTGTTTCTGCTATTCCAATGAAGATAAATCTTATTGAAAAAAAATATATAGTATTTGGAAGATTTATAGGCGAACTCTTGAACTAACATACATAAAATTGTAAACTTTATTGTTTTTTAGTTTCTCTGTGACTCCATGGACCAATGCACGCCTGGCACATCTATTGTTATATCTCTGGTTGTGTTCATCCATAAGGTTTTCTGGAGTGGATTGCTGTTCCTTCTCCAGTGGACCACTATTTGTTTGACCTCTCTGCTAAAACCTCCCATCTTGGGTGACCCTACATGGTATAGCTCACAGCTTCATTGAGCTACACAAGCCCCTTCACCATCATATGGTAGCGATCCAGTAGGGGGAACTTTATGTAATTATAAAAAATAGAACTTTTCGTGTTACAAACTATTTTAATTTCTTGGAAAAATTTGGCACCAAAATTCTTAATTCCTTCTCTGGTGAGATCTAAAAAAATGGAAACGACCCCTGCCCTGCCCTTAAAATGAGGGAAACATATACTAACAGTTAAAGAAAGCTATTGGATTGTAACTAGTATTCTGTGGAACAATAGTAACAAAACATTAGTAAAAGTGAGAGGTTACAGATACTAATAATTCAGTTATTGTGATATAATATTAGTCCTTTATAGTGGAAGCAAAAGATATAAAGTAACCCGTAAATTTTACTAATTCTCTATATTATAAGAAGTATCTCTAATCATGCCAACTATAAAGGCTCATCTTTGCCATGTATTAGTTGAAGGCAGCAAATATTATCCTATCACTTATATAAATGTATTAACAAGTAGAAAATACACTTATTCTTGTGACTCTCCATGACCTCATGGACTGTAACACACCATGCTGATCCATTTGGTATTCAGACATACTGGAGTGGGTTGCCAGATCCTTCTCCAGTGGGCCACAGCATACAGCTTCTGGTATTCCTAGGTGGTCTGCCATCCAAGTACTGACCAGGCCCAACCTGCTTGGCTTCAGGGTGATGAGACCTCTTAGTTCCCTGACTGAAATTGAACCAAAAGCACCAAATCCTAACCACTGGACCACCGTGGAACCCAAAAAAAAGTAGGCTATGTCTTCTGCATGATGCGTTTCGCCTGCAAGGCTTTTAATATTGTTAGTTAGGTGCATGCCTTACAAAGAAATCTATTATTTCTTAATTTACAGTGGTGCTTTAATTAAACCTCATTATAGCCTTATCCCAAACATACTTAAATTCCTTAAATCAATTGCTTGTTATAATCCCTCCCAATAAAACTGCCATATTGCTCCATAAATGCTTCTTTCATGTTCTCAGTCTCTGAAACTCCTCACATTGATCTATATAAACCCCTTATAACCCCCTACTATTACGCTCTATAACCACTCACTATAACACATTGCTCCAAATTAAAACTGAGCAGATGTCCCAGTTATGGTATGCAACTTATTTGGTGGGTCGGTAAGAAAGGCTGATTGGCAGGTAAACAATGCAAACTTCAATGATAGTTCACTGTAAGAATATATGATTATTAAAAAAAAAAACATTCAACTGGTAAAGAACTTGTTACTACCAATAGTCTTAAGTCATACGATATCTGGAAACTCCACTGTGTCCCTTTAATCTAAACAGATTTATCAAATAATCTCCAAGAACATTGGGCGGATGTGGGTGGACAAGCAGATGTTACAAGCATATTTTATACATATTTATTGCTAATTTAAAATATATTGTATTTAAAAACAATATTATTCTTTATCTAAATAGAAGCTGAAAACAATTGGGCATGAAGTGTACAACATGGCTCCCACATAATCTTGTTGGGGTCTAATTGGCGCTGTGAAAAACTGGGAGGGGGAGTGGTGAGATGAGCCGAGTGGGTTAGTAAACAGCATGGAGTATCTGTATTAGGATTTTGTATAACGGTATTGCTATATATATATATATATATATATATATATATATATATAAAAATATATCTATCACATATATAGTTGTGAGCATGTGCGAAGCGAGGGCCGCAGTTGCTGGCATGGAGCGCCGAAGGTGCTCCTTGCCAGCAACTGAGAACCTTGCAAAATTTACAGAGTTACGAAACAAAAATACGAGACTCGTTACGACCCATTACGACGTTATAAAAAACGCCTGAAACACGTGCACATAAAAACATAAAAAACACAATAAATACACACAACAAATACATAAAAAAGCTTACCTACAGCAGGCTAAAAGACCCTAAACACGCAAAACACCACCAAACACCTACGGATCCGAAAACAAGGACGCAAAATCAGCCACAGCCGCATACCACACATTAGGCACCATTTTACAACACTAACTTATACAATCCGGAAGTACACAGCTACCCTGATTTGCCCACGCACACTATCGCGCACGCACACTATTACACTACACACTACACACATTCCTGACGCTTACACAGCAGCCCTACAGCACTGATGCTGCTGCAACATGAAAACAGATTGCCAGCTCCTTAACACAATGCTTCCTGCATATATTACTTCACAATAGGTAAAGTATATTAATTTCTTATTTTATTAATTATTCATTGCCATACCCAAAAAAAACACCAACGCTGCCTTACATTACCTGCCTTACAATCTTATTGCCGTCACTTTTTGACGGGCAAGTCGCTAGTATATATATATATATATATATATATATATATAAAACACAAGACCAAGCACACATACTGGTTACACACAAAGTGGATTGGACTTAGTGTATACAAGGATACCAGCCCACATAAATACAAACAGTGGACTTATCCAAAGTGGGCTGATCACATACACTAGAACACATATGCAGTTGATGAGATCACATATTGGACACATAGTGGACTGTATTGAGCACACACACACTGGACTCTTGCAAAGTCAATTGAGGGCGCACATACACACATACAGCATACCGCGGAGTGGAAGGGAGGGTGCAGGAGCAGTATATCTAATACAGGCAGCTTTACTCTAACTTGGGACGCAATAAGGGTTTACACATACACTCTAGAACCTGGCTATGTACAGTTTCTCAGCCACAAAGGGTTACCTGCTTCTCTGCTAATAAAATGATTATAAAGACAGAATGCCCAATGGTGTATACTGAAGCACCTGGTTACACAGTATAATGACGGAGGCAGGGGATGGCTGAGAGCTGGGCACTCTAAAGGGATGGGGGCAGGGATACTTTGGCCCCCAACTTCAACCTTTTTAAATTTACTTATCCCATTTAGATCAACTATTTTGATTCTGCATCCTATAATTTACGGCCTCCAATGAGGTTTTGACACTGTCAATTTATCTGTGTCTTAATATTCCTCCTGGGATAAATCATTTTTAATGCCACGGTTAAATGGGCACAACCCCTTCATTACAAGAGAGATCCACAATGTGCATCACGTACTGCTCTGTGTATGTGACAGAGGGGGAGCCTGGCATAGCTACTGCCTGTGTACACAATGCTCTGCGTATAATACAGACAGGGACGCTGACCTGCGTATAATACAAGCACACATGCCGCCCTGCGAATAATACGTAGGTACACATGCTGCCCTGCGTATAACACAGACACACTGGCACGCACGCTGCCCTGTGTATAATGCAGACACACACGCTGCTCTGCATATAATACAGACATGCACGCTGCTCTGCATATAATACAGACGGGCATGCTATCCTGTATATAATACAGGGTTAAGCACTAATACTGAGGAGAGTTTCCAGTCCCTGGCTCCTCTGTGCTCCAGGGTGTCACTGTGATTCACAGGGTAACCTTTGTGTTCTAACTCCAGGGGCAGAGAGCCTGCAGACCCCAGAAATCAGCCTGAGTATCTCTGCTGTGCTTTGGCAGGTACCTTGCAGGAGTGTGGAGGGCACACATGGGCACAGAGACCTTGCCCAGAGCACCAGGATGCTGCTTTATCACACAGTGCATTATAAAGCAAAACTGACTGGAGAGACAAGTGGGGGCTGGCACTGCTGTGTATATTTAGTGTGTAGGACACTGGCACTGGTGCTGCCCAGTCTATACCTACACTGTATTTACATATACTTGTCACACAATATATTTCTGTGTAGGAGGCTGGCATTGTTACTGCCCACGAGTATTGAAGTGTTGAACAGTAAATTTATATTTTATTTAAGAAAAACAAAACAAAACAGCACGAATTTGCAATGAAAAGATGTAAAATGACAATATGTATTTTTTGAAAAGAAGAAAACAAGTTTATTCAGTAGAGTAATAAACATTTTTAACTAGTTAAAAGTATTCGTTTCAAAAAATAACAGATTGCATTTTACCATTTTTTTAAGCAAATAAAATTACAAAAACATACTGAAAACATGTAGTAGAACATGTATTAGAAATTTTCACCCCACCTACTGAATTCAGCTTTGTATAATGGGGGAGGTGTTTTTATCAACAAGTTATATATATATATATATATATATATATATATATATATATATATATTTATATATATATATATATATATATATATATATTCACATACAAACACATTCATCTTTATACAAAAGGTACAAAAGGACTCTAATGGATAACTCAATAGTTTACAAGGACACATATTACTGAGTTGGTAGCAAAAAGAATCAGCTTATAAAATACTAAAATAATATTTGTACTACTAAAGAATATTTCCATATAAAGGATAAAAATATAAAGGAGTTTTTTACTTTATGTTTTATGAAAACATTAAGTTTAGTTACTCAAAAGTCCATATAGAAAAAAATGGCCACAGTGATTCTTTATTATATCATACTGCTAAACTACAGGATTTCAGCAATTTATACAGCCACAGCCCAGTTATACAGGCCTTAATGCTATACCGGTGGTGGGCAACAGGCAGACTGGCAGCTGCATGCAACCCTCAAGTGCTTCACATGCAGCCCTGAGCCACTCTTTGGAGTGGGAGTGTGTGCCCCAAATTAACAATACACAGTCCATGATAGATACCTAGACAGACAGACAAAAACTACCAAATATCATACAACATCCTTTATATTACAGTCCATTCGACTTCATACATCTACATCTATTTCATTTTATTCACAGATATCATACAAATATATTAATACATACTCTTGTGTCTATACCAATAAAACAATGTACAGAATCAAACATATTCATGAACAATCGGAACATATATAGTCACATTCGATATAAAATAGATAAAATTCTATAATCTGAATAGAAAACTTTGCCAAGAAGACCACATGGATGAAAATAACCAGACACAAATGTGAGTGGCGTGTTGCGTCCATATGGTTAATGAGAGTCGGACACAACTGAAGGTCTGGACAACAACAAAATACACACATATATATATATATATATATATATATATATATATATATATATATATATATATATATATATATATATATATATATATATATATATATAATAGACACACACATATTCACAGTTTACCTGCAGAAGAAATGCATGCCCAGTGTTTTTTTTCTGCTGTTAGCCTGCACTCAATGCATTGAATCCAAAGCTGTAGTAATTATTAATAATTATATTTTATTAACAAGAGATATGGAACTTTGTGGGAGCATCAGGAACTGTCAAATATAAGTTACTCTAGGAAAATGCATATTAATAATAATATTTAGTTCATGAAGGACTTTTTATTACATTTGGTTTTAAATGATTCCATATTTAAAACCTCCACTGTGTCACTTGAACAGAATGAGGGCACACAGCCTAGTGATGGAACTGACAATTACTGAAAGCTAAAAGCAGATAAGGAAACCTTCTAAGATATTTGCCTAAAACACTTTCAAAGTAAGTAATTTTACAGAAATAGGACAGATAACAATCATTGCAGTCAATCAAATACTAATCATAAAAAGCACTCTGTAATGTCTGTAAAAGCATTTAATACAATAGCTGTCTCGATGAGGCAATAACACAAAAACACTGTAAAATGTTGTTACAGCATCATAAAGTAGCCACAGAAGTCATGTTGTTTTTTTGTCAGTGGAGGGAGTGGGGTAGGAAGGAAGAGTGAAAGGTGAGGACATTTGTTGCATAACTGGATATTATTGATTTTGACAGCTACCCCCTTCCCCAACACATGCTTAGAAGCAACAATAACTGGAAACTTTCCTTCTCCATATGTGTAAAAGCCTTCTCAATCATACAACCTTCACCAAAGTATCATGGATGGCTCCAAAGACCCGAAGAGGAATTAAAATGTATTTTTAAAGTAAAATCTAGCTGAAGGGGTTAACATATTCTGCTGATGAAGGGGTTAACATATTTTGCTGACATATTCACATGAGATATAGCCTAACCATAATATCACATTCCTATCCTTGGGATGTCTTGCGACCTTACTAAAACACAAACATTTCTAGTTGTTCTAAGAAACAGAAAAACACCCGATTATTCGTCCTTTCACTGACTAACAATGAACTGTAAATCGCCTCTAATATCCGCCTTCTTTTGCAAGTATAGAACCTATGCTATGATGTGGCAATAAACGGAATTAGTACTGAGAATGATTTTGTGTGTGTTACTTCCAGTACGGTTCCCCAGAATTCTGACTGGGGCCTGTGTGTTCCAAGTCACCAACGACTGATTAGGAAGCCCCAACACTAGCTTTTTAACTTTTCCCTGTCTAATTATGCTCTTAGATTAATGACATAATAAAAGTATTCGTTATTTTCATTTTCCAGTGGTTCTTTCATTCTTAGCCAAACATTGGGCATCATGGAAAAAAAACATTCCATGAAATGAACTTGATATACATGCAGTCAGTCAATCATTGGCAAAGCAATGAGGTCCTGGGCTATATTTAAATAATACCTTCCTGTATCAAGAACAAAAGCAAAAAGTTGGCCTGGCCATAATTTAGGGAATTCGCTGCAGTCAGATTTGGCTATGAAGATTATGGTGGGTTCCATCTTATTGCATTTTTCTTACATTAATCGATGTTGGAGGAGAGATCCTCCCATGTGCTATTCAGATGATATTTAACGTATGTTATTTATACTTTAACACAGTTAAACTGGCATGAAAAGAAAATGTTGTTCTTTGTTGTGTTAAAAGATTGTATTTAATAAAGTGTTAGTGTGTTTTATTTTCACAGGTTCATATTTATAATGTGCCCATTTCAAGAACTTGACTTCATAATGTGCAAAATTCTTTACACAGTTTAAAAAGAAAATAAATACAACCTTTAATACATTTAATACACAAATACATATTGACTGTTGTCGTTGATGCAACATTTAATAGAAAAGGTAAAGAAATTAGATACTGAGGAGGATTGGGAGGAATAGTGGATGCAGATAAGATCTGATTTCACTTCTGTTGTAAACATCCTTACCAGACAGACTAGCAATTCAAAATTGAATCCCCCAGTGTCATCCTAATTTAAGATTTTCTCAAAATTGCTTTCATGTTTCTGTCTTGCATACCTGCTGACAATGTTAGCTATTACATACATATGAAGCATATGAAGTTTTTGCTATAATACAGTAGTTATTTAATTGAACTAGCATCTGATCATAAGGCTGCACCATAAAACATTAAGAAGGCAAATCCCACACACAAGTAATTCACACGAGAGAGGACTTTGTCAAATCATTTTGGACAGAGGTTCTTCTTGTGAAACTTTTATACGACCAAAAAAACTTCACCTGATGGTACTTTTCCACTTTTTAATTTCCCACAGGGGTTATCACACAATTCACCTGATGGATTTGAGCACCACACTGATGGTCGTAACAACGGCTCTCACAAGCCTCATACAGAAGACCAGAGAGTTTATGTTTCTTGTTATATAGTCACAATTAACCCCTTATATTTTCGGGAGGTGTGAGATCAATAATAGCAGCCTTATTAAATTGTGATTCAGTAAATTTAAAAGGGCTGTATTTAAGCACACAGCATATTTTTTTTACAGAAGTTTTTAGTTAGTGAACTTCTATCCAAAAGCAAGGTCTTCACTAACTAAAAGACTAAAAATAATATGCTATGTGCTTATATAGATCCCTTTTATATTTACCGAATCACAATTTAATAAGGCTGTAGGTGTCTCATTCTAAAGATTATCTGCATTCAGTGTGTGTCATCAGCTACAACAGGACTGTCACAGTTGTGGTGCATGTCTGTCTCTCAGGCCTGGCTACACCAGGGGCCTCATTTAATTGCGATTTGGCCAATTGAATAGGGCTCTATATAAGCACAAAGCATATTTTTTTACAGAAGTTTTTAGTTAGTGAATACCTTGCTTTTGGATAGAAGTTCACTAACTAAAAACTGTAAAAAAATATGCTCTGTGCTTATATAGAGTTTCAATTGGCCAAGTCGCATTTGAATGAGGCCCCAGGGCCCCTATTCAATTGAGAAATTGTTAGTTACTGGAACCCATAATGTAGCCCATAAACTAATTTGCTATTCAATTGGCGTCTTTTAGCTACCTGCAAACAATTTGCGGGTTACAGGCTGAAAATCCCTGCGGTTGTCAAAATCGTAACTCCGACCCATCTAAACCTTTGATCTTTCAAGCCTGTAAATGTTACAATCGCAAATCGCTATTCAATTGCTACAATTACTGAAGGCCGCGAATGTTTTCATACCGGTAAATGGCAAATGTAGAAGAAAATCCTATGAGTAGCGCATAGGACTCACAAGGGGGTTAGCACTGTAACCCTCTGTTCATAGCACTGTAAATATAAATAAAAAAATCAATACTGAATTTTAAAAGACGGGGAAAGTGATGGAAGACATTAGAATTAATTGCAAATCTGCAATCAAAAATTATTTTTTTACATTTATTTCCTTATTTTATCAATCTCAGGAATCAAGGAGTTAATACATACCAAGCCACCCACATAGACTACAATATTTTCTTAATTGATTTTTATTATTTTGTACATTGCAGAATTACGTCGGATCGCATATCGGACTTCTAAATGCTAATAGATTGACGTTTAACCTCCATTTTTAATGATGTCATGATGACGGTCTCATTTACTATTGGCGTTTTCTGAATTGGTAGTTAATGCCTTGCTTAATTGATCATGCTCACACTCTGAAATGCCACTTACGATTGCATGGTTTACGGTTTTGGCTTTCGGCCTGTAATTTGCAGGCTTGTTCATTTGATTAAATCTGTAAATGTAGCAAATTTCAAGCCAGCAGACTTGCGTCATGTATAACGTAATCTGCGGGCTTGCAATTGAATAGGGGCCCAGGTGTCTCTTATTTTAAAGTCTATTGTAGAACTATTATTCTTGTTTAAAGAGAATAATTGGCTATTTTTCTTAATTAACAAAAATAATGATAATTGATTGTCAATTTTAGAAGTGCCAGTCCTTAAGAATATTATATAAGCTGTAGAAATTCCAATCTTTTGACTTAAATACCATAAATAGAAATGCTAAGCTTTTCACTCTTTGCCACAAACTCATACTACCTAGTGGCACTACACTGACATTTCCCAGTCTATATTGAATAGCATCCATGTCTTACAGCTGCCAATGTCTAGCCAAGACACTCTAGTAGTAACTCTGTGCCAGCCCCATAGATGCTACTCTAAATACTCATGTAAAAACTCCATATGCCAGCCCACTTGTGACAGATTGTATTCTTTGATAATAATATTACAGGTGCCAGTAAGCATCCATTGTGCCAATGTTCCCTGCTACCTACTATACAAATATCAACGTTTCAGTCTTATAATTGTCAGTCTCTATACCAGGATATTAACCATAGAATTGCCCTTTCATGCAAACAAATCTACATACCTATTAAACATTCATATACTGTAGGTCACAATTCAACTCTTCCTATCACAAAGGGAATTTTGCCAATGTATGCAGGTACTCGTTCTATTTTCCACTGGTGACAGTGTATATATCTAGGTATTCTCTCTTTTTATCACCCCATGACAGCCTCTGGCTGTACTTCAACCACCCCTATTTCAGCCTTACAGGAATGAGACTATATACCCAGATACTCTCTCTATATTTCCCAGTGCCAATTTCTATCTATGCCCCAGCCGCCATCATTTAATTCTTACAGGTTCCAGACTATGGGCCACATTCAATTCCAAGCCCTTAACTCGATCACAGACAGCCGCATGTCCGCGATTGACTCTCGGGCTCCTGTTGGTCTCCGTTTGTGAGGCTATTCAATTGCTCCAGGTCGCGAGTTGCGATCTTCAAGCCAGCTCTGTAAACCATGCACTGTTTCTGAGCAGTTGTGGGCGGGAACCGCATCAATTCACCAAGCCTATAACCGCCTATTTCAAATCGGCCAATAGAAAATTGTTGTTATAATTACGGCAATAAAACATGGAGGTTATGTGTCAATCAATCAGGTTCGGGGGTCCGATATGCGATCGTTCTCGCACAACACTGAAAATGAAGAATTATGAAAATGAATCCCAATACTGTTCTAGTCCATATGGGTGGCCTGATATGTATTAACTAATTGATAGCCAAGATCATTAAACCCCGAAATGACACATAAAAATAAATCTTATTTCCTGCCGTTTTGCGGGCTTGAGACTGTTGTGCAATTAATTCTAATGTCTTTCATCGCTCTCCCCTAATTTACAGTGTAGGATTACTGTCTTATTTGCAGTTACAGTGCTAGAAATTGGTGTTTAGCCCCTTTGCGGCTCCTCTCGTGTTCATGTAGTATTTTCTGCAAAAAGACGACCAATTGAGTAGCACAGTTGACTGCGAGCTTACTTACGGGCCTCCAGATCTGAAATTCGGTCAGTTGAATGAGGCTTTATATTCACAGATATTCTCTTTAAATCCCATCAGTCCCGGTTCCCTGTATGCCTACCAGTATACATACAAAGGTAAAATCTCTAGACCCCTCTCTGCCAGTTTAACAGAGCTTCTTTTCCAGACTTTTATGTACTAGTCTATATACCAAGAAACCATCTCTATCTCTGTCCCCAGTAACAGTATCTGCTTGTGTCTCAGCACTTGTCTGCTAGCCTCCCATATCATAGTTAATGGACCCTATTCAATTGTAAGTTACTGGAACCCTAATGTAGCCCGTAAACTAATTTGCTATTCAATTGGCATCTTTTAGCTACCTGAAAATGAATTGCGGGTTACACGCTGAAAATTTCCTTGGGGTTGTCAAAATCATAACTTCAACCCATCTACAATTCCTCAAGCCCACAAATGTTTTCACACCCGTAAATGGCAAATGTAGATGAAAATCCTATGAGTACCAGATAGGACTCGCAAATGGGTTAAACACCTGATTGTAGCACTGTAAATGCAAATACAAAACCAATACTGCACTTAAATACAGGGAAAGCGATGAAAGTCATTAGAATTAATTGCACAACAGTCTCAAGCTCGCAAATCTGCAATGAAAAATAATTTAATTTTAAGTTTTATTTCCATATAATATCAATCTCGGTAATCAAGGAGTTACTACATATCAGGCCACCCATTTAGGCTATAACTTTTCCTTCATTCATGTTTATTATTTTGTACATTGCCGGATTGCGAGTATGATCGCATATCGGACTTCTAAACGCTAATTGATTGACTTTTATCCTCCATGTTTAATGACGTCATGATGACGGTCTCATTTACTATTGCTCTGAAATGCTACTCACGGGTGCATGATTTACGGCTTAGGCTTTTGACCAGGTAGCTTTGGGGCTGATCAATTGAATCGCTCTGTAACTGTTGCAATTTAATAGGGGCCAATGTATTTAGTCTATATATTCGGCTACTTTCTCTAGCTCTCTCTCCATTGACAGTTCTTCCACATTCTTCCCACCCCAACCTTTCAGGTGCCAGTCTATATATTCAGGTAACTTCTAATTTCTCAAGATCCCTCCAGTGCCAACTGTTTTCCATTTTCCCCTTGTCTCAGGTGCCAGTCTACATATTCAGGTACTTTCGCTAGATCTCCTGAGTGCCAATCCTTGCCCATCCCCCCTTGCCAACCTCTCACGTGCCAGTCTATATATCTGTGCAAGTTCTCTAGATCCATCCCAGTGCCAATCCTTCCCTATTACCCCCACCCCTGTCTCTCAGGTATCAGTCTAAATATTTCAGCACATTAGATATTCCCCAGTGCCAGTCCTTCCCCATTCCTCCCATACCAGCCTCTAAGGTGCCAGTCTATATATTCAAGTACATTCTCTAGACCTCCCCCAGAGTCAGCCCTTCCCCATGCTAGCCTCTCAGGTACCAGTCTATATAGTCAGGTACATTCTCTAGATCTCCCCAGGGTCAGTCCTTCCCCATGCCAGCCTTTGAGATACCGGTCTATATATTCAAGTACATTCTGTAAACCCGTGCCAGTCCTTCCCTGTTCCCCCAATCCTGCCTCTCAGGTACCAATCTATATATTCAGGGAACGTTCTCTAGATCTCCCTCCAGACCCAGTCCTTCCCCATTTCTCCCACCCCAGCCTCTCAGGTACCAGTCTATATATTCGGGTACATTCTCTAGATCTCCCCAGGGCTAGTCCATCCCTATTCCCCCATGCAATTCTCTCAGGTACCAGTCTATATATTCAGGTACATTCTCTAGATCTCCCCCAGTGCCAGTTCTTCCCCATCCCCCCCATGCCAGCCTCTCAAGTACATTCTGTAGATGCCAGTGCCTGGCCTTCCCCATGCCAGCCTCTAAGGTACCAGTCTATATATTCATGAACATTCTCTATGTCTCCCCATTGCCAGGCCTTCCCCATGCCAGTCTCTCAGGTACCAGTCTATATATTCAGGTACATTCTCTAGATCTCCTCCAGTGCCAGTTCTTCCCCATCCCCCTCCCATGCAAGCCTCTCAGGTACATTCTATAGATTCCAGTGCCAGGCCTTCCCCATGCCAGCCTCTCAGGTACCAGTCTATATACTCAGGTACATTCACTAGATCTCCTCCAGTGCCAGGCCTTCTCCATGCTAGCCTCTCAGGTACCAGTCTATATATTCGGGTACATTCTCTAGATCTCCCCAGGGCCAGTCCATCTCATACCAGCCTCTCAGGTACATTCTGTAGATATCCCCTCAGTGCCAGTCCTTCCCTATTCCTCCATGTCATTATCTCAGGTACCAGTCTATATATTCACGTACATTCTCTAGATCTCCCCAGGGTCAGTCCTTCCCCATGCCAGCCTTTGAGATACCGGTCTATATATTCAAGTACATTCTGTAAACCCGTGCCAGTCCTTCCCTGTTCCCCCAATCCTGCCTCTCAGGTACCAATCTATATATTCAGGGAACGTTCTCTAGATCTCCCTCCAGACCCAGTCCTTCCCCATTTCTCCCACCCCAGCCTCTCAGGTACCAGTCTATATATTCGGGTACATTCTCTAGATCTCCCCAGGGCTAGTCCATCCCTATTCCCCCATGCAATTCTCTCAGGTACCAGTCTATATATTCAGGTACATTCTCTAGATCTCCCCCAGTGCCAGTTCTTCCCCATCCCCCCCATGCCAGCCTCTCAAGTACATTCTGTAGATGCCAGTGCCTGGCCTTCCCCATGCCAGCCTCTAAGGTACCAGTCTATATATTCATGAACATTCTCTATGTCTCCCCAGTGCCATGCCTTCCCCATGCCAGTCTCTCAGGTAGCAGTCTATATATTCAGGTACATTCTCTAGATCTCCTCCAGTGCCAGTTCTTCCCCATCCCCCTCCCATGCAAGCCTCTCAGGTACATTCTATAGATTCCAGTGCCAGGCCTTCCCCATGCCAGCCTCTCAGGTACCAGTCTATATACTCAGGTACATTCACTGGATCTCCTCCAGTGCCAGGCCTTCTCCATGCTAGCCTCTCAGGTACCAGTCTATTTATTCGGGTACATTCTCTAGATCTCCCCAGGGCCAGTCCATCTCATACCAGCCTCTCAGGTACATTCTGTAGATATCCCCTCAGTGCCAGTCCTTCCCTATTCCTCCATGTCATTCTCTCAGGTACATTCTGTATATGTCAGTGCCAGGCCTTCCCCATGCCAGCCTCTAAGGTACCAGTCTATGTATTCAGGAACATTCTCTATGTCTCCCCAGTGCCAGGCCTTCCCCATGCCAGCCTCTCAGGTACCAGACTATATATTCCGGTACATTCTATAGATCTCGCCCAGTGCCAGTTCTTCCTCATCCCCCCCATGCCAGCCTCTCAGGTACATTCTGTAGATGCCAGGCCTTCTCCATGCCAGTCTCTCAGGTACCAGTCTATATATTCAGGAACATTCACTAGATCTCCCCCTGTGCCAGACCTTCTCCATGCCAGCGTTTCAGGTACCAGTTTATATATTCAGGAACATTCTCTAGATCTCCCCCAGTGCCAGGTCTTCCCCATGCCAGCCTCTCAGGTACCAGACTATATATTACGGTACATTCTCTAGATCTCCACCAATGCCAGTTCTTCTGCATTCCTCCCATGCCAGCCTATCAGGTACATTCTGTAGATGCCAGTGCCAGGCCTTCTCCATGCCATACTCTCAGGTACCAGTCTGTATATTCAGGAACATTCTCTAGATCTCCCCCAGTGCCAGGCCTTCCCCATGCCAGCCTCTTAGTTACCAATCTATATCCGGTACATTCTCTAGATCTCCCCCTCAGTGCCAGTCCTTCCCCATAGCCCCATTTCAGCCTCTCAGATGCCAATCTATAGGCACCCAGTCCCTCATCCCCACCAGCTCAGTGCCCCTCCTCAGTCCTCACACTGCGGTCACAGGCTGCTCCCACACGTGACTCACTAAACGTTTGTTAGATTTACAAAGCGAGCTCCGTGCGAGTTATACGAGATCCTTAATTGAAAGATTTTATCAACTTAAAAAGGAGCGGGTTTAAAACCCACATTAACATGAGCAGCCGTGTGCTGGCAGTGCCCCCGCATGGCCTTCTCAGGAACTGCACAGAGTCTGGCACTTGCTGGCACAGCTACAAAATGCCTTGTTTGCCAAAGGAAATAATACAAATGGCCTACACTGCTTAACCCCTGCACAGCCAGCAAATCTGACAGCAGGGAAGCCTGGCACTGTGGCTGTCTGTGCTGTAACTAAGCTCTATTGGCAAGAATATGAAGGCTGGCACTTGGGGCATACACACATACGGTGTATACAAAAGCATGGGGTGCAGACTGGCACTGCAACTTTGTTATATCAATCTCTCTATCTATATATAAAAATACCCATTCGTAACTCTGGCAGGGGAAAGGTAGCACAGCAGATGCCTATGTTTTGCCCATTTTGTTTATAAATAGAACATTTAGCATGGCACAGCGTGGTGAAGGGAAGCTGGCAATGTCAATATGCCATGCTACAGAGCTGGCAGAACAAAGGAACAGACACAACCATCTCTGCAAATGAATGGGCGAGGTAAAAAGAGGGAGTTATAGGGAAAGTTTATAATGACCAATATAATGGAGTTATAGGGAGAGCGGATATGGAGTAAAATAAATTGAGGAATTAGGACACTTGATATGAGTATAATGAGTTGTTTTATTAAATAATAAAAGCATTTATTTGGAGGTTTTATATGGGTTATTCTGATGATTTATTTGGATAGGTACAAAATGAGTTATATGGAGCAATAGCACAACTTAGAAGGGGAGCATACAGGGGAGAAGATGTTGGAAGGTGATATAAGGGAGAGTTATAGGAAGATGATATGAAGCAATAATAAGGTTAGAGGAAGGGGTTATATGGGGATAAATGACAAGATACACAAATCTGTTACAAGGAATAACATGACATGTTATAGATTATGTGCAACGACAGAGGTGTTATATGAAGCAACTAGGATGCAATATGGAGGTGTTAAATTGGAAAATAGGTGTAGTTATGGGATGGTGCAACAAAAGTCCACACAGTTTTGAGCATATGTAGGGTGGGATTATATAGGAGTTATAAAGAAGTATTATATTGGAAAATTATAGCATGAGGTTTTATGGAAGACAAAAATAAGTTACAGACTTGGCTTTTATGACACTATAGGGGGAGATATAGGGAGGGGTTATGAGGAAGAGTATAATGAATAATAACATTCCACACATCCTCAGGCAGCACATGTATGTTTTATAGCACTGCATTGATCGTCACATTCAGGCCTCTTGACCTGCACCTGCTGGAGGATTAGACCCTTCCCCTAAATAAAAAAAGGAAGAATGTGCATGGCAGAGCCCACTGGCAGTGAAAGGGTTTACCCCTCTCAGAATCACAGGCACCCCTTGGGCCGTGTTTCAGTCCCCCGTGGTGTCCCCCGCTAGCCCAAACACTTTGATTTAGTGCGTTAAGATCTTTCCCTCTACTATTCCGGCACGCTTACTTCTCGCGTTCAAAGGAGCGTTTGTAAAAATTGATCAAAGATTGCAGGGTCTGTGTGTGTTTATAGGAGAGAATGCGAGACCAGATTTGAGGAGGGAGAGAGGCCGATAACCCTTACATTACAGTAGCGGGAACAGGATGTTACAAAGGGTCAAATCCTATGTAAGTATATATAAAATACAATATTATAGCACTACCAGGGGTACATCCTTCTGGATCGCTACTTTGACGTGGGGAAGGGGCTTGTGTACTTCAATGAAGCTGTGAGCTATACCATATAGGGTTACTCAAGATGGCCATGTCATAGGAGAGAGGTCAGACAAATCACAGGCCACTTGAGAAGGCACTGGCAACCGACTCCAGTATAGTTGCCAAGAAAACCTTATGGGTAAGCATGACCAGAGACATAAAGATAGGTGTGCTTGGCGTGCTGCAATCCATAGGGTCATGGAGAGTCGGACACGACCAAACACAACCAGGGAAAAATCATGCAGAAACAACTATCTCATCTAGTCAGTCTTATTCCGCACTGGTTAAAATTAAAGCCTTGTACTATATTGGCTTATTTTATAACTAAGGATATTGTTTTTTTTTTCTTTTTATCAACCATATGTATTTGAACTTCTTCTACAATTAATCTGCATATTGCAGATCAGAGGAGTTCTAAAAAGGTTGAACATGATGGACTAAAATTCTTTTTTTCAACCTCAATTACTATGTAACTATGTAACTGTTACATTCTTCCTCTATTGGTACATAGATCTGTGAAATTACTACATTTTCATTATAGTCATTTGTCCTAATCCTGTTATCAACTGTCTTCAATAGCATGTTCATTATCAGCATATAGATAATCAATATTATGGAGTGCAGCATGTTATCAGTATCTATATACTCAGTATCATTGTACAGTGCAGTGTGTACATTATTAGTGTCTAGATATCATTATATAGTACAGCATGCTCATTGTATAGATACTCATCATTACTCAGAGCAGTTAGTTATTTAGCAATGTATAGATACAATATATTATTCATGTTTGTTATTAGTGTATAGAAATAGACTCAGAATGAACACAATACAATTTATGATCATGCAGAGTAATTACGTCTTTAGATTGTAAGTCTGTGAGTTTTCAATCTTGCGCGGTGCTTTGGGAAAGCACTATGGTCACTGGATTCTAAGCTCATAGACAGGGCCCTCCATCTTTGTAATGTGTTAATATTGTTTTGCCTTGATCACAACTTATCTATAGCGCTACAGAATATGTTGGAGCGTTGCAAATAAATGATAATAATAATATACACTGATATAAAGTGCACCCTCAGAAGATACTCTGAATTATTGTACATTTGTGGGTCAGGATGCCACATTCTTTAAGCTCCCCTTTCTGCACACACTCCCCTGGATCGCAGAGAATGCAGCACAAGTGTGTCTTGCACCCCCAGCCACAGGAATAGCAGAGCGAGACACAGCACACGCACAGAGCCAGCTGTGATCACAATACAGCTCAGAGCATCAGCTGAGTGTTAACGAGCTTTGGAGCTAAATTGGTCAGCAATCCCTTACAACAGGGCTAGGGAGGGGGCGAGGAGAGGCTTAACCCCTTGTCTCCAACACCATGGTTGGCTGCTAAATAGAATATTACTGAACAATTACAACTTGGGAGACTTGGGGCAGTTTCCCTTACTACCCCATGTTTTCTGTAATGGATCATTCATAAAAATACCACCATCCATAATCGTCACCACTGCTCTTCTGCACTGTTGAGTATTATCCATACTTACCATTGCCCCTAAAACTACACTTTGCACAGGACTCTTTGTTCTCTTTCCCCTCTTACACTTTTCTGCACGTTTCTCTCCTGTTGTCTTCTTGCACCTTTCCCTTTACTCTCCATGTCTCCTTTTGCATCCCTTCCCATCTTTGTTCCTCCCTCTCCGTTATTTACCCCATCTCCGTATCTATCTTTTCTTCTACCGTTCTCAACTCATGTCCCAATCTTTAACTTCAATTTCCATCTCCCTTCCACCACTGCATATTTGTTTCCGTTTTACCTATATAACCTCCTGTTATTCTCCATTCTCTTACTCTGCCTCTTCCGCAACCCAATTCTCTCCCCTTTACCTCTCGTGCACTCCTCCTCTTCTGCACCTCTCCCCCTGCTCTCCTTATCCTTAGTCCTTTCTCATGCCCCTTTCCCCTACTCTCCCATACCCAGTCGCCTCTCCTGCACCTTTCCTATACAGCCCCTAAAGCCACTCTCCTCTCCTGCACCTTTCTCCTGTTCCCCCCATACACAGTCCCCTCTACTGCACCTTTCCCCTGCTCCCCCATACCTAGTACCCTCTCCTGCACCTTTCCCCTGCTCCCCCATACCTAGTCCCCTCTCCTGCACCTTTCCCCTGCTCCCTCCACTTCCCTTTTACCTCTCCTGCATCTGTCCCCTGTTCTCCCCAGACACAGTCCCCTCTCCTGCACCTTTCCACTGCTCCCCCATACCTAGTACCCTCTCCTGCACCTTTCCCCTGCTTGACCCATACCTAGTCCCCTCTCCTGCACCTTTACCCTGCTCCCCCCACTTCCCTTTTGCCTCTCCTGCACCTTTCCCCTGTTACCCCCATACACAGTCCCCTCTCCTGCACCTTTCCACTACTCCCCCATACCTAGTACCCTCTCCTGCACCTTTCCCCTGCTCCGCTATACCTAGTCCTCTCTCCTGCACCTTTCCCCTGCTCCCTCCACTTCCCTTTTCCCTCTCCTGCACCTTTCCCCTGTTACCCCCATACACAGTCCCCTCTCCTGCACCTTTCTACTGCTCCCCCATACCTAGTACCCTCTCCTGCACCTTTCCCCTGCTCCCCCCACTTCCCTTTTCCCTCTCCTGCACCTTTCGCCTGCTCCCCCATACCTAGTCCCCTCTCCTGCACTTTTCCCCTGCTCCCACCACATACCTTGTCCCCTCTCATGCACCTTTCCCCTGCTCCCCCCATGCCTAGTCCCCTATCCTTCACGTTTCCCCTGCCACCCATACCTAGTCTCCTCTCCTGCACCTTTGCCCTGCTCCCCCATACCTAGTCTCTTCTCCTGCATCTATCCACCAATTCTGTCCCCTCAAATTCATCTTCCATCTACTCTCCCCTTCTCTTGTTAGCCCCCTTTTTTGTATCCTTCCCCCTGTTACGTGCACCTGTGCTCCCCAATCCTTCCTGCACATACCCCTCTTACAATGGCACCTTGTAAGCTACATATACTATTATACGAATACTGCATCACTGCATTCCTCCACTTCTCTCTGTTCTAGTTACACATACAATAAACATCCACTTCCTCATCAATAACCAAACTCCAGCAATGCAGAGCCCCCTCGCTCCTAATCAAAGCCCGAGCTCTGTGCAATGCCATAAATATTCTCCTACAAGCACCTGGATATCTCAAACATGAATCAGTAATTAAACAGGTAACAGGAACAGAATATGGATTTAACTCGTCTGCTGCCATAGCAGCAAATTTACCTACAGTAGTTAAGTTGATAAGAAACAGATAGTATAACAGCGTATTAATTATTAATATATTACTGGCATAAATATAGTATGTTGTAAACTTAATTTTAAGAAATAATCCTTGTATCCTGTTCTTTGTTACAGATACAATCATGAGCGTGAATTCAGGTAATGCACATTCATAAAGCCAGCACACAAAGTGTTAACATGCATAAACTATATAACAAATGCAAATAATTCCAAATATAGTTTTATTATTTTATTAGAAATATCTGTGCCTGCCCTGTTACTATCCAGTCAGATCCCTCTACAGGGGCACTCGTCCTGATAATGTGTACATAGGAGGTCACTATACATTAGAAATCCAGCATTGTCTGAGCCTCTCCTGATAAGGTGCAATCAGAGGGTCGTCTGAAAGTAGTCGGAAACTCAGCACAGTCAGATCCTGTCCTGATACTGTTCAGTGATGAGGTCAGTCTACATTGTACTGTTTCAACCTGTCCTGATAAGGTTCAGTTAGGTCATTGTAAGCTAGCCAGAAACCCAGAACTGCCTGAGCCCGTCCTGTTACAATGTGGTGAGGGGGGCAATCTAAATGAGACAGAAATCCAGCACTGTTTCAACCTGTCCTGATAGGTCACCAGAAACTCAGCACTGCATAATCCTGTCCTGATAAGTTGCAGGCATGAGGTCATCCTGCATTAAAAATATACCTGGCACTGTCGGAGTTTGTCCAGATAATGTACAGTGATGTATTCACTCAGAACTGCCTGAGCCTGTCCTGATAGTATGTAGCTAGTAAGTCTATCTAATTAATACAGAAAGGAAGCACTGTCTGAGCCTGTCCTGATAATATGTAGCCAGTAGGTCTCTCTACATGATACAGAAAGCAGGCACTGTCTGAGCCTGTCCTGATAATATGTAGCCAGTAGGTCTCTCTACATGATACAGTAAGCAAGCACTGTCTGAGCCTGTCCTGATAATATGTAGCCAGTAAGTGTCTCTACATGATACAGAAAGCAAGCACCCTCTGAGCCTGTCCTGATAATATGTAGCCAGGAAGTGTCTCTACATGATACAGAAAGCAAGCACTATCTGAGCCTGTCCTGATAGACACCTGTCCTTAAAATATGCAGTCAGGAGGTCACTTTACATTAGATAGGAGTCCAGTATTGTCTGAACCTGTCCTGATAACGCACAATCCTGATACATAACAACAGCCCTAAGACACTCCATTAAGTATCTTTTGATAACCCAACCACTGCAGTGCATATGACAATAACTCGGGGACCCAACACACAAAGAGAGAGCGAAGTTCTGTTACCTGCAAACACTTCTCCCCCTGCTACTGGAAATAGCTGTAGGAAGATGAAGAACAGACAGCCAGCCCCATGCATCGTAACCTGCAGAGAGTACCCAGCGAGAGCCAGGCTGGCGAGAGGCTGAGGAGGGTTAGCATCCTATAGGCATGTCTGCCAAGGTGAGGGGCAGAGCTGGTAGAGGCAGTGGGTCAGGAGGCTACTCTGCTGCTGCTGCTCAGATGCTCCGCTCACAACTGAAGTGGCTCTAACTGATCGCGGAGGATTGAAAGAGAGAGCGAGAGAGAGAGAACAGTTTAAAGATTTCCCCGGAGCCCTAATGCCTGCCTCCCTCACATCTCTCCGCACCCCCCCTAACCAGTCGCCAGCTGCGAGGCTGTGCAACAAAGGGTTAAACCAGCAGACCAAGTTCTAATGTGTAAATAGGCTGTTAGAGTTACATGCAGCGTGTTATGCTGAGAAATAGGAGGACGTATAAGGAGGGGTTATATGAAGCAGTAGGGAGGAGGCATAGGTAACAATAGGAGTTATAGAGACAACTATTTAACAATAGGAAGTGTTATAGGAGAGGGTTATATGGAACAGTAGATTGTAAGTTTGCGAGTTTTCAATCGTGTAAGGTGCTTCATCGAAAGCTCCACGTAAACTAGATTCTAAAGACAGGACTCTCCATTCTATGCAATGGGTACATTTTTGTTTTGCCTCATACTTAACCCTTGTTCAGCGGTACGGAATATGTTTGCCGTGTTACGAATAAAGATAATAATAATGGGTTAAATGGATCAGTTGTTAGAGTTATAGAGACTGGAGTAGGGATCTGTTAAATGGAGCAATAGAAGGAGATATAGGGATGTTTATATGATAAAAGAATGAGTTATAGGGAGGAGTTATATGGAGAAACAGCAGAAGAAGGGAGGGACTAATGTGGAATCTTAGGAGTTAAATAGAGCTACAGGAAGCATTAAGGGTACCCTGGTGGTCCAGTGGTTTGGATTTGGTGCTGTCACCACTGCGACCTGGGTTCGATTCCAGTCAGGGAACCAAGAGTTCACACCACCCTGAAGCCAAGCACAGTTGGGCCTGGTCAGTACTTGGATGGGAGACCACCTAGAAATACTAGGAGCTGTATGCTGTGGCCCACTGTAGAAGGAACTGGCAACCCACTCCAGTATATTTGCCATAAAAACCAAGTGGATTAGCATGACATAAAGGTGTGCATGGTGTGTTACAGTCCATGAGGTTTCGGAGAGTCAGAAACAACTGAATGACGCAAAAAACAGGAAGCATTAAGGAGGTTAAGTGGAACAAGAACAGTTATATGAAGGGTATATAGAAAAAAATAAGAGGTTATAGAGGGGTTAAAACTAAAGATATGACTTATAGGGAGAATTTATATGGAGCAATAGGAGGAGTTAAATGGAGAAATAATAAGAGTTATAGAGAGGCAAAATCAGTATGAGACCAGATTTAAAGAGAGTTATGGGGTTAAGTGGACAAAGAGTAGTTATGTAGAACAATAAGAAGTTATAGAGGGGTTAGAATCTAAAAAGGGGATTTATAGGGAGAAGTATATGAAGCAATTAGAGGAGTTATAGAGAGGAGTTAAATAAGAAGAGGTATTTGAGGATGACTTAAAAAGAGAAGTTATTTGTACCAATAATACATGTTATATATTTCTCTCTCTCCCTGACATGTTACTGCCAGGTTATCTAGTTGAATATCTCAGCTTTTCTCCAGCAGTTTAGTGTTTGAAGCAAAACTCTGTAAAATGTGTTTCTTTTCAGACCTCCGTGAGCACAGGCAGCAAACACCACCTCACAAATCTTCACAGGATGACATTTTATCAAAAATTATATGATGAGAAAAGCATGAACGCACAGACGTTTACCATCAGAGAAAGGTGGTGATAGGGAGAGAGGACAGTGGGCAGAGAGAGGACAGTGGGCAGAGAGAGGACAGTGAGCAGAGAGAGGACAGTGGACGGGGGTGGAGAGAGAAGAATTGGGCAGAGAGGGGGAGCAAACAGGGGAGAGAACACACAGAGAGGGCAAAGAGAATGAGATGAGTGAACAGGTACAGGTTGTAGAGAGAGAGAGAGAGATAGGAGAGAGGAGAGAGGACAGAGAGAGGAGAGTGGACATATAGAGAAAGGGGAGCGGACACACAGAGAGGGGAAAGAGAGTGAGAGGTGTGAAAGGGTACAGGTTGTAGAGAGAGAGAGAGATAGGAGAGAGGGGAGTGGGCAGAGAGAGGAGAGTGGACAGAGAGAGGAGAGTGGACATATAGAGAAAGGGGAGCGGACACACAGAGAGGGCAAAGAGAGTGAGCGGAGTGAACAGGTACAGGTTGTAGAGAGAGAGAGAGATAGGAGAGAGGAGAGAGGACAGAGAGAGGAGAGTGGACATATAGAGAAAGGGGAGCGGACACACAGAGAGGGGAAAGAGAGTGAGAGGTGTGGATGGGTACAGGTTGTAGAGAGAGAGAGAGATAGGAGAGAGGGGAGTGGGCAGAGAGAGGAGAGTGGACAGAGAGAGGAGAGTGGACATATAGAGAAAGGGGAGCGGACACACAGAGAGGGCAAAGAGAGTGAGCGGAGTGGATAGGTGGAGGGTGTAGAGAGAGAGAGAGAGAGAGAGAAGAGTGGTCAGACAGAGGAGAGAGAACACACAGAGAGAGAGGGGAAAGAGAGTGAGAGGTGTGGACAGGTACAGGTTGCAGAGAGAGAGAGATAGGAGAGAGGAGAGTGGGCAGAGAGAGGAGAGTGGACATATAGAGAAAGGGGAGAGAACACACAGAGAGGGCAAAGAGAGTGAGAGGAGTGGACAGGTGGAGGGTGTAGAGAGACAGATAGAAGAGTGGTCAGAGAGAGGAGAGAGAACACAGAGTGAGAGAGGGCAAAGAGACTGAGAGGAGTGAATAGGTGGAGGGTGTAGAGAGAGGAGAGTGGACATATAGAGAAAGGGGAGAGGACACACAGAAAGGGCAGAGAGAGTGAGAGGAGTGGACAGGTGGAGGGTGTAGAGAGAGAGAGAGATAGAAGAGTAGTCAGAGAGATGAGAGAGAACAGAGAGAGAGAGAGGGCAAAGAGAGTGAGAGGAGTGGACAGGTGGAGGGTGTAGAGAGAGAGAGAGATAGAAGAGTAGTCAGAGAGAGGAGAGAGAACAGAGAGAGAGAGAGGGCAAAGAGAGTGAGAGGAGTGGACAGGTGGATGGTGTAGAGAGAGAGATAGAAGAGTGGTCAGAGAGAGGAGAGAGAACAGAGAGAGAGAGAGGGCAAAGAGAGTGAGAGGAGTGGACAGGTACAGGTTACATATATATATAGAGAGAGAGATAGGAGAGTGGGCAGAGACAGGAGCGTGGACATATAGAGAAAGGGGAGCGAACACACAGAGAGGGCAAAGTGAGTGAGAAGAGTGGACAGGTGGAGGGTGTAGAGAGGGAGAGAGAACAGAGAGAGAGACAGGGCAAAGAGAGTGAGAGGAGTGGACAGGTTGAGGGTGTAGAGAGAGAGAGATAGGAGAGTAGTCAGAGAGAGGAGAGAGAACAGAGAGTGAGAGAGAGAGAGGGCAAAGAGAGAGAGAGGAGTGGACAGTTAGAGAGTGTAGAGAGAGAGAGTAAGGAGACTGGGCAGAGAGAGGAGATGAGGCACACAGAGCAGGGGGAGAGTATTCAGAGAAAGGGGAAGGAGGGGGTTAAAAATGATGGATGAAGATACAGAGGGGTAGAGGAAGAAATAGACAGATAAAGAGAACAAAGGGAGGATGAAGAGGGTGAAAGATGGGTGATGATATAGAGGAAGAAAGTGATGTTTAAGAGTGTTAGGGAGATATGAAAGTGTTAAGAGATGACAGATGTAAAGAGGGGGATATCAATGACTAAACTGGACAGGGAGTTCAGGTGTGGAAAGATATAGAATATGGACAAAGAGTGGGGGTTAAAATAGGGAGAACAGGGGATAGGATGAGACCAAATAAGAGCTAGAGAGAGGGAAAGTTATATATATAGAAAAATATACAATTGGAGAAAAATCTAGAATAGCAGCAGAAAAGAGGGAAGAGAGAAAAATATAAGGATGAGAGAGGAAGATCAGGAAAAAAAGATGGAGGAAGGGGTTGAGAAGGGATGTAGAGAGATATATACATGAAAAAGAAAGGTGAAGTAAGAGAGAGAAACTGGGAACAAGAAAGGGAGTGAAGGAGAGCAAAAAAACTGGAGAAAAGGAAGAGAGATTGGAAGAAAAAAAGAAATAAAAGAAAGAGAGGCGAAAGAGGAATGAAACAAAGAAGCAGGAAAATTGACAAATTCAGAAAAGAGACGAGATGAGATATAGATTGTGATAGATTAAAAGAGAGAGAAGAGACGTCAGAGAGAGAGAGAGAGAGAAGAAGGAGAACATAGATGGGCAGAGGAGCAGATAGAGAGATTGAAGGGACGAAAGTGAAACGGAAGAAAGAATGGGTGGTAGAAAGAAGAGCAATCAACAAGATATTGTGGAGAGGATAGGCCAAAAAAAAAAGAGAAGATGGCAGAGAAAATAGGAGCCGGAGTGAGATGGATAGAATGATGGATATAAAGAGAGAACAAAGGCAGAGAAAAAGTGAATGTGCAAAAAAGAGAAAAAAATAAAACAGTGGTCAGAGAGAAAACAGGGAGAAAATGAAAATATGAAAGATAAGTGAAGCAAGAATTAAATAATTGGAGAGAGAAACGTAGTGAGAGAGAGAAAGAATAGGAGGAAGAAATAGAGGGTTAGAAAATAGGAGTTGGAAGGAATGGGAGATGAAAGATGGAGAGAAACTAATAATGAAAAATGCTAGGCAGATAGGGAGACAAAGAAAGTCAAGGAGTATAGACAGACAAAAGGGAAAGAGAGGGTGGGTGAAATATGGGGAGAGATGAGTGAGGAGATGGTGTGAAAGAACTGAGAAATGGGTAGAAAGGAGAGAAGAGACAGGAGAGAGGAATAAAGAAATGAGGAGAGAGCACTGGGGTAAATGGCTGAGGAGATGGTGGAGATGGGGCGAGAGTGTTGAGATAGGATTGGGGAGAAGCAAGAGAGAAAATGATTGGGGCAAAACAACTGGGTAGATGGAAGAGAGAGATTTGGAGAGAAAGGACTAAAGAGAAGGTGCATAAATTGGGGAGATGGGGAAGAGTATTCAGGAAATGGGTGAGATGAGCAAAGGGTGATAGATGAAAATAGAAAATAAAGTGGAATATTTAGAGAGGAGAGAATGAAGACGACAAACAGAGCCATTATTTGAGGAGGAAACAACAGATGTTGATAGTTCACTCTCTGCGTCAGGCAGGTTAGTATCTGTGCAGGAAGTGAGGAGGAGGGGGCGGCATGCATTTTTTATATTCCAAGGGGCTAAACAAATTGATGGATGGCAGTTTACAGGAATGGACAGGAGTTGGGCTACTACAATTTAACGTCAAGAACAATACACTTGGGCCACTGAAATCCACGTTCAGAATGTAGGATTAATAGCTCTATAATGTCAACTACTACAAAGTAAAGGGTCCGGGGAGTCATTACTTCAAGTGATTTAAAGATAGGCAAGAAATGTGCGTAAGCAAGTGGAGCAATTCACTGAAATGTAACAGCAATGGTATTAACAGCAAGGAGAGCTATTGTGATGCCAAATAATGGAACCATACAATACATTGTGGCCAATTTATTCTGTAGGGACATTTAAATTGCTAAATTGATAATGGTAAAATGTGGCTTTTATAAAATAAAAATACACCCTTTACATTTTTCTAAACAAATATTCCTTACTGCACGATTGCATTTTATTTTCTAAACTGATTCTGTCTGATAATTTCTCAGTGGGGTGTATCCTTGCACCGTAATGAGTTTTCAATTTGTACCCCAAAAAGCACTATCAGTTTTTAGGTGACACAATCCAATGTGCAGATAGAAACTCCATCTAAATCCAAAGTACCCTGTCGTTGCAGAATCCACTGCATCTTGGTTGTATAAACAACATAATAAATTAGAGGTTGCATTTTTTAAATTACTAAACATGCTGCCTTTTTACAAGTGTTAATGGACAGGCAGACAATATGGATTACAGTCCAGAAGACTGAAGTAAAAAACAACTATACTTATCATCCTTCAATTAGGAATGTCCTTCTGCTCTACTATCTCAGCATTCTCCACATCAACTCAGGCAGTGGTGGACCTAGTGAATGGAGGGCCCAAGTGCAAAACAAAATATTGCCCCCCTTGGTGGCTGCAACATTTTTTTGTGTTCACCTACCAGTGCCATATATATATATATATATATATATATATATATATATATATATATATATATTTATATATATATATATATATATATATATATATTTATATATTGTGTCTTTAGATCCTTGGCGCTTATCTTCAGTTTCTTTTTCCTTAGTGCTGAAAAAAAGACAAGGAGAAAAGCGGCTCCTCTAATGTAGCAGGTTTTGCAAATGAGGAAATTCTTTAAAAAGTAGGTAATCTCCTTACATTTATGTCAGTATATACATATATACACATAAACAATATATAAATATCCCCCCTCCTTCCCCTGTGTCTCTTTCCCCCCTCTCCCTCCCCTGTGTCTCTTCCCCCCATCTCCCTCTCCTGTGTCTCTCTGCCCCTCTCCCTCCCCTGTGTCACTTCCCCCTCTCCCTTTCCTGTGTCTCTTCCTACCTCTCCCTCCCCTTCCCCATTTCCCCTGTGTCTCTTTCTCCCATGTCTCCTTCCTCCCTCCCCTGGCGCATTGTACGGAAATCCATACAAATAGTTTCTAAAGCGTTAACATGCTTTAGAAACTATATTAGTGATATATGTATATATATTCCAACCTTGGCTTTGCATTAAAGCTGTGTAATAATACAGCATGCATAAGCTTAAAGGAAGCCATGTTTGATGATGGCTACGGAATAAAGAGCGAGACATTTGTGGGCACATTTGCAAGTCTTAGCTCAACTTCCCAGAATGCAGTGTAATAACTGTTTTTTTTCGGAACTCTGAGCTGGAAGCAGTTTTTTTTAACTTGCTTTAGACACTCAAATGTGAACACAGATGTACTTTTTATTTACTATATATATATATATATATATATATATATATATATATATATAAAAATATACATATATATGTTATATATCTACTAGCGACTTGCGGTCAAAAATTAGGGCAATAAAATGTGAAGGCTGGCAATGCTGTTTGCCACACAATGCAGGGATCTCCCCCTCTCTCCCTGTGCTGTGTGTGAGGTTGTAAATTTTTAAGTAATTGGCGTCTTTTATCAGTCTACCAACGGCTTCAGAGTTATGGGGTTGAAAAAAATGGTGGCCGTTAAAGTTGTATTTTTTTAAAGTATCGCGTGCCTTGCTCTCATTGCCAGGCTTTTTCAAAGTCTTGTGGGCCACACAATGACGCTCATTGTGAGCCTGGCAATGAGCGCCTTCGGCCGTTTTCAAAATCTTGTGGGCCTATGGTGCTCATCTTGACACTGGCCAGCCTTTTTCAAAGTCTTGCGGGCCTCGCGATGAGCGACTTCGGCGCTCATTGCAGCAAAGTCGTTTGGGCCTAGCGGTGAGCGTCTAGGACCACAATGATCGCCTTTGGTGCTCGTTGCCCATGCGCAAGCCCATAACTTTTAACATTGCATGACCAACATTCGTAACTTACCACAACTATAGATATATATATATATATATCACATATATAGCTGTGGACCAAGAACGCTGTTCGTAACATTTGCGATGTTGGTCACGCACTTGCGTCCCTCGCGAAGCATCGCAAAGCCAGCCGGCAATGGCGATCACTGCATGCCTCAACTGCTCGCCTCGCTTTATAAGGCTCGCAGTGCAACCCTAAATCCCGCATGTCCACTGGGCTTTGAAAGTCAACTTCTCGCCTCACTTTCTGAGGCTCGAAGTTACATAGTTACATAGTTACATAGTAATTAAGGTTGAAAAAAGACTTTCAGTCCATCAAGTTCAACCTGTTAAGATCTCCTCTGATCTGCAATATGCGGATTAGTTATTAATTAAATTATTGATTAAATAATTATTAATAGTATAGTATTGGAGAATGAATAAAGAGTTAGTCCATCAAGTTCAACCTTTTTAGATCTCTATTGATCTTTTTAATTTGGACTATTTATTATTATTGTTAATTGTTAATTATTGTTAATTGATCCAGAGGAAGGCAAACATAAAAAAAAACCCATTGAAACTTTGCCAATTGTCTCATAAGGGGAAAAAAAAAAGCAAAATTCCTTCCTGACCCCAGAAACTGGCGATCAAATTTCTCCCTGGATCAATATTCCTTGCTTGTTATCTAGGATAGCCTTGAATGCCCTCTTTATTCAGAAATATATCTAACCCCTTTTTGAAGTTGTCTATCGAATTCGCTGTCACCACCTCCTTTGGTAGAGAATTCCACAGTTTAACCACCCTAACTGTGAAGAACCCTTTTCTTTGTTTAAGGTGAAATCTTTTTTCCTCTAACCTCAACGGATGTCCTCTTGTCAGTTGAAAATCTCTTGCTACAAAAAGTTCACTTGACAAAGCCTTATATTGACCCTGGATGTATTTAAATAACGTAATCATATCTCCTCTTAGACGCCTTTTTTCTAGCGAAAATAAGTTTAATTTTGCTAGTCTTTCTTCATAACTTAGCCCCTCCATTCCCCTTATTAGTTTTGTAGCCCTTCTCTGTACTTTTTCCAGCTCTAAAATGTCTTTTTTGTGAGGTGGTGCCCAAAATTGTACTCCATATTCCAAATGAGGGCGTACTAGAGATTTGTATAGTGGCAGAATTATATCTCCTTCCCTGGCTTCTATACCCTTCCTAATACATGCTAATATTTTATTTGCCTTTGCAGCAGCTGCTTGGCTTTGAGCACTGTTACCTAGGTGGTTGTCCACTAGTACTCCCAAATCCCTTTCAATATCTGATACCCCTAGATTTGCTCCATTAAGATTATAGATTGCTTGGCTATTGTTCCTTCCCAAATGCATAACCTTACATTTATTTGTATTAAATCTCATCTGCCATTTAGCCGCCCATTTCTCTAATTTATGCAAATCCTTTTGTAGGGAAAGTACATCATTATCTGATTTTATTACCTTGCACAACTTAGTGTCATCAGCAAAAATGGAGACACTACATTCGAGTCCTACTTCAATGTCATTAATAAATATGTTAAAAAGGAGAGGACCCAATACTGAACCCTGAGGAACCCCACTTATCACATTAGACCAATCGGAGTATGTTCCATTTACAACAACCCTTTGCTTCCTGTCTTTTAGCCAGCTCTCGATCCATGAGCAGATATTGACTGCAATTCCTGTATCCCTTAATTTGCTCACTAGTCTTCCATGTGGCACTGTATCAAATGCCTTTGAAAAATCTAAAAAGACTACATCCACTGAGTTGCCCTGATCCAAGTTCCTACTAACCTCCTCATAAAAACTAATTAGATTGGTCTGACACGACCTTTCCTTCATAAATCCATGTTGACTGCTACCTATGATCCTGTTCAAATAGACATATTCTTGTATTCTGTCCCTTATTAACCCTTCTAAAAGCTTCCCAACTACAGAAGTTGAAGCCCTATCGGCCGCCATCGGCGATCACTGCATAGCTCAGCTGCGAGCCTCGTGCAATAAGCATCTTTGGCGCTCAGTGCACCCTAAGTCCTGCATGTCGGAGCTTCGCAAGGCGCCATCACATAGAGCGACGTAGTCACGCGTGTGGGCTCGCAAAAATTTATCAGATGTCAGAGCATAATAAAGTGATGTAAATATTTAACTGCGTTGAGTGTCCTATCCCTGTCAGGCAATGAGCATTATTCATAAAGTAAGGGCAGTGTAAAATATGAGATTGTTTTTTTTTTGTAATAATTTTATTAATAAGTTAATATACCTTACTATAATTAATTAATTAATAAATTAATATATGTTACCTATTCGTACTTAATATCCAGCAATCCATATACTGGAGAGCTAACAATCTTTTTTTTTAAATGTACAGGAAGGCTGTTGATCATCTGAGGAGAAAGTTTCAGCAATGTGCTGAGTGTGCAGTGTATATAGGCTGTGTGCGCAAGGGCAAATCATTTGTTTAGGCGGGGGAACTTCCAGTTCAAAAGTGTAATGTGTAAGTTTGTGTTGGTATATTGCGGCAATAGTCTATGTCTTACGCAGTTCGCAAGCATTTTCCGTCCTTGCTAATAGTGTATTTTTGTACTTTGTATGTCTCTAGCAAAGTCGTATGCGGCTGGCAGTGTTTTGCGCAGTTCGGGGTTGTGGAGTCTCGTTTTAATTTTTTTTGTCCGCCATTGTTTTACTCGCTTAGCCGATTTTCGAGTGCCGAAACTGTGGAAATTCGGTTTAAATTCTCGTCTAACCTCACTTCCAGATGTCCTGCCTGTCCCCCCGTGCTGTGTGTGAGTGTTTTTTTATTTTTATTGTGTGTGTTTTTTGTGATCTTTGTGTTTTTCGATTTGCGAGGTTCGGGCAGTTACAGCGATTTTTTGCAACCTCTGTTTTTCTTTCTAAGTCCCGCGTCCCTCGTTTTTCAATTCCTCAACTGCTCGCCGTAGTGAGCACCTTTGGTGCTCATTGCCTTAGTGCTGCGAGATTCAATGCCTCAACTGCTCAGCGCCTTCGGCGCTCATCGCCTTGGTGGTGAATATCTCGTAAGACTACGCGAGGCTCACAAACGTGACAACATCTCGCAGTTTGACAACTATTATATATATACATATAGATATATATAAATATATATATATATATACACACACACCATATTTTTCCGTGTACAAGACGCCCCCATGCAGAGCCAGGAGCCCCCAGCAGCCCCCATCCAGAGCCAGTAGGGACATTACCGCCATCTAGTGATCACTTGCAGTTTTGCAGCATATTCCGTGTATAAGACGAACCCCTATCTACAAATACAGTATATATATATATATATATATATATATATATATATATATATATATATATATATATAATGCATAAGACGGATAGATAGATAGATAGATAGATAGATAGATAGATAGATAGATAGATAGATAGGACTATGGTATTCTTTATCAGCATTTATCATGATATAATCACAGTACAGCACAGGCTAAGGCACTATAATAATTCAAATATATTATTTAATGCAATATGTATATACTGTATGACAGACCAATCACACATTTGGTTACATTCACCATATGCACGCAAACAATAATTACATAAAACATGTGCACAATAACTAAAAAATGCATTTACTGAATACCTTTTCTAGAGTACCTTGTGATGGCAGAGTTGAATGTAGAGGGAGCCAGGCAGTCAGTGATTTATGGTGCTTCAATGATCTTCAGGGTCTAAGTTAAAAGTGTAATGTTACCATGCTTGCCCCTGCACTCCCAGCTCCGATGCCTTCAGTTCTGCTGTGAATTGCAGTGAGTAGATGGAGGCAGTGAAAAACACAGGCAGCAGAGGGTTGTTGGGCAGTATTGGGCCCCTCTAGAGGTGAGGGCCTCGGTGCAATGTACCGTTTGCACCGGCAGTAGATCCACCCCTGAACTGAGGAACCGGGAAGAGAAAGTATATAGAAAAAAAGAGAGAGCGCATGGAGCCAATCATGGCTTAGCATAATAGAATAACTTTATTTAGAAGTAAAACATATACTTACAGAGTAAGATCTTGATAAAATACCACAATGGTATATCATGCACATGACTGATAGACCGCAACTAGGAATAGTATTAACCAAGTGGCAAAATGACTAATAGTAAAAAAATTATGATGGAGAGACACGACTGAATGACTAAACAACAACAGATTAAATATAAATACATTTATACATCATAAAATAGGGCAAACATACTAAAATATAAAAATACCTGCTTCTGAGAAAACTACTTAAAAAAATAAATATGTGTGAAGAGTTGCTGTGCAAACTAGATTGTTGTGCCCCTCACCTAACCTACGCATTTCCATTAAAAACCTCCTCAAGGTATGGAACAATCTGGCATTAATAATTAGTCTTCCTTTGTTATTAATGGTCAATCAAAAATTAAACTGAGATCAATAAAAATGACTTATTTAAATTATCATATGATGATCAACAGTGGCAGAGGACCCCGGTGCAAGAAAAAAAAATATGCCCCCCCTCAATCAGAATATATACAGTGCCTTGCAAAAGTATTCACCTCCCTTGACTTGTTACCTATTTTGTTACATTACAGCCTTAAATTCAATGTTTTGTTAATCTGAATTTTATGTGATGGATCAGAACACAATAGTCTAAGTTGGTGAAGTGAAATGAGAAAAATATATACATAAAACTATTTTTTAGAAATAGAAAACAGAAAATTGGCATGAGCGTATGTATTCACCCCCTTTGTTATGAAGCCCATAAAAAGCTCTGGTGCAACCAATTACCTTCAGAAGTCACATAATTAATGAAATTATGTCCACCTGTGTGCAATCTAAGTGTCACATGATCTGTCATCTTGGCATTTTTCGTGTTTTGTTACCTCACAACCTGGAATTAACATGCATTGTTTGAGGATTAGAATCATTTAATTTAAAGAGCATGCCCACAACGTTGAAGATGTTGTTTTTTTTTATTGTGAAGCAAACAACAAATAGGACAAAATAACCGAAAAAGTCAATGTGCATAACTATTCACCCGATAAAGTCAATACTTTGTAGAGCCACCTTTTGCTGCAATCACAACTCCAAGTCGCTTTGGATAAGTCTCTATGAGCTTGCCACATCTTACCACTGGGATTTTTGCCCATTCATCCTTGCAAAACTGCTCCAGCTCCTTCAAGTTGGAATGATTTGCGCTTGTGAACAGCAATCTTTAAGTCTGACCACAGATTTTCTATGGGATTGAGGTCTGGGCTTTGAATAGGCCATTCTAACACATTTACATGTTTCCCCTTAAAACGCTCAGGTGTTGCTTTAGCAGTGTGTTTAGGATCATTGCTGGAAGGTGAACCTCCGTCCTAGCCTCAAATCACGCACAGAGTGGTACAGGTTTTGCTCAAGAATATCCCTGTATTTAGCACGATCCATCTTTTCCTCAACTCTGACCAGTTTCCCAGTCCCGGCTGCTGAAAAACATCCCCACAGCATGATGCTGCCACCACCATGTTTAACTGTGGGGATGGTGTTCTTTGGGTGATGTGATGTGTTGGGTTTGCACCAGACATAGAGTTTTTTGATGGCCAAAAAGTTCAATTTTAGTCTCATCAGACCAGAGCACCTTCCTCCATACATTTTGGGAGTCTCCCACATGCCTTTTCGCAAACTCAAAACGTGCCATTTTGTTTTTTGCTGAAAGTAATGTCTTTCTTCTGGCCACTCTGCCATAAAGCCCAACTCTATGGAGCGTACGGCTTATTGCCATCCTATGTACAGATACTCCAGTCTCTGCTGTGGAACTCTGCAGCTCCTCCAGGGTTACCTTAGGTCTCTGTGCTACCTCTCTGATTAATGCCCTCCTTGCCCGATACGTGAGTTTTGGTGGGTGTCATCTCTTGCCAGGTTTGCTGTTGTGCCATGTTCTTTCCATTTGGTTATGATAGATTTCATGGTGCTCCTGGGGATCATCAAAGATTTGGATATTGTTTTATAACCTAACCCTGACTTGTACTTCTCAACAACATTGTCCCTTACTTGTTTGTAAAATGTCTTGGTCTTCATGGCAGTTTTTTTTAGTGGCGCCTCTCTCTCTCTCTCTCTCTCTCTCTCTCTCTCTATATATATATATATATATATATATATATATCTTACACACATATATATATATATATATATATATATATATTAGGAAATTGCCCGTCAAAAATAACGGGAATAAAATTGTAAACCTGGCAATGCGGTTTGGCACACAATGTGAGGATTTTGCCCCTCTGAGCACCTTGGGCGCTCATCGCGAGCCTTGCGCTGAGCGCCTTCTGCGCTCATCGCGTGGTTTGTAATGATCCCCTGTGTACTTTATAAGCCTCGCATTTGAGCACCTTCAGCGCTCATCGCAAGCCTTTCCCCCCAGTGTAGTTTAGGGGCCTCGCGATTAGTGTTACTGCCTTGGTGTAAGTGTTTCTGCCTTGGGTTAACTGTTACTGCCTTGGGTTAAATGCTATTGGCTTGTATTAAGTGTTACTTTCTTTAAACTGTGTTTTACTGCCTTCAGCCAATCAATCGTGAAAAAACGGCACATATGCCTCAAATTAACTTGCAACCTCACTCGGCGGCTTCCTGGCTCTCCCTCTGTGCTGTGTGTGAGTGTGTAAGTGAATCTGAGGCATAATTGTAGTTTTTTGGTGGTCTTTCCAGTTGCGTGGTTCAGGAGTTTTACGTGCTTCAGTAATTTCTGTCTAAGTCCTGCGGGCATCACAGGCCCGTGCGTCAACTGCTCGCCTCGCTGTCGCAGTTACGGCCCTCGCAAAAGCATGACCAACATCACAAACGTTCCGAACATTCGTAAGATCAACATCTATTATAGTGATCCACACATATATATATTTGTTGTTGTTTAGTCGTTCAGTCGTGTCCGACTCTCCGTGACTCTATGGTCTGCAGCACACCAGGTGCATCTCACAGTCACTGCCCCTCTGTGCTCCATCAAGTTCATATTAATTGCTTCAGTGACCTTCAATCTTTCCCAGCATCAGAGTCTTTTCTAGGGAATCCGGCCATCTCATGATATGGCCAAAATATTTGAACTTCAACCTACATGATCAAACCTTCCTGTGAACAGTTTGTCTTGATTTCCTGTAGTATGGATTTATTGGATCTTCTTGCAGTCCAAGGGACTCTATCAGTCTTCTCCAACACCACAATTCAAAGGCGTCAATTCTATGGCGCTCAGACTACTTTATGGTCCAGCTCTCACATCCGTATGTTACTACTGGGAATACCATAGTTTGAACTATGTGGACCTTTGTTGATAGTTTAATATATTTTCTTTTTACTAGCTTGTCCGAGCTTGCCATAGCTTTCCTCCCTAGAAGCAAATGTCTTTTAATTTCATGGTCATCATCTGAAGAAATCTTGGATCCCAGGAAATTAAAATCTGCCACTGCCTCCACTTCTTCCCCTTCTATTTGCCAGGAAGTGAGATTGCCGTTTGATCTTCGTCTTTTTAACGTTGAGCAGCAGGCCAACTTTTGCACTCTCATCTTTTCCCCTCATCAACAAGTCCTTTAATTCCACCTCACTTTCAGCCATCAGAGTAGTATCATCAGCGTATCTGAGGTTGTTGATATTTCTTCCAGCCATATTGATTCCGGCTTGGGATTCATCCAGCCGAGCCTTATGCATGATGTGCTCTGCGTATAAGTTGAATAAATAAGGTGACGATATACAACCTTGTCACACTCCTTTTCTGATCTTGAACCATTCTGTTGTCCCACTTTTGGTTCTGACTGTGGCTTCTTGGTCCACATACAGATTCTTTAGGAATATGTATATATATTATATATATATATATACTAGTAACTTGCACTTCATAAATGACAGTGTCTTATGTTCAATTATCTGTGTTTTCTCTGTACGCCCTCTCACTCTCTGTGAGCCCTCTTTGTGTGCTGCCTCTCTCTCTCTCTGTGCCCTCTCTCAGTGTGCCCTCTGTGTGTGTGTGCGCTTTCTCTCTTTGCTCTCTGTCTCTCTCTATGTCTTCTCACTGCACTCTGTGTGCTCTCTGTCTCTCTTTCCCTCCCACCTCTCTCTTTCTCGTCTCTCTCCCCCTCTATTTCTCTCTCCCCCATCCCTCGTTCTCTCTCATCCTCCCTGTCCCTCCCTCTCTCTCTCCCTCTCTCTTACTTCAAAGTATTGGTGGTTAATCTGTGGAATTCTCTACCAAAGGAGGTGGTGACAGCAGATTTGATAGATAACTTTAAAAAGGTATTGGATATATTTTTAAATAAAAGGGGCATTCAAGGTTATCTTGATTAATGAGAGAGGGAGTTTTGATCCAGGAAGGTATCCGATTGCCAGAATCTGGGGTCAGAAAGGAATGGGTTTTTGTTTTTTCCTTTTTGGGACAATTGGCAACATTTTACTGGGTTTTATCTATCAAGCAGGTATGGTATGCTGCACTCACCTAAATAGATCAGTTACGGGTTAACTTGTTAGTGAAGCCCTGCCCTGAGCACATGGAAAAACTGGTATTAATCATAGTCTTGCCTGAATGTATATAAGCAGAGGATTAAAACTTTACATTTTTTATCTATTAGTATAATTAAAAAAATAGATAATTTTAACATATAATATTGTGCTCTTTCATACCGGGAAAAACAGTTACAGTAAGGTAAATGGCCCTTTAATTTAGGCTTCAGGATAAACTTTTGCTTATCCCAGGCATGCTTAACTGTGTTTGACTCCAGTTAAGGGCTGTTCTTTGTATCTACTACAATTTCTGTAAAGCAGACATTTCTTAGATTACCACTAAATCTTGCACCTTCCAACATCAAATCATGACCTCTTGTTTTTGCATTCATCGTTTTCCTGGAAAACACTTACTTCTCTCTTGAACTATATTAAATCCTTTGATGGGTTTCTATCATATCTCCCCTCTGCCTTGTGTCCTTAATGCTATAGCTAATTACTGTAACATAGTCTAAAAAAATCTTCTTAATACGGTTGTTTTTCTGCTATCGTTTTAAGTGGAAGATCCTGTATGTTAAGTATAGTTATTATTACTCTTCTCCAGTTTCAAGGACCAACGAGTGAAGATATATAGATCCAGTGCTTGCCAGATGTTAGAAGATAGCAAAATGCCAGGAACAAGGATTCTTAAGCAATATACAAATCTAAAGACTGTAGAGTTGTTATTGTGCATCACTGACCCAACTCAAGTTTAAAGGAGCATTTTTATATGGTCCTTTCAATGAACTAGGCTTGATTAAGGGAAAATATTTTTTAATAAGCAAAATATAATATAAATATTTAAATTTTATGTGCACTAATTCTTTAATATGGGTTGCTGTTTCTGTTATTGAGCTGCTTCTTCCAGCTGATCTCCATCAGGGTGTATCCTTGCACAATAATAGTAAACTGTCTACTGGTTTTGTTAAAAAACCTTGGCATTTCAAGTTGATCTCATAGAAGCTTTTTTCCTTGGCTAATTACTCCCAAGAAACTGCACACATTGAGTTTTACGCTGAAAAGAAAATTGAGTCCTTTTTATACCTATAGTTTTAAATATAACATAAGTGGAACATCTCCTGTATCCCTTTTAGTTAATAGCCATGTGGGCATGACAGTCCGTATTACAATCAACTACCCAGTGCTCATGTATTGGGGACACTCATGGGTTTGCAGAATAACCCTGAAGAGGAGAGGTTGATCTGATTGACACCGGTAACAGGGACAAAATGATCCTAGGGATACCGTGTTGCCCCAAAAGGGCAGCTTCCTTGTTTCATGGCTTTGATGAAAGTTTCAGAATCCCATTAGCTACAAAGATTAAAATTGATTCTGTCAGTACAGTCAAATCTGCTCAAGAGACCACCTGTAGTGTGTGCACTGAAAGACTGCAAAGAGAGAACGTCTGGGTCATCCGAAACACCACCTCATCAATCACTTAATGGCATCACTTACAAGAGCTGTTACAATTTAAAGGGCCACTGTAACAGGTCAGCTTTCAAACAGCCAAGTAGTAAAGAACCATAGAAACAATATTTCAATATATTTTGTTTAAAAAAAAATTAAATCTTTCAACTCTGACTGTATCAAGTCTTATATTTGTGGCAAGTAACTCCTTGTCCACAGTGCGAATACAACTAATGAGAAAATCTAGACATAATGCATTGTGGGAAGAAGACCACAGACTACTTGTTGGCAGCTAGTGAATTGGCAGATTTATTATCTTTATTAGAGGTAAAAGATGTTGATGTGAGAGGGCTCTATATCAGCACAGAACATAATTTTTTACAGAAGATTTTAGTTAGTGAACTTCTATCCAAAAGCAAGGTCTGTGCTTTTATAGAGCCCTATTTAATTGGTCAAACTGCAATTGAATTAGCCATAAGGATTGTTTAACAAGTGCATGAAAACTGTGATGCCTACTGTTTTCCAGGATTGCTGGTGTAGGTTGGCAAGTCACAAAGTCTAAGCAGAAGTGCTCACAACTCTGGTCCAGCTGACTATATGATGTCACAATATTAAATAAACAGCCAGCCACACAAGGCTGGAATCAGTCAGGATGTCATTGGCTTTCACCAGTAATGGCCCAGTCCACAGTATCAGGAAAACTTAGAAATATAACCAAAAACAACCATTTAGTCTATTATACCTACCTCAATGCTTTTTTAAATACTTACATTCTTTAACTGTGATTCACAATCCTATTTCCATTGGAAGTCTGTTCCACTAACCTATTACCCTTCTGTAAAGGATTATTTCATACATTACACATGGGTGTGTTTAAGTCTAGGCATACATGACCAGGCTAGTAGGCTGCCTATGGTTGACGATGCAATGACATGAAATATGCACGGAAACTTCTATATGCAGAACATTTTCTGTTGTGTCTCTGCCACTGTCTGATATACTGTATACCGATATTGACACTTATGGTTTTATGTATATGAGTTTGGTAAATTAATGATTGGGATATAGCAAGAGGAAAGGAGGAGTAATAATTGGATCATTGCGGGGGTGCTATGTTGATGAGTAAAATATACCTCCTACTACTGAGTATAACTACCAGTACAAGGTTATGGTTAGACCTGAGCAACTGGATGAGATATTTCAGCCATTCTGTATCATGTTAGCTACATGGTCATGTACAATTAAGATTCGGTAACTCAAGACATCCTGACCAGTAAATGTGCTTACAAGAACTAGGATAGGCAGCTGGATATCTGTCTAATAGTATGTATCATGTTTGTATGTTCCAGCTAGTTTGTATGTTTGGGCTATTCCAAACAGTATGTTACCACTTTATTTACTAATCTGCTTATCTACAGTTCTCTACGTGCCTTCTACATGCTACTAGAATTGGTTACAGAACACTAGAAGTTCCCTTGGCACTGCTTTATTTAAGATTTTGCTTGTTTGACGTCTGCCCATGTTTTGGTTATTGAACCATGTCCGACTCTCCTTTACCGTATGAGCCACAGCACACCAGGCACATCTACTGTTATGTCTCTGGTTGTGTTTATCTATAAGGTTAACTTGGAAAAGATACTTCACCAACGGACCATGATTTGTCTGACTACTGTGCTATGATCTACACATCTTGGGCGACCCTACATTGTATAGCTCACAGCTTTATGGAAGTACAAAAGCCCCTTCACCACGACAAGGTAGCAATCAAGAAGGCCCTGACCTCATAAAGTGCCTTTTCTCTTGCTGGAACACTTTCTGCCCTGAATTTAACCTCTCTCTGGACCATGCTGATGCAGATGCCAGAAATAGGACTGCTCTAACCTTCGAGAAGAAACTAGCAAAGTTATACCAGGATGATTCCTGTTTCAACTTATGTTTTGAAACACTAATGAGGCACAACATAAGGTATTAATATTAGGGCTGGTAGGAATAAGTAAGAATGTCAGGTAGAGGTATGTAATCAAGAAAAAGGTAGATAATCTGTAATGGATGCTCTCAGACACTGGTCCATGAGCTTAACTCTGGTGGTCCGTGGAACAACAGGGATTACAAAAAATGACTAAGCAACATTATTAAATTTGTATAAACAATTAGTACATAAATGCCTCTATAATATTTTTTATTGTTTAGATGTCTCAATTCCACTAAAATACTAACAAGTATAATTGTTATCCAGCAGGCACAAAAATAATAAAGCAGTAGGCAAACACCTGAGTCAATATTTCGGTGTTCCACCAAGACCTTGGTGGGGGTTTTTCAGTAGTCCTCTGAAATATGTTTGGGAGCCAGTCATCTAAAGAATATGTTTTCTGTATAGTTCAAATGTAATTTTGTATAGCCAAGCCAATGGGATGTCTATAATTTTAAAAGGTGTCCTATAATATAAAAGATATCAGATAGGTTCTTGTAGCTAGAATGGAGGCTCTTATATTAATGAATAAAGACCTTTGGTGGCACTGCCTCCCCCACATTGTAGGTGTTGGGACCATCCTCTGAGCTCAAAGGCTCCAATTTGAAACGTTTTACAAAATGAAACTCAATTAGCAAAATACTAAATTCACAGTCAAGTTCGACTTGAGGTTACTTAAATGTTTCTGAAGTTACAAATAATATATATTGTGATATTTTATTGGGTTTTTTATCAATTGGTAGAGACCTTGTGATTTTTTGCACGTTTGAATAATGATTCAGCTTTTCCACAAAGTAACACAAATTGAAAATCACAGTTATAATTTATTTATATTGAATTAGTGGGGTCTAGTGTGTTTGAAGACAAGACTCATTTGTACCTTGTGAAACATGGAGAAATAAGTCTGTAAGGATGAGGGAGCCACCTCTCACAAGTGGTATACATTAGTGGTATTGGATCCATCTCCACTGTCCTTTGGTAGCTTAAGATAAAATATGATTAATATGATTACCATATATCAATACATTCAGAGTCAGTATGAGGCTCTGAACATTTCTTGTCAAGAGGTCCCCTTGAGGTTAGAGGAAAACATGACTAATCTCAAAAACAGAAAAGGCCTTTTCACAGATTGTTTGAATTACTACCAATGGAGGGTGTAACAACAGGTTTGTTTTAAAAATGAGTTAGATATATTTTTGAATTAAGGGAGCTGGAATAGGTAGGACTTTGATCCAGAGAACGACAATTTTTGAGGTTGAAAAAATACTTTTAGTCCATCAAGTTCAACCTTTTAAGATCTCCTCTGATCTGCAATATGCAGATTAATTGTTAATGAATGAATCTTTTTTTCCCTTAATGAGACAATTGGCAATCTTTCAATGTTTTTTTTATTTTATTTACTTTCTCTGGATCAGTTAACAATTTACATAATACAAGGCACAGAGGAATTCTAAAAAGGTTGGTCTTTTTTATCCTCAGTTACTATGTAGACATATTACTGAGTCCTGGGGTCCTGCAGATTGGGCTTGCCTGCCATGATAAAGGTTAGAACAGTCCTATTTCTGGCAATTTGCAGTATTATCATAGCCTATTGATCTTAGAATAATAATAATCAAGTTGGCTAAATTAATATTTAAATTAAGAAAAACATTTGGAACTGTCCCATACAATAAACAAATTCTTGAACAGCATAATCTAATACTGGATTCAAAGGCAGTTCAATGAATAGGCCATTGGCTGAAGAAAAGTTGTGATAGGTGAAGGAATGCCATCACAGGAAGGGATGGTTACTAGCGGAGTGCAACAGGGTATATTGTGCAGGCCTTCTTTTGTTTAATATTTATTAGTGATTTTGCAATTTGGCTTTAAGAAAAGGTTTGCCTCTTTTGTAGGATATGTATCCATTACTGGGAAGTTGTAAGGGCCTGTGTACCTGTCTGTGTCATCCATACATGCCCTCAACTCGAGGAAGCCTATCATGCCTTCTTCCCCAATATATTTGTTCAATTTCAGAACTCCAACTCCCACATACGTATATTGTGTTCTTTGTCTATGCTCTTGTTGCTTTTCATTTTGTTTGTTTAGTATTTAGTGTAAATGTCCAGACTTGTCTCTTTTCTGATTCCAAGGCTTTGTGTCTTGGGATTTCTAAGTACCATTCTAAGAGCTAACAGATTAAGATGCATATGGATAAAAAAGAAGAGCAAAAGGGAGATTAATTGAACCATTTTCTATAAAATTCGGACTTCTACGTTATTTTCTCTTTTAGTGGGACTGTAACAAGTTAAGCAACTTGTTAAAGTGATAAAGTGAAAGTATATATACATACATACATTTAATATATATACACATACACAAACATACTCATAGCCATATCATTGTTTTGAATCTATCCTTATCTTAATCTGGTGAAGCCATCTTCTTCAACTAGAGCCTGGCATTATTTTGAAACCACAATAATTTACCAAACAATGTATAATTTCCCAAATCCAAGAGAGTTTGGTTTGGAAAGATAAAGTAAAAACACCCCTCTTGAACTGAATCTTGATTGAATGGTCAATAGTCAATAACCGTGTTTCTCCCTGGAGAGCAATGCTTGGTTAGAATGCGACAAAAATAAGCAAGGCACTAATGTCACTCTATAGATCTCTAGTTAGTCTTCACTTAGGATACCATGTTCAGTTCTGGAGATTATATTTCTAAGTAGATATTAATAAAAACAGAGAAGGGTAATCAAAATGACCCTTGTTCTATAAGCAGAAGGGAAATGGTAAATATGATAGAAAGTTGAAATATATCAAAAGTTTTGATAAGGGTTAAGAAGATTTAAGAGTAACATGAAAATACTACTTTACAGAAAGGGTAATATATAAGTGAAACAGGCTTCTAATAGAATGATAGGGTCAAAAACAGTTAAGGAATTTAAGTATGCTTGGTATAAGCATAATGCCATTGTGTGGAATAAGTAACCACATTTTAAGTAGATAAAAAGGACAGATTAAATGGGCATCTTGGTTCCTATCTGGTGCCAAATCTATGTTTATATACAAGTGCAAGTCCCAAGGCTGTCCACCTTCAAAATAAAGCCATGTTGTGTTGAGGGGGCATACTCCTTTTATAGATGTGTTTTTGACATTTTTTCTGCAGTGGAGCAGACAGGAGGACTTGACAAAACATTCTTTAATTAAACAGTTTTTGATGGCTTGTCATCAGATGATGGCAGCCAGTGATAGTCTCAGGGCAGCAACTACGAACGTGTTGTACACATACAAAAACACCAGATAAGCTCTCAAAGAATTCCTTCGGAATGACTCAAAAAAAAAAAACGAAAAGAAATGGAAAAGCTGACTACATCCAGTGCCCTTGCCACAAGCTGTAAAATCTTTGTCTCTTCAAAATGTAAGTGTAAGTGGTGTCAAGACCACCTGATAAATGTTCCTCATAACTCACAGATGAGTTCATTTTTATTTATGAATGAGTACTGCATTAAATTTATTTTATTGGACAAACATTTTATATATTTACATTCACGAATGTATATACACACATATGGGTATAGGAACTGGAGGGGTGAGGGAGACAAATCTTCCCCTTCGGTGCTTTCACTGCTGCGACCTGGGTTCAATTCCAAGTCAGGGAACCAAGAGGTCACACCACCTAGACCACCTAGGAATACCAGGAGCTGTATGCTGTGGCCCACTGGAGAAGGAACTAGCAACCCACTCCAGTATCTCTGCCATGAATACAAAGTGGATCAGCATGACCACGGACATAAAGATGTTCTGGGGTGTTACAGTTCATGAGGTCACAGAGAGTTGGAAACGAATGACCGACACAAATAAAATACAAGTGTATAAAAGCTATTTATTCTGTGTATACAATGAGCGGTATCACCTCCGAATTATTTTGGCTTCTACACCTCTGTATACCACACATAAACAAACAACATACATAAAACTATAGATGTTTAGGTGGTCAAGCTGCTGAGACTCCCCCTGTTCCCTGCCCCCCCTGTATAAAGCAGATGGCATATCGAGAGACAAGCTGTCATCGCATTGTGGTCATCATAGAGGATAAAGATTATCATAGCACCCTTGTTTAAACATGCCTACATACCCTATAATAAGCTGTCTGGTTTGTTAATCTGTGTTAATTGAATAGCATGTTAATTTTTTCTCTTTCTGGGATTTATATGTCATCAAGTAACATTGTGGGACCTTATTTAGCTACAACTCTACATCACACCTTTAGAAAAGATGATATAGGAAAGGTTACAATATGCTATAATAATCAACAGACAAGATAAGGTCAAACATCCAGTAAGAACTGGCAAAGGGAGAAGTTGACATGTTAAAGCACCAATGTAATTTACACTTTTGTGAAGTATGTAACTAGCAAACAACATGAGCAACTGTATATATCATAAACTTAACATTTTTTTGGGAGAAAATCTTAATTTTAGCACAATATGCAAATAAATGGAAGCTGACATGACAATAATCAGAGTATTTAACATAGATCTAAAGAAAGATAGTATTCTTTTATTTTAATTGTAAAATTTCAGTGCATCCTGTTGAACTGTACAAATGGTTATAGTGAGACTTGGGAGAATGTACATTTCATTCAAACAGATATATGAAAGAATAAAAAGGGTCTTACTAGAAGAAGCCAACAGAACTGAGGGCATGGACAGTCAAGACATAAGGGATAATGTTGTTCAGTCATAAGAAAGCATAGTGAAGCAAGGTTCATGGAGAAGAAAGGTCTGGCCATCAGAAAACAAAAAGAGGGAAACAATGTTTCATGGTGAAGTATGGTCCTGTGATAAAAATGTATCCAAATTGCCTCATGGTTTATGATATAAGTTATTCTTTTGGAACTTATTAAAAATGTTTTTATTAGTTCAGTGATGTAAGAATGGGAACTGATGTCATTTCCGGTATAAAAGGTCATAAATCACTGTTGCCTGTTCATTCCATCTATAGCCTTTGACAAAGCCACATGAATGGCAAAATGGCTATCAAGCTAGGAGTTATGAATACTTATGAGGTTCCCAACAAGGTATTAAGGTTTAGGGACTTCATAGCCCCCCTCACTTTTTTTTTACAGTTAAGTGATCCATATAATAGGAGTAATTAGGGTAATAGGTTCTTAGCCTTAAAACGAAATTGCTCCATTGTTTTTAGATTGTGTGTTTCACCATTCTCTCATGCACTGTTGGGCAAATGTAGATTTATATTAGCCTTTTGGAACTGAGGTTTTCTGTTTCCTACTTTCTTCTTTTTTTTTAATGAATAGAATTTTTAACAATACAATATATAAAATGAATACAATAACACAAAAAATAAAAAAAATACAAAAACAATACACATTTGAGCGCTATGGTCTGAGTGCCATCAGAGTTCACGGACCAAGAGGAAGATTGGAAGGCTGAGGACAATTGTTGTGCGTGAAGCAGGTCTATTCCAACAAACTGTCCTAGATTTCCCGGGAATCCCAAATTTTCCATTTGATCTTATTATTTTTTATCATATTAGTTAACATAAGGTATTCATCATATTCCCGATTACAGGATATGATATTGATTAGTTTTGACCATGTTGGAACTCATTCCTGCTTTCAGCATCTCACTAATAACTATTTGGATACTATCAAAATTTCTTTAATGAATGCTTGAGTTTTAGGGCTATATTCTGTAAGAAAAATATGGAGAATAACATTCTCCATATTAAGGGAGATCACTTTTTCCTACTTTCTATTGCAGGATCAAGTCAGATTTGGGGTGCATCTTAAAGAAACTTCCAGGAAGAAGGACCCTCCCTGTTCTGTGCTGGTGACCATCATATTATCGCTAGTCACAGCTTGCGGCAAGCATTTTTGCTGCCGGGTGCCCAGTTATAGGGTTTGACTGGGGGACTTGAGTTTTCGGTGTGGCTTAAGTGATGTACCTTTGTGGGCTGACAATACTCCCTTTTGGTTTGTAGGCAAAGTGAGGCCTCTATCCGGTTAGTTTGTCATGTTAACAAAAAAAAAAAAAAAAATTGGCTGTGGCCTAATTTGTGATGATCCTGACATCCTGACATCTATTGGTCGAATGCGTAAACGTGTGGTAAGTGGGCATAGGTATGGTTATGGATCCAACATCCTTAAGACAATATCAGGTCTTGTGTCTTAGGATGATGTATGCTCCAACCATGAGTCTATACCTGACAGGTAAATATAGTTGTAAGAGGTTTTCTTGTTAAACATATTTCATAGTTCACCATTTCTTAACATAAAAAATATATGTGTAAATAGCATCAAATCAAAGCATTAGCAAATATATTTCAAAAATACATTACTAATGACTATTTCTCTACCCCTCCACACTTCTCTCATTGTCCTGAGCACTGCTGAAAGGAAGGAAATATGGATGTACCCATTGGCAAAAGAAGGTGGTGGCTTTTATTAGTGAAGTATGGATTTGAGGATGTAGGTTGAGGATGGCAAACAATGATGTGATAGTGTTTTCCAAAAAAACTGAGAAGAGATGGAAAGTAATGTGTCAGATGAAAAAAAGGAAGATAATTGAATCAAGAAATGAAGTGAAATTACTGAGAAAAAATAAATAAAATAAGGCAGATTGTTAAGAGAAGAGTAAGGAGTTATAGAGAGTGCAGGATGGAGATTATTTCAGAATATGTTCAATGCAGGAAAGTTTCTCTCCTCCCGGGATCTATAATCCTGACTTCACTGTGTTCCTGCATTTAGTTCCAGACAAGAATTTCTAACGAGATACATAATTATTCCAACGATCCGCCAAGTTTCTCTCCTATGCTTGTCTGCCCCAATTAAAAAAAACTCTGCCCCCCCCATTAATGTTCTGTGATGAGGCTGGACAGCCGCCAGGAACGCTGCGTGTTAACCCCCTCAGCGCCAAAAATTGAGCTGTGCTGGCTAGGAAACAGCTGCAATAACTTTTGTGCTTTTAATCTATATGGATGTGTGAATTTACTGTATTATGGTTAATGCATAGACAGAATAATAATAGGAAGTATTACAAAGAGTATTAGAGAAGTTTATGTTGAGCAGTATGAGTTATATGGAAAGGCTATTTGAAGAATGGGAACAGTTATTTGAAGGAGTTTAGGATGCATTAGGAGGAGTTAAATGGAGAGATCATATGGAGTAAAAGGAGAAAACATAGGGAGGCAATAAAAGAAGGGTTGTAAGATACAGCAGGATTTCTAGGGAGGGATTATTGGATGAAGTTAGAAGGTTAAGAGCTTGAGGAAGTAAAGAGAAATATGTTGTGAGCAGCAAGAGAGTTCCAGAAACCATTTAGTTCTGCTTTGTGGACTATTCTAAAGCCTTTGACTATGTGGATCACAACAAAAAGTGGTAAGTTCTTAAAGAGATGGGAGTACCAGATCATCTCATCCTCCTCCTGAAGAATCTGTATGTGGGCCAAGAAGCTACAGTCAGAACCAATCATGGAACATCATGCGTAAGGCAGAGTACATCATGCGTAAGGCCGAATTGGATGAATCCAGTATTGCTTGAAGAAATATCAACAACCTCAGAGATGTGCATGATACTAGTGTGATGGCTGAAAGTGAGTAGGACCTATTGATGAGGGTAAAAGAAGAAAGTGCAAAAGCTGGCCTGCTGCTCAATTTTAAAAAGCTGAAGATCATGGCAAACAACAGTCTCAGTTCCTGGCAAATAGATGGGCAAGAAGTGGAGGCAGTGATAGATTTTATTTTCCTGGGATCCAAGATTTCTTCAGATGGTGGCCATGAAATTAAAAGACATTTGCTTCTAGGGAGGAAAGCTTTGGCAAGCTTGGCCAAGCTAGTAAAAAGTAAAGATATTACATTATTACTAAAGGTCTGCCTAGTAAAACATATGGTATTCCCAGTAGTAACATATGGATGTGAGTGCTGGAACATAAAGAAGGCTCAGCACTATAGATTTGATGCGTTTTAATTGTAGTGTTGGAGAAGACTGCTTAGAGTACCTTGGACTGCAAGAAGATCAGTACTACAGGAAATCAAGACAAACTGTTCACAGGAAGGTATGGTCATGAAGCTGAAGCTCAAATATTTTGGCCATACAATGAAAAACAAGGATTCCTAAGAGAAGACTCTGATATTGGGAAAGATTGAAGGAACTCAAAGAGGGGGAGGCAGAGGTGAAGATGGATAGATGAGATCATTGAAGCAACAAATATGAGATTGATGGTTTCTCAGTGGGGTAGCGGCTGAGAGATGTGCTCCAGTCCATAAGGTCACAGAGAGTCAGACATGACTGAACGACTAAACAAAATATGGAGTCATATAACAAATGATACCAAGAAGTTATATGAAGCACTATGATGAGTTATATGGAGCAGTTATGTGCTCTATGAAAAGTCATAGGAAGATATTATATGCGGAAATAGGAGGAATCACACAAAGAGAGTATAGGAAGGGATTTGTGGAGATTCAGGAGTTATAAGGCGTGGTTACATGGTGTGGTGGCATGAAATAGTAATTAGAGCAGCAATTTGTGGAGTAATAGAAAAAAGGAGATATTGAAAAATAGAAGTTATAGCAAGAAGTAGAGAAAAAGGTGTTGTTGTATGCAGGAATAGGGGAAATAATATACAGGTACAATAGGATAAGTTATTGAGAAGAATGTATGAAGCAGTTGTAAAGGTTCATCGGGAGAGGTTATATGCAACAGTAGGATGTCTATTATGGAGCATTATGAGGAGTAATAGTAAATACATATACAATGCAATAACAGTAGTTATAGGAAAGGGTATTGTGGAGCAATGTATTGCGTTATATGATACTAAAGCATTAAAGTCCCTTCTGGAACGCTATCTTGTGGTGGTGAAGCCTCAATGAAGCTGTGTCACCCACGATGGACAGTTCATAGCAGAGAGGTCAGACAAATTGCGGGCCACTGGTGAAGGAACTGGTAACCTGTATCTTTGCCAAGAAAACCTTATGGATAAGCACAACCAGACACGAGATGTTCCTGCCATAAGGTCACAGAGAGTTAGACACGACTGAATGACTAAACAACCAGCATTAAATGGAGATGTTACATGGAATAATAAGAAGAGGGGGGTTATAAGGTTGTTAAGCAGTTCTAGACTTATGAAGCAGTTATATGGTTGTGAAGCAGTTATACGTGTAACAGGGGAATTAGATTATCCTGAGCAATATGAAGAATTTCATTGCCATTCAGCATATGTTGCAGCGTATAAATAATAAAACACTAATTACTGCACACGGTATCCGTGCACGATGCGGCGCTCGCAAGGTGGGAGACTCCTGGCCTTCATTAGCTACACTCAGCCGCCGCCCGCTCTGCAGTCCGACCAGGAGGGACAGGGTCTAACAATGAGGGATCAGCTCAGAGTCTCCCCTCACTGGAGCACCTCTCTACCTCATACATCACAGCGAGACGCCCACTAGCCTGGCACCAAATGAGCTACAGATGCGCCGTGTACAGAAATATGTGTACCAGCTGTCTGTGCTACGGAGTAGGGAACAACTTTATATGGAGGGGGTGGGGGGCTTTACCTCTTGCCAGCTGTTACAAATGTGGAGGTGTAGGGTCCCGGGAAGGCAAAAAGTAAGATTATTATGAAATTAGAATAAAAGTTTACATAGATTTATATCAGATTTATAGAGGGAGATGCTATATAGAGGAATATATAGGGGAGAGGTTACACGAAAATATAGGGAGGTCTTTTATGGAACACTAGAAGCAGTTACATGGACTATTGGATTTATTGAAAAAGCTTAGAAAAAATATAGAGAGTATAGGAAGAAGTTATATGGAACACTAGAATCAGTTACAGAGAATAATAAGATGAGTTATAGAGAAATATTAGATACAATAGAGAATATAGGAAGAAGTTATATGGAACACCAGAAACAGTTATAGAGAATGGTTGTATGGAATAATAGAAAAGGACAGGAACAGGTTATATGGAAAATTAGAAACGTATAGGGAGAGGTTGTTTTAAGCAATAGGAGATATAAGAAAACAGGACAGTATACAGAATGAGCATTAGGGGGTGCAGGAAGAAATTACATTAAGTATTGGGGGATATAAGGAAAGGTTTTATGGAATAAAAGGAGATTAGAGGGAGAGGATCTTTGCAGCAATTACATAGTAATTACATAGTAATTGAGGTTGAAAAAAGACGTTTAGCCCATCAAGTTCAACCTTTTAAGATCTCCTCTGATCTGCAATATGAGGATTAGTTGTTAATGGATATATAACTATATATAATGAAAAGATATATGGATCAATAGGAGAGCATAAAGAAAAGGTACATGGAGTAACAGGAGGGTGTAGGAAGAGATTATAATGAGCAATAGAGAGAACAGGAAGATTACACAGAACATTATGGGGATGTTATATGAAGCTTTATTTGGTATAATGAGAGGTTTTAAAGAACTTGAGACTTTTAGAGAATAACAAGATTTTTTACATAGTGCAATATAAGAAACTGTACAGAAGGAGGTATGGAGATAAGTTATATGTAGCAACTTGAATTATAGGAGGGCATTTTATAAAGTAAGAGCTATATGGGTGCCTTATTTGTATGTGATTACATTGCAAAATATGAGGAGGCATAAGGAAGATTTTAGTGAAATGATCCCAGTTGTGCTTTAATGAAATTGTGGAGTCCTAGCTCAGTCAAAGAGGCAGACCTCCAGGTGAAATTATCGGGAGAGATTAATTAAAGTATCACTGCAAATGCCATGTTTATTGTAGATATTGTTGTAATACTTTACTGAACCTCCTCCAAAATTGGGGCTCTGTCTGGCATGTACCCTTTAATTAGAAGTGTTAGATAATGGATCTTGAACGTTGGGTATGTCAGGTATGTAAAGGCAAAAATAACATAAATAGATCCTCTCTCTCTGCCAAATGTATCTCACGTTATTAATTATTTTTCACTTCGGGAGGATTCCTAGCGATATATGATAGTCATACAGATATTAAAGTGCCACTGCAGCTTAAGAAAAAAATCCTCTTGTTTGTCAAGTATGCCCCAATCTAACAGTATTAGCAGCCATGGACATAAAAACATGTTTTGGGGGGAAAATATGAATTTTTGAAGACTTGGTTTGTGAGTGTAGGAATCCATTTTATTACATCACTTACTCAGAGCTGAATCATGAGGGGTGTGTTTTGGCTATTCGTGTAGAGAGTGGTGATAGTGAGGAGAGAACAGAAAGCTTTTGTTAAGATAATTGGATAATATTAAAATTGAAACCACACCACTTCCCACCTCACTGGTTTAGAAGCAGCAATAGCTGCAACAATTTCTCTCCAGAAATATAAACCCCTCTCTCACACCAATGTTTCATGGATTCATCCAGGGCCCAGCAAAATTATTTTTTGTCTAATTAAAAACTAGCTTTATGATTTTTCTGCTTATTTATACTCTTAATTATACTTTGAGTTTTCAAATATTTTTTTCACTATGCAGTGATCCTTTAATATTTTTTTCATGCAAAAAAATACAACTTTGGTAATGTTTAAATTATGCTCTTTTAAATGCATAAAAAAGAATAATGTTGCATGTCCCTTTTTAGTACAAAACTAGATGAAGATTTAATGTGTCACATGTAGTATCATCCTGTTAAAAATGTTCTGATTCTCAAAGGCAGTCCCCATGAGCGCTAGAAGGTAACCAGACGCTACCCAGATCAAATAGGTATATAGTCTTGAAGTAGGCAATATTAGTGTCAATCTAAACATGAAAAAAACAGAGAGAGGGAAACCTCTGCCACTTTTTATTGGTGAATAAAGATTGCATTGGCAACATGTTGATCAATGGCATTAATACGTACCGGAACAAGAAAAATGCAAAAGACAAGCAAGAAATAAATAATGCATTCAAATCCTGTGAATACTTCATAATCCTCCCCAGGGCTCAGAAGATCCTAATGCGTTAATACAGAAACACTCTTATTTGAAACGGTTAAAATAAGTGGATAGGTACCCTTGCAGGGGAAGAGTTAATGCAGCGCGCTGACATTTTTCTGCATGTCTTATTCATTTATTTGGTGATTAAAAATCAAAAACAAGACTATAAACAGCGTGTATCAATTATTTAGCATTCACTGCGATGTGTTTCATATCAGGGACACACTGACACATTGTGTAATAAACAGGGGGTCCTGGGGGAGAGATCTGTGTGAGAGCAGCTACCCACACACAGCAAACAGAGCGCGGGTCTGTGTAGAACAGAACCGGAGTATGACAGCACCTGGGGGGCTGTGTATAACAACACGTGGGGGGCTGTATATGGCAACACATGGGGGGGGGGGGGCTGTATATAACAATACTTGGGAGGCTGTGTAAAACAACAACTGGGGGGACTGTGTATGACAACACATGGGGGGGCTGTATATGACAACACCTGGGGGGGGGGGGGTTTTTATATAACAATACTTGGGAGGCTGTGTATAACAACACCTGGGGGGACAGTTTATAACAACACATGGGGGGGGGGCTGTGTATGACAACACATGGGGGGACAGTGTGTGACAACATGTGGGGGAGGGGGCTACATATAACAACATTTGGGGGGCTGTATATGACAACACCTGGGGGGGACTGGGTATGACAACATGTGGGGGAAGGGGGCTGCATATAACAACATGTGGGGGGCTGCGTATGGCAACACCTGAGGGGCTGTGTATGACAGCATGTGGGGGGGGGGGGCTGCATATAACAACATGTGGGGTGCTGTGTATGACAACACCTCAGGGGCTGTGTATAACAACACCTGAGGGACATGTGTATAACAACATGTGGTGGGAGGGTGCATAATAATACCTGGTGAGGACTATGTAACAACACCTGGGGGGGACTGTGTATGACACCACCTAGGGCGCGGACTGTGTATAACAATACTTGGGGGGCTGTGTATAGTAATACCTGGGGGAAACTCTGTATAACAACACATGAGGGGCTGTGTATGACAACACCTGAGGGGCTGTGTATGACAACACCTCAGGGGCTGTATATAACAACACCTGAGGGGGATGTGTATAACAACATGGGGTGCTGTATATGACAACACCTGGGAGCGGACTGTGTATACATAGGGGGGGGGCTGTGTATAGCAACATCTGGGGGAGACTGTGTATAACAACGCGTGGGGGACTACGTATAACAATACATGGGGGGCTGTGTATAACAACATGTGGGGGCTGCATATAACAACACTTGGGGGGCTGTCTATAACAACACCTTGGTGCTTTGTATAACAACACCTGGGGGGGAGCTGTGTATAACAACACGTGGGGGGGGCTGTATATTGTATACCATAACAACCCTTAAAAGGATAAAATAAATGTATTAATCTACAGAGACACTTTTTATAGAAGCCCATAACATAACAAACTAGTCCCTGAAAAGAACTCTAAAAATAATTTACAGGTTCAGGTCCCACTCTTTTTAATCCATTTTATGGTGACACAGGAGAGGGTCCCAGTTATTGCAGAAATGTACAGTACCCATATGAATAATTACAAATAATTGTTATAAAATGTTGTGTTTGATAATTGAGTTTGAAAGTTATTTGAAGGAAAGTTATTTGAAAGGATTTGTAGCATAAATTATCCACATATCTCTGTGTTGCCTTATCTAGGGCCATTAAAAACTGTCAATGTGGAGAGCTGATAGGGACGATAACTATGCCTAGTTACCTATAAAGCTTATATCATGGAACAGGGTTAACTAGGCCAGAGTGCTCTGACTGTAGCCACCAGCAGACCCCATTATAGATACTTTTAAAGAGCTTGATAACCCCTTCTGGATCGCCACCTTGTCATGGTAAAGAGACTTGTGTACTTAAATGAATATACCATGTAGGGTCACCCAAGATGAATAGGTCATAACAGAGAGGTCAGACAAGATGTGGTTAACGGAGAAGGAACTGGCAACCCACTCCAGTATCTGTGCCAAGAAAATTGTATGGATAAGCATAAACAGAGACAAAATAATAGATGTGTCTGGTGTGCTGTGATGGAAGGTTGGACACGACTGAACAACAACAGCATACAATACAAATAACAATAAATACCTCTGACTACTATTATTAATCCAGCTGGGCTTGCTTATCTATCTTATCATCCCTCACTTAGTGGCCATAGAAAAAGAGAGAGAGAGAGAAGTCTGTTATAGATAATGTATGCATAGCATACCAAATTTTCAAGTTATCTAACACTTCCATTTTTATCAACAACCAGTTGCATTAATTTTTATTTATATGTGTACTTTTGGGTTCCGCGATAGAATTGCTGTCATTTTAAGCCTCATTGTCCCCCTATTGTGCTGCTCTACAGATAATGAGAGCGCTTTTCAGATAACGCACAATAATAAGATCGGGAGCTGTGCTTTTTAAGTCCATTATTCCCATGTTAAATCCCCTGTCTCTTGTATAATCCACGTCCTTAATAAGCGCGTCTCAGCAGGCAATTCCGTTCAGTCTTTTTCACAATGAGGTTTCCATCACCCCACAACTGGCACCGACTCACAAACCTTTATCTCTTAATAATATTATTTCCTTTATCGGTTGAAACAAATTATTTTTCACTAAAAGGCTTTTTTTCCCCCCTTTCCTCCTCCACAGCTGCCTGTCCTGGTAAATTATTAAACAGCTGATCGTTGGCTGTAGAGCGCAGTGATATATCTCTCGCTTTTCAGTGATCCCCACCGATATACAAACTAGACCCACTAGAGAAGGCCCGTGTCTGCTCAACTTCAATATCATATTGTAAGGATTCTTTAACCATCTTAAGAGACGCTAATGAATATAGACTGATGTAAAGAATTAACGTAAGCAACCAATAAAAATATTAATATTTGCAACTGGACGTCATTTCAACAAATGTAATTTGGTAAAGGAAAAATAGCTCTGAATTGAATGTATTTAAACTTGACCCAAGCATGATCCATTTAGACTTATATAAAAATGATTGACACCACACCGATTTTTTGGGAGAAAACACGGGACATAGCTTTATTATAAATTAACCATTTTAATATAACTTAAAACCCTGTATATATTATACATATTAACATAAAGGGGGAGGAGCCCAGCCACGGACAGTGACCTCATGCCTTGGGCCCTGCCCAAAGCCCCAATGCTTATATTAAGCACGCCCTGTGAGGTAGGGCCACGCCCACTTAGGCCAGTGGGCCGGGCAACTCACCTCCCACCTAGCCAACAATGCAACCATACATCATAAGAAAAATTGCCACTTCTCCAATAAAACTCTTCCTCTTTACTTATATATATTTTTTTTGATTTTTTTTGCATAACAATACCATAACAACTTTCTACATACAATTAAATTAGGGTGGGAGGGAGGGATTTTCCCCAGAGACCGCGCCGAACTGACTCCCAGCGCGCAAATGCGGCGGAAGTCCCGCCCCCGATGCTTCTGATTGGCTGATGCAGCCTTACAGGCTCCACTGGGTCACGTGGCGCTGCGGGCTGACCCAGGGAGCCTGTGCAGCTTCCGCGTCATCAGTAACGTAGCTTAAGAGAGACTCTCATCAGAATGGTCTTGCTATCAGTACATAATTATCAAATAATTCCTTTTACATATGGATTCTGATGTATTTGTCAGTTCACAGACTGCTACCTCAGAAACCATATTCAAAAGGAAGTCATCCATCCAGAGAAGCATTCATTAATAATTAGGTAATTTAGTACTTATTAGAAGATCACCAACAGGACAGGATTTAAAGTGACACAGTAAGGTTACTAAACATAGCAGAAATAACAAATACACATAGAAAAAAATACAATTGCAATTGGTTATTATTAACAATATTGAGTCCAAGTGCTAGATAACTGAGCTTGAAAGTTGGGTATTTTAAGAATAAATGGCTTAAAAAGTCCTCCCACTCCCCTATCTCAAATCTTACAGACAAACTAATGGGTAGCCCCTGACAAGCCACATGCTGAGGAAGTGGGTGGCTTAATGTCTGAAACTACTATATTACAGAAAGTGTAGTAGATAAGTTGAACATCCTTCTAGCATAAGTGTTTGTCTCTAATGCAATAAAGTATTTCAAGCATGTCTAGGAAAAGCATAAAGTTATTTTCAGTACTTCTTAAGTCAAGCTTTGACAAATGTGAAATCCTGAATCCCCCAGTTGTGAGTTATTTAAAGGTAGGTATTTTCTGTGCAGTTTAATGATATTATACAGCATGGTAAATGCAAGGAAATATTGTAGAATAATACTTAATAGTAATGGAAATCAGTTATGTTTATATTTTTACCTGGTATCAGACATGCTTATATATTTGAAACTGGGAGAGACCTCTTCTTGATCTCTACCCTTTCATGCTAAAGGGGCTTGTGTCATAACAGAGAAGTAAGACAAATCGCGGTCCACTGGAGAAGGAACTGGCAACCCACTCCAGTATCCTTGTCAAGATAACTTTATGGACATGTACAGTCAGGCACAAGATGTGTCGAGTTTGCTTGCGTCCATAGGGTCACAGAGAGTTGGACACAACTGAATAACTATAGAAACAAGGAGAGAAACCTATGTGTGGACCAGCCCAGCAGATGGCTTACTAGGGGCTGTAGGAACAAGATATGGAGGCTCTTAATGTCTCCCATAAGACGTAGACACTTCTCTGCCTAGCTGGTCATTGGGCAGTGATCAAAGAGCTATCTGCTAGGCCTACCGACTGTCTGGTTTTATCAGAGGAGGAAAATGTGAATGTTTGTGTAAGTAAAATGGTTGCGTCATTCAATAAAGAGAGAGGTGATCATGAGTCAAATGACTGGGTTGTGCTCCTTGATCTGTAATAAACATTTATCAAGCTTTTTTGTTTAGTCGTCCAGTTGTGTCTAACCCTATGAACCTCAACACACCAGGCACATTTATCATTACATGCCTGGTTGCGCTTATCCATATGGTTTTCTTTACAAATATACTGGAGTGGGATGTCAGTTCCTTCTCCCGTGGAACAAGATTTGTCTGACCTCTCTGCTATGACCTACCCATCTTGGGTCACCCTACATGTTATAGATCCCAGCTAAATTGACAAGGTTGTGATCCAGAAGGGGTTATCAAGCTTTACAGCTCTTTTAAGGGACTATATTCTCCAGAATCCTGTGGACAGTGGGGTCTGCTGGCGGCTTCAGCAAGCTTCTGTAGGAGCTCTCTGGTCTAGTTGACTCTGTTCCATCATACAAGTTTAATAGGTAGCTAGAATTTGATAAACCTTTTGTATTTTATCTGCCATGAATTTAATAGTGGCTAAGGAAATGTAAGATATGTAAATGATAAATAAGGCCTGTGGTAGATAACGATAGACAGACTAGGGAAGGTAGAAGATCCCTTTAGCCTTTTATACTAATATCAGATATGCAGAAACATAAGAACCCAATGCAGATACCAACAGACCCTGCGCTGTGTGCGGTTGGGATACAGCACCTGCCAACCTCTAATCCTCTCCGTGCTCAATGTTTTCCTAGCAGTTTTAATTGTCTTCTTTCTGCAGCCAACACAGATCCTGCCTAATTCCCACTTCTCTCTGAGGATTCTCAGGAGCCTGGCAGGGCAAACACACACAGAGGATCAGCAAACACAGCTTAACCATTAATATGGGGGAGAGTAGCAGAGCAGAGGTGTATTAGGAAAAGGCGAGTGATGGCTGTGTACTAGGAGGAAGCAAGAGATGGCTGTGTACTAGGAGGAGGCAAGAGGTGTCTGTGTACTAGGAGGAGGCGTGATGGCTGTGTACTAGGAGGAGGCGAGAGGTGTCTGTGTCCTAGAAGGAGGCAAGAGGTGTCTGTGTACTAGGAGGAGGCGAGAGGTGTCTGTGTACTAGAAGGAGGCAAGAGGTGTCTGTGTACAAGGAGGAGGCGAGAGGTGTCTGTGTACTAAGAGGAGGGGAAAGATGCCTGTGTATAAGGAGGAGGAGACAGATGACTGTGTATAACGATGAGGCGAGAGGTGGCTGTGTACTAAGAGGAGTTGAGAGGTTGCTGTGTATAAGTCGAGAGATGGATGTGTATAAGGAGGAGGTAAGAGGTGTCTGTGTATAAGGAGGAGACTAGAGGTGCCTGTGTGCAAGAAGAAGGCAAGAGGTGTCTGTGTACTAAGAGGAAACAAGAGGCGGCTGTGTACTAGGAGGAGGCAAGAGGTGGCTGTGTACTAAGAGGAAGCGAGAGTTGACTTTGTACTAGGAGAAGGCAAGAGGTGGCTGTGTACTAAGAGGAAGCAAGAGGTGGCTGTGTAATAGGAGGAGGCTAGCGGTGCCTATGTACAAGGTAGAGGCCAAAGGGCGCAAGGTATCCTGTGTATAAGGAGGAGGTGAGAGATGGCTTTGTACTAGGAGGAGGTGAGAGATGTCTGTATACAAGGAGGAGGTGGAAGTGCCTGTCTATAAGGAGGAGGCGACAAGTATCTGTGTATAACGAGGAGGCAAGAAGTGACTAAAACAGCTGCAAGGTGTCTGTGTATAAGGAGGAGAAGAGAGGTTTCTGTGTACTAGGAGGAGGTGAAAGGTGGCTGTGTACTAGGAGAAGGTGAGATGTGGCTTTGTACTAAGAGAAGGGGAAAGGTGTCTGTGTATAAGGAGGAGGTGAGTGGTGCCTAAGTGCAAGGAGAGGGCAAGAGTTGGCTGTGTACTAAGAGGAAGTGAGAGGTGCCTGTGTACTAGGAGGAGGCTAGAGGTGCCTGTGTACAAGGTGGAGGCCAAAGGCTGAGAGGTTTCCTGTGTATAAGGAGGAGGAGACAGATGACTGTGTATAAAGATGAGGTGAGAGGTGTCTGTGTATAAGGAGGAGGAGACAGATGGCTGTGTACTAGGAGGAGGCGAGAGGTGTCTGTCTACTAGGAGAAGGCGAGAGGTGGCTGTATACTAGAAGACTAGAGGTGTCTGTGTACTAAGAGGAGGGAAAGATGCCTGTATATAAGGAGGAGGAGACAGATGACTGTGTATAACAATGAGGCAAGAGGTGGCTGTGTACTAAGAGGAGTTGAGAGGTTGCTGTGTATAAGGATGAGTCGAGAGGTGAATGTGTACAAGGAGGAGGTAAGAGGTGCCTGTGTATAGGAGGATGCCAAAGGGCGAGAGGTATCCTGTGTTTAAGGAGGAGGCGAGAGGTGTCTGTGTATAAAAAGAGGCAATAGGTGCCTGTGGATAAGGAGGAGGCCAACGGGCGAGCGGTATCCTGTGTATAAGGAGGAGTCGAAAGATTGCTTTGTATTAGGAGGAGACAAGAGTTGGCTGTATACAAGGAGGAGGCGAGAGGTGCTCTGTTTACAAGGATGAGGTGGAATGCTTGTCTATAAGGAGGAGGCGAGAGTTATCTGTGTATAACGAGGAGGCAAGAAGTGGCTGAAACAGGTGAACGGTACGTGTGTAGGAGGAGACGAGAGGTGTCTGTGTACTAGGAGGAGGTTAAAGGTGGCTGTGTACTAGGTGGAGGCGAGATGTGGCTGTGTACTAAAAAGAAGCGAGAGGTGGCTGTGTACTAGGAGGAGGCTAGAGGCTAAAGGTGGAGGCCAAAGGGTGAGAGGTATCCTTTGTATAAGGAGGAGGAGACAGATGGCTGTGTATAAAGATGAGACGAGGTGGCTGTGTATAAGGAAGAGATGAGAGGTGCCAGTGTATAAAAAGAGGCAAGAGGAAGCTGTGTACCAAGAGGAGGCGTGAGATGGCTTTGTACTGGGAGGAGACGAAGGGTGCTCTGTTTACAAGGAGGAGGTGTGCCTGTCTATAAGGAGGAGGCGAGAGGTGTCTGTGTATAATGAGGATACGAGAGGTGTCTGTGTACTAGGAAGAGGTGAGAGGTGGCTGTGCACAAGGGGGAGACTAGAGGTGCCTATGTACAAGGTGGAGGAGAGAGGTGTCCTGTGTATAAGGAGGAGGCAAGAGGTGGCTGTGTACTAAGAGGAGTTGAGACGTAGCTGTATATGAGGATGAGGTGAGAGGTGCCTGTGTATAAAGAGGAAATGAGAGGTGCCTGTGTATAAGTAGGAGGTGAGAGGTGCCTGGGTATAAGGAGGAGGTGAGAGGTGCCTGTGTATAAGGAGGAGGTGAGAGGTGCTTGTGTATAAGGAGGAGATGAGAGGTGCCTGTGTATAAGTAGGAGGTGAGAGGTGCCTGTGTATAAGGAGGAGACGAGAGGTGCCTGTGTATAAGGAGGAGGTGAGAGGTGCCTGTGTATAAAGAGGAGGCGAGTGGTGCCTGTGTATAAGGAGGAGGTGAGAGGTGCCTGTATATAAGTAGGAGGTGAGAGGTGGCTGTGTATAAGGAGGAGGTGAGAGGAGGTGCCTGTGTATAAAGAGGAGGCAAGAGGTGCCTGTGTATAAGGAGGAGGTGAGAGGTGCCTGTGTATAAGGAGGAGTTGAGAGGTGCCTGTGTATAAGTAGGAGGTGAGAGGTGTCTGTGTATAAGAAAGGAGACGAGAGGTGCCTGTGTATAAGGAGGAGGTGAGAGGTGCCTGTGTATAAAGAGGAGGCGGGGGTGCCAGTGTATAAGTAGGAGGTGAGAGGTGCCTGTGTATAAGGAGGAGGTGAGAGGTGCCTGTATATAAAGGGGAGGCGAGAGGTGCCTGTGTATAAGTAGGAGGTGAGAGGTGCCTGTGTATAAGGAGGAGGTGAGAGGTGCCTGTGTATAAAGAGGAGGCAAGTGGTGCCAGTGTATAAGTAGGAGGTGAGAGGTGCCTGTGTATAAGGAGGAGGCGAGAGGTGCCTGTATATAAAGGGGAGGCGAGAGGTGCCTGTGTATAAGTAGGAGGTGAGAGGTGCCTGTGTATAAGGAGGAGGTGAGAGGTGCCTGTGTATAAAGAGGAGGCGAGAGGTGCCTGTGTATAAGGAGGAGGTGAGAGGTGCCTGTGTATAAGGAGGAGGTGAGATGTGCCTGTGTATAAGGAGGAGGCGAGAGGTGCCTGTGTATAAGGAGGAGGCGAGAGGTGCCTGTGTATAAGGAGGAGGTGAGAGGTGCCTGTGTATAAGTAGGAGGTGAGATGTGCCTGTGTGTAAGGAGGAGGGTAGAGGTGCCTGTGTACTAGGGGGAGACTAGAGGTGCCTATGTACAAAGTGGAGGAGAGAGGTGTCCTGTGTATAAGGAGGAGGAGACAGATGACTGTGTATAAAGAGGAGGCAAGAGGTGGCTGTGTACTAAGAGGAGGTGAGATGTAGCTGTATATGAGGATGAGGTGACAGGTGCCTGTGTATAAAGAGGCGGCGAGTGGTGCCTGTGTATAAGGAGGAGATGAGAGGTGCCTGTGTATAAGTAGGAGGTGAGAGGTGCCTGGGTATAAGGAGGAGGTGAGAGGTGCCTGTGTATAAAGAGGAGGAGAGTGGTGCTTGTGTATAAGGAGGAGATGAGAGGTGCCTGTGTATAAGTAGGAGGTGAGAGGTGCCTGTGTATAAGGAGGAGACGAAAGGTGCCTGTGTATAAAGAGGAGGCGAGAGGTGCCTGTGTATAAGGAGGAGGTGAGAGGTGCCTGTGTATAAAGGGGAGGCAAGAGGTGCCTATGTATAAGTAGGAGGTGAGAGGTGCCTGTGTATAAGGAGAAGGTGAGAGGTGCCTGTGTATAAGGAGGAGACGAAAGGTGCCTGTGTATAAAGAGGAGGCGAGAGGTGCCTGTGTATAAGGAGGAGGTGAGAGGTGCCTGTGTATAAAGGGGAGGCAAGAGGTGCCTATGTATAAGTAGGAGGTGAGAGGTGCCTGTGTATAAGGAGAAGGTGAGAGGTGCCTGTGTATAAAGGGTAGGTGCCTATGTATAAGTAGGAGGTGAGGGGTGGCTGTGTATAAGGAGGAGGCGAGAGGTGTCCTGTGTATAAGGAGGAGGAGGAGACAGATGAATGTGTATAAAGAGGAGGCAAGAGGTGGCTGTGTACTAAGAGGAGTTGAGACGTGGCTGTGTATGAGGATGAGGTGAGAGGTGCTGTGTATAAGGAGGAGGTGAGAGGTGCCTGTGTATAAGGAGGAGGCGAGAGGTCCCTGTGTATGAGGATGAGGTGAGAGGTGCCTGTGTATAAGGAGGAGGTGAGAGGTGCTGTGTATAAGGAGGAGGTGAGAGGTGCCTGTGTATAAGTAGGAGGTGAGAGGTGGCTGTGTATGAGGAGGAGGCGAGAGGTGCCTGTGTATAAAGAGGATGCGAGTGGTGCCTGTGTATAAGTAGGAGGTGAGAGGTGCCTGTGTATAAGGAGGAGATGAGAGGTGCCTGTGTATAAAGAGGATGCGAGTGGTGCCTGTGTATAAGTAGGAGGTGAGAGGTTGCTGTGTATAAGGAGGAGGTGAGAGGTGCATGTGTATAAAGAGGAGGCGAGTGGTGCCTGTGTATAAAAAGGATGTGAGTGGTGCCTGTGTATAAGTAGGAGGTGAGAGGTGGCTGTGTATAAGGAGGAGGCGAGAGGTCCCTGTGTATAAGTAGGAGGCGAGAGGTCCCTGTGTATAAGTAGGAAGTGAGAGGTGCCTGTGTATAAGTAGGAGGTGAGAGGTGGCTGTGTATAAGGAGGAGGCGAGAGGTCCCTGTGTATAAGTAGGAGGCGAGAGGTGCCCGTGTATAAAGAGGAGGCAAGTGGTGCATGTGTATAAGTAGGGGGTGAGAGGTGCCTGTGTAAAAGTAGGAGGTGAGAGGTGCCTGTGTATAAGGAGGAGGTGAGAGGTGGCTGTGTATAAAGAGGAGGCGAGAGGTGCCTGTGTATAAAGAGGAGGCAAGTGGTGCCTGTGTATAAGGAGGAGGTGAGAGGTGCCTGTGTATAAGGAGGAGGTGAGAGGTGCCTGTGTATGAGGAGGAGGCGAGAGGTGGCTGTGTATAAGGAGGAGGCGAGAGGTCCCTGTGTATAAGTAGGAGGCGAGAGGTCCTTGTGTATAAGTAGGAGGTGAGAGGTGCCTGTGTATAAGTAGGAGGTGAGAGGTGGCTGTGTATAAGGAGGAGGCGAGAGGTCCCTGTGTATAAGGAGGAGGCGAGAGGTGCCCGTGTATAAAGAGGAGGCAAGTGGTGCATGTGTATAAGTAGGCGGTGAGAAGTGCCTGTGTAAAAGTAGGAGGTGAGAGGTGCCTGTGTATAAGGAGGAGGTGAGAGGTGGCTGTGTATAAAGAGGAGGCGAGAGGTGCCTGTGTATAAAGAGGAGGCAAGTGGTGCCTGTGTATAAGGAGGAGGTGAGAGGTGCCTGTGTATAAGGATGAGGTGAGAGGTGCCTGTGTATGAGGAGGAGGCGAGAGGTGCCTGTGTATAAAGAGGAGGCGAGTGGTGCCTGTGTATAAGTAGGAGGTGAGAGGTGGCTGGTTATAAAGACAGGTCTCACACCATGCTTTCCATCTCCTGTCTCCATAGAGATATCACAGACAGTTCTCTGCCCATCAGGATTTCTCTCCTGGGTTTTTATATCCTGGATATTGTTCAACAGAAATAACCTCCCTGAGAGCGTGTAAAATCTGCAGCCCCTGGGGAGGGGGGACGCGTCCAGAAAGACAAACATTCAGCTTTAGGTTCAGTCCCACCTTGCACAGAGGCAAGTTATTAAAGAAACCAGGCTGTGGAGATTATTTCCTAATCATTATACAAAGTTCCTCATTTCAGTTTGGTATAACAATTAAAATATATTACTGCCATTCTGTATGTGTCATCCTGTGGTGGGAGGGCCAGCTCCATGCCCCATAGCTCCCTCCTGTCTGTCACCCTGTGGTGGGAGGGCCAGCTCCATGTCCCTTACTTTCCTCCTGTCTGTCACCCTGTGGTGGGAGGGCCAGCTCCATGCCCCATACCTCCCTCCTGTCTGTCACCCTGTGGTGGGAGGGCCAGCTCCATGTCCCTTAGTTTCTTCCTGTCTGTCACCCTGTGGTGGGAGGGCCAGCTCCATGTCCCATAGCTCCCTTCTGTTTGTCACCCTATGGTGGGAGGGCCAGCTCCATGTCCCATAGCTCCCCTCTGTCTGTGTCACCCTGTGGTGGGAGGGCCAGCTCCATGGCCCATAGCTCCCACCTGTCTGTCACCCTATGGTGGGAGGGCCAGCTCCATGTCCCATAGCTCCCCTCTGTCTGTGTCACCCTGTGGTGGGAGGGCCAGCTCCATGTCCCATAGCTCCTTTCTGTCTGTGTCACCCTGTGGTGGGAGGGCCAGCTCAATGTCCCATAGCTCCCTTCTGTCTTTGTCATCCTGTGGTGGAAGGGCCAGCTCCATGTCCCATAGCTCCTTTCTGTCTGTGTCACCCTGTGGTGGGAGGGCCAGGTCCATGTCCCATAGCTCCCTTCTGTCTGTGTCATCCTGTGGTGGGAGTGCCAGGTCCATGTCCCATAGCTCCCTTCTGTCTGTGTCATCCTGTGGTGGGAGGGCCAGCTCCATGTCTCATAGCTTCCTCCTGTCTGTCACCCTGTGGTGGGAGGGCCAGCTCCATGTCCCATAGCTCCCTTCTGTCTGTGTCACCCTGTGGTTGGAGGGTCAGCTCCATGTCCCATAGCTCCCTCCTGTCTGTCACCCTGTGGTGGGAAGGCCAGCTCCATGTGCCATAGTTCCCTTCTGTCTGTGTCACCCTGTGGTGGGAGGGCCAGGTCCATGTCCCATAGCTCCCTTCTGTCTGTGTCATCCTGTGGTGGGAGTGCCAGGTCCATGTCCCATAGCTCCCTTCTGTCTGTGTCATCCTGTGGTGGGAGTGCCAGCTCCATGTCCCATAGCTCCCTCCTGTCTGTCACCCTGTGGTGGGAGGGCCAGCTCCATGTCCCATAGCTCCCTCCCCCTCCTGTCTGTCACCCTGTGGTGGAAGGGCCAGCTCCATGTCCCGTAGCTCAATTCTGTCTGTGTCATCCTATGGTGAGAAAAACAAGCTACATGTGCCATAGCTCCCTTCTGTCTGTGTCACCCTATGGTGGGAGGGCCAGCTCCATGTGCCATAGCTCCCTTTTGTCTGTGTCACCCTGTGGTGGGAAGGCCAGCTCCTTGTCCCATAGCTCCCTCCTGTCTGTCACCCTGTGGTGGGAGGGACAGCTCCATGTCCCATACCTCCCTTCTGTCTGTCACCCTGTGGTGGGAAGGCTAGCTCTATGTCCCATGGCTCCCTCCTGTCTGTCACCCTCTGGTGGGAGGGCCAGCTCCATGTCCCATAGCTTCTCCCGTCACTCTCACCAGATGCAGGGTGACAGGCCCAGACAGGTCCCTTCTGTCTCACTATCGCATTATGTCCTGTGTTTCTTGTGGGTTAATCTGATGTGTCTCAGCTCAGGTGATTAACATAATTAACAAGATAAGACAGCCTTGTTATTCTGCATAATAACTTCGCCTAACACATTGTACATGTCTTCCTGACAGAAAGTCTGGCACCCAGTCCTAGCGGTATGCAGCTACCCACCTCTTAGCACTAAGTCTTCGAGAGGCTGTTTTATCAGTTTACATACAAAACTATTTAGAACCAATGCTAGAGGTCTTTGCTTAAATAAACACTAATGCTAACTATTTACCATATGGTACTAGAGACAACTGTGTCTGTATATCAATGCAACCATTTATCATCATTTAGTCTTAGAGGTATTTAGTTTGCTGGGGCAGTCTTTTCAGTGTAGCCTCACTCTCTGTCCAAGAGGCCAGTTATACAGATTCAACTCTCTGGCCAATCATGATTGTCAGGTCTTGTGTCCAGCTAATCACTGCATATAAACAGGCTGTATATATTAGGCACTCTTTCGCTGGCAGAGTGTCTCTAGACTGTTAGCTCTTGTGCCTTTTACATCTTATTCTTTCGCATAGGCTATTAGACCCGAGTGTCCTTAGATTATCAGCTCTTGTGTCCAGTTGTATGGCTAATTCTTGCACACAGACAGCTTGCTCATTACAGACCTAGCCCACCTGCGGGAGCTCAGAGATACAGATGCGTCTTTAATGTGATGGGAGAAAAATGCTCTCTCTCCAATCCAGTTATTGAACGGCTATAAAGGGCCAGCCGGGCTTCTGGGAGTCACTGAAATGTGTCTGAGGCAGCAGAATGTACACACAGCAACACAGCCTGCTCATACCAGCATCACACAAAATACACTGACTGACCAACACTGCCAGCCTGGACATGGACATGCACTGATTGACCCTGCAGTGCCAGCCTGGACAGGGGCACACACTGATTGACCCTGTCAGTGTGGACATGGTTAAACATTAACTGTAGCTACAGGGCCAGCATTGACATGGGCACACACTGACTGACCCTGCAGTGCCAGCCTGAACTTGGGCACATACAGACTGACCCTGCAGTGCCGACATGGGCACACACTGAAAGTCCCTACAGTGCCAGCCTGGACATGGGCACACATTGACTGACCCTGCAGTGCCAGCCTGGATATGGGCATACAGCAAATGACCTATGTACTGCCAGCCAGGACAACCATCTAAGCCTGCACCTTTTCATGGGAACACAATGCCCAAACCCTACACTGCCAGGAAAAACATCCTCTGACTGCCCTACACCGACCTTCTGGACATGGGCATACACTGCCCAACCCTTGCACTGCCAGCAAGGACAACCTCTGACAGCCCTGCACTGACCTTCTGGACATAGATACACAATGCCCAACCCCTGCACTGCAAACTGGACATAGATACTTGTTGACTGACCCTGCAGCACCAACATGCACATATAGACACACAGTAACCAACCCATGTACTGCCAGACTAGACATGGACCAGTCTGGAAATGAAAACTCACTGACTGTGCACTGTCAGCCTGTATGAGAGTCAGGAACAACATAACTAGTCATAGCTAATGCTTTTTACAATTACTCCACATAACTCATCCTATTCCTCCATATCAACTCCCCCTATAAAAACAATACAAATAATATGTCCATGTAACTTCTAATGCTCCATTTAATATCTCTATAGAACAAAGTCCCATATAACTTATCCCTATATAACAATGCGACAAATAATTTGTCCATATAACTACTATTGCTCCATATAACTTCTACTTATAACTCTACACATTAGTCCCTAGATTTTTCTCCAAAGAACTGCTAACAATTCATACTCCTACGATTATTCCATATAACTCATCCTGTTGCTATATATATATTCCATATAACTCTTCACTAGTACTCATCATATTACTCCATATAACCAGTACCTATAATTCTTAATTGTCCCATATTCCACCTCCCTATAACTCCTCTTCCATATAAACTTTCCCTATAACTTCTATATAACCCTTCCCTATAATACCTCCTCTTGTTCCATAGCACCCCTCAATACAACACCTCCATTTCTATAATCCCACCTATAACTCCAGTTCTTGCTTCCTATAACCCCTCTGTATACTTCCTGACAGCCATAGTCCCTCTTACACTTAGGCAGTAGGATTGTTTGATGGTCTCAGGAGCTGATTTATGACACTTTTCTGAGCTATTGATTGAACACGTGCACACACATAAAATGTTCCTCTGCCCCTGGCTGGGACACTAATTTATATCCCTGTGCCCTTCACTGCCAGTGTACAATATATGGGGCAGGCCCAGGCTGCCAACTCCACGTCTGAGACTTTAACTGTGTGCTGCCCTGAAGTAGAATAATACATTTGTTTAAAGTTTTTACTATATTGTCTTTTAAATAACTACACTTGGTAAAAATGTTTCAAAAAAGCAACAAAAGATTATAAAATAAACACAAACTTTAAACTGTTGAATATAATTATTTTTATGCTGAGGTCCAAAATGCTAAACAATTGACCTTTTTCATTTAGTTCTTCATAACAGTATATAAAGTATACTTGAAATATATCAATAGTGGGTATGTTTTTATTAACCTGGTATTACTGTTTTTTTTGCTCGCATCTAAATGGGAACCCACATCTTCAACACTTAGTTTATCAGACTTAAGTGATGCCACTGACTGCAAGCACCCAGACTCAGAAACTGCCATGTACTTAACAAATGCACTTTGATCTAAATGTACTTTTTGTTTTGATTAATAAAGGCCAGACAAAGCCACCTACTGCACACACTTATCATCAAGATCCAGTTCTGCCACTTACAAATCTTCAACACCAGATGCAATCTCTATTCAGTTACACTGAAAGACTGCCAATACAAGTAGTGACAACAGAATTAAATGGAAAAATAAGTTCCAGATTGATAACCACCCTAGGGCTAAAGGCAGATAAAGATGGAGGCACCTGTGACTTAAGCAAATTCAGCAAAATTATATATATATATATATATATATATATATATATATATATATATATATATATATATATATATATGTATGTATCATATGACTGCTTAAAAACATTTATACCAAATAAAAAATGTTCATTTATACCAAATAAAAAATGTTCACCAAAGATAGAGAAGAGTATTTGTCCATGAATTAAAAATGGAATATAGTGAAATAATTCAACAAAATTGTATTACATATTACACAAATATATGCAAATTACAGATTTTTTACTTGTTTATCTATAGAGTCCTGTATCAGACAAATCTAGTAAATGGAGGGAAAAGGTATAAAATAAGTTGGGGGCCTGTTGTACATCTTTATACACCCTATAAGTATTAATAAAAATGCATTCATATGCTGCAAGGGGTAATGTGGGGAGACTGCATAGAGGGGGGTTAATGTTAGGTACCGCGGGATTGGCCAATAGTGTGCCGCGGGCCCTTTAAGGACCTGCAGCAGGAAATTAGAAATTTTTAAATGCAACAGGGGTTCCGATCGTATGAGCATGTCCATTCTTTTGTTCTGAATGTTTTACAATTGAAATAAAAGTTTCCTAAACTGTAGACCACCAGTGGTCCGAGACCTTTATTTAGGTGGTCCACAGTAGTCAACTGTCATACAAAAATATTTCCAGACTATATCTTATGTCCCAATATATCATAGCAAGTTATAATTGTTAAGAACCAGGCCAAAAAAAATGTGTACTACAGAGACCCTCAGCAGCATCTAAGTGGTCCATGAAGGAAAAAGTTTTTCAAACCACCTCTGTAGATTACATTTTCAGAAACCCAGCAGGTCATCATCAATTATTGACAATTACCTCCCCCAGCAGTGATAGATACAGTGTTGTCAGTGGGTGGATCAGAAAGGCTCAGATACTGGTATAAATTACAAGCTTCAATGTTATGTATCTACAGGATTAAATTATACCACATTTCACCCCCCCCCCCCCCATCATATTACTTTAATTATGCTTTATGGTGCTCATTTCTCATGCAATTGAAGAATAAATTAATATAAAGTGACTATTTTATATTTATATACATGTTTTAACTAGGTGGCAGTTCACTTTATCCCCCTCAGTATAATTTTCATATCAAATGTACACATCACTTAGTTCTAAAAATTCTCCAAAATAGCATATTCTCACCTTCTGGAGTCTTTCTGTTTCTTCCTGTTCTCTCTCATGTATGTTGTCATTTTTCACATCTGTGATCAAAGGCCAGATATACAGGGGGAAGGCTTTGCACTACTAGTGTTTCAGGCTGATCAGATTCATGTCACTCTTTGCTTGCTGCAGAGTAAGAGATACTGGTACTGGGAAGTACCTGCCCTGTGGGCATGGCATTGTATCAAAGCTGTGAAAACATGGCAGCCTTCATGAGAGAGAACAGGAATAAATCGGGAGGTAGCCTTGAGTCACAGCTGTGAAACATGGTGCTCTACATGATATAGAACAAGAATAAAGAGGGAGGTTCCAGACAGTGAGAATATGTTACTCTAGGGGCTTCCTTGGAGTGAGGTATACATTTATATGACAATTACATTCAGGAGGATTTAATTAATTAGGTTCCCTAGTTTAAGCATTGGTATAAAACAAAACTAATTTGTCTAAAGAGTCCTTTTAATTCTGAAATGAAACCTAGCCCTTATAATGATATACAAGATGATGTACATATATTTAAATTCCAAAGCTAAGCATCTCTTCAAACAGTCTACCAAAATGTTATTTTTCTTAAAACCCGAGATCTTTGGATGTGTATTACAGCATAATCTATTACCTTGTTCTTCAGTAATCTTTCTTGATGTGGCCCAGAGCCCATGTCCCCTCCCCTCCTTCCTCTCCTGTACTCCTCGCCTCTCTCCAGACTAATTTACTGCTAATCAGTTTCCTCTCGCTCACTTTACTGACACAATAACTGTTGCCTCAACATCAATATTTTTGATGGAAGATTTTTCTTGTTGCTTCCAATCCTGGATGTGAAAGTGAAAGAGATTAGAGGGAAGATTCCTCATTTTATTTACGGGTATTAAGTGGTATTAACCTCCTTGCACTGCTGCTCCTGTCTGTTTACAGGGAGTCTATCAGAACATTGTGTTAAAAAAGGCTAGCAGTTTTCTTGTTAGGAATGTAGTTGGCAGAGCTGGCCCTGCCACCGTGGGTAGAGCTGGTATAGGCCAGCACTGCTGTGTGTAAAAACAGAACAGCCTGGCAGTGCCATTGTTTGGATAGGCTGGCACATCCACGTTACATATCTAAATTAAGACCTTAACATAAGTTAACCAGTTACAGCCTGACAGGGAAGAATCTTGACTAAGCTGCTACTGCCCACATACATGGGCAAGTGCAGATCTTGGTATTATAAATATGGTTTACATTGTAATTTTCGGAATAGAATGGAGCTGCCATTTGTATGTACCAATTACAGCCAGGCATGGAAGAGTCTTGGATAAGCTGGCACTGGCCACCAGTATGTACTATACAAGTAAATTAATGTCTGTAGGTGAACAGTCATGACTGATTTCTGGGGCCATGGCCATAAGCAGGGCCATGTATTGCCCAAACTGTATTGTAACAGCTCCCTGAATTCACAGACTCTGTTATTTGGAGACCCTAGCTCAGAAAGCCTATCAAAATGGACATGGGTGACAGGTTGTTTTTCCCTTTATATATAATGTATCATTTTGTTAAGAATGTATGTATTAAGCCATGCTTATTGCATTGACTTCCATCTTGGATGTTTCCCTCCCCCAGTAGCACATATAGACAAGAATACTGTTAAAAACAGGACCGGGAGACCAGGAGAAATCTACCCCCCCCAATTCTCCTATAACCTATTGACAAATTAAACATACCAGATCAGTTATATCTCAGATGAGGAATGCAGGGGGGGGGGGGTCTTTTTGTGCTGTTTAAAATATATGTGAAAGCAGAATAAATCTGTCTCTACTCTAATCAACGGTGAATGATGGACTATCCTACATAAAGAGGAAATTGTTTATTGTTTTTTAATAAATTAGTAAGAGTCTGTAACATGAGAGTTCCTGAGAAATGATGCTGATGCATGCAAGATTAAACACAAAATCTCACTACTCAGAGATTGTTTCTGTAAGCTAAAGCAGGAGAGTTAGGGGTGTACATGGTCCCCTCATCTATATGTCATGACATGAACAAATTAACATGATAGATTTTTTTGCAGAATGACACTGCCCCACTGTCTACAGAGATCAAGCCTGGGCATGGAAGGATCTTGTACTGTCCACTTATTTGCAAGTGAATACCTTGCCATTATTAATTACAAATATTGGTATTTCATATAAATGAAGGAATTGGCAAGGTAATATCTTGAGCAGAATGGCATATTCCCATTTAGTGCAAGAGTATAGCCTGAACTGGTTGGCATTCTCTAGAGCTTGGCGCCTGTAGCGGAACCCATCACTGTTTTACCCTGTTTTATGATTATTCTTGGTTAAAATATGATCCTACAATATGTATGCTGGTTGATGCTCTGCAGAATATTAGCCAGACTTTTGCAGACCTAGGCTAATAGATAATCCTATTACAGAGATTCAAGAGATAAGAAAGTTGTAAAGGATCCTTGCATTTTCCAAAGTGTTTTAATTCTCTGATAAGAACAAAGAGGTGTAATTGAATCAGTGTCTGATTGTATCAAAGTTGCCAGGGAGGTGTGACCCCCCTATTGTTCTCTTTGTGTGTATTGTGTGTAGCCAAATATGGGCATGTGTATTGCCTGTGGCCAAAGAGATGTATATATAGTTCTGCAATAACAAAATAAAGTCAGTATTCATTTGACTCCCAAATTGTGTGTCGTCCAATATGGGAGGTCGGGGATGGTGAAACTGTAGTGCCTCGTGGGTATTTTATCGTATACCAGCGGAGATTTTGGACTGCGTGTCCCAGCTCCATTACATTTGTTGGCAAGTGGTGGAATTGTTCCCACGGTCAGAAGGACAGCTACAGGAGACACCATTCCGTGGAGTACAGATTGAGGGCAACGCTAGTATCCGTACAGCGCCCCTGGCTACAGCAGGATGGAACCGGCTAGTTTTCGGACAGCGTTCCATGATGAGGATGAGAAGGAGGCCGCAGACTACAGGGAAACAGACAGAAAGGAACTCTGGTATGATGCCCTGCAAGATGCCCAATGGCGGCGAGGTGAGAGTCTCCCCAGTGATGAGCAGCGGCTACAGAAGCGTGTGGCGATGCGGATGTATCTATTGGGAGAGCAGCCCCTGGATGAGTGGGTGACAAGACTAGAGACCCTGGTATGGCGAGAGATCTGGCTAGACAACGCATACCAGGCCCTCTGGTGGTATACCGTCCGACTTACCCCCTGGACGGCTGAACACGACTTACCGGAGGTGGATGATTATGATGGCCCGGGTTTATTATGGGATGCCTTGGAGGACGATATTGATCTTGGCAGCACGGAGGGGTCTAGGTTTTGGGACATCTACGACTACCGGATGGGCATGTATGTCTGGGATGACGAAGGCGAGGTGAGCAAAGACATGACCCACCTGGTAACGAGAGAGTGGGAGCTGGAGCAGGACTACCAACACCTGCTCAGCCTTGTGCAGCCCCAACCTACTCGACAAGCAGAACCAGACTTCATTGACTGGTCCTGGGATGACCTCCAGATGGCAGGTAGAGATGGGACCGAGGTCTCTCTACCGGCCCTCCAGGGGGCAGAAGGTGTCGTCCTTCCCCCTCAGCGGCAGTGTGAACCCCAGGGGGCAGGAGGTGTCGTCCTTCCCCCCCAGCGGCAGTGTGTACCTCAGGGAGCAGAAGGTGTCGACCTTCCTCCACAGCGGCAGTGGGTACCCCAGGGAGCCGAAGGTGTCGTCCTTCCTCCCCAGCGGCAGTGTGTACCCCAGGGGGGCCGAAGGTGTCATCCTTTCCCCCCAGCAGCAGTGTGTACCCCAGGGAGCAGAAGGTGTCGTCCTTCCCCCTCAGCGGCAGTGTGAACCCAAGGGGGCAGAAGGTGTCGTCCTTTCCCCCCAGCGGCAGTGTGAACCCCAGGGGGCAGAAGGTGTCGTCCTTCCCCCTCAGCGGCAGTGTGTACCCCAGGGAGCTGAAGGTGTCGTCCTTCCTTCCCAGCGGCAGTGTGTACCCCAGGGAGCTGAAGGTGTCGGCCTTCCCCCCCAGCGTCAGTGTGTACCCCAGGGGGCCGAAGGTGTCGTCCTTCCCCCCCAGCGGCAGTGTGTACCCCAGGGAGCAGAAGGGGCCGTCCTTCCTCCCCAGCGGCAGTGTGAACCCCAGGGGGCAGAAGGTGTCATCCTTCCCCCTCAGCGGCAGTGTGTACCCCAGGGAGCTGAAGGTGTCGTCCTTCCTTCCCAGCGGCAGTGTGTACCCCAGGGAGCTGAAGGTGTCGGCCTTCCCCCCCAGCGTCAGTGTGTACCCCAGGGAGCAGAAGGGGCCGTCCTTCCTCCCCAGCGGCAGTGTGAACCCCAGGGGGCAGAAGGTGTCGTCCTTTCCCCCCAGCGGCAGTGTGAACCCCAGGGGGCAGAAGGTGTCGTCCTTCCCCCCCAGCGGCAGTGTGTACCCCAGGGAGCAGAAGGTGTCGACCTTCCTCCACAGCGGCAGTGGGTACCCCAGGGGGCCAAAGGTGTCGTCCTTCCCCCCCAGCGGCAGTGTGAAACACAGGGGGCAGAAGGTGTCATCCTTCCCCCCCAGCAACAGTTTACCCTAACCAGGGGAGACACCAATCTCCCAGACGGCGCAGATGGGACCGTGGTCTCTGCGCCCACAGCTTGTCCAGATCCCCAACTACCGTCACTGGGACAACCGGAGGAGGGGGTAAGTACAAATTCCCCTCCCCAGCTAACTTCTAATGTGGCACCAGGGTTAACAGAGGAAATGTTAACCCCCACTGACCCCCACGTTTCCCTGGCTACTGAGCCGAAACATGTCCCAAGTACCCCAGCAGAAGAGCTGACAGCGGGGCAGAGTGCAGTCGGCCTCTGCCCTCCCTTTGTCCCTTGTACAGAGCAGGATGTCCTGCAGGTTATACCAGCAGAAGAGCTGGCATCAGGGCAGAGTGCCGCTGGCCTCTGCCCCTCAAGTCCCCTCAGCGTGTTGCCCCCTCACCACAGCAAAATATCCAGGTACCTGGTTAGACTTCCCCCCAAAGGAGAGATGTGTGACGAAGTGCCCTTCGCCACTTTGGCTTGGAGAGGACTGTTTGCCAGCCTCCTGCCCTGCGACTATGGCCCTGGTACATATTGCCCTTTGGAACCAGTGTTCGGCCATACCAGAGTGTAAGTCACTCATTCTGGCCCTTTTCATACAGAGGGGTCATTCTGTACTTGCCCTGTGTGAGCGGTGATACCCCAGATAACTGTGCCATGAAGCCCATTCATATAATGAAAGACTATGTGAAAGACTTTAGCTACATGGCAATTGAACTGTGTGAAGAGGATCTGAGCGCTATTCGGTGGTTTTGTGCGCTCAGATCCCAGCTATCTGGGGATATGGGAAATGTGAGTAAATGTGAATTGCAGTAATGCTGATGGGTTGTCAAACTAGAGAATTGACCAACAAATACTTTTGTCCGGACATCCCCAGGCCGATCCGTTGGGATCAGACAGTGTATGCCGGCTTATGGTCACGGGGGAGGTGTGTAGCGGAACCCATCACTGTTTTACCCTGTTTTATGATTATTCTTGGTTAAAATATGATCCTACAATATGTATGCTGGTTGATGCTCTGCAGAATATTAGCCAGACTTTTGCAGACCTAGGCTAATAGATAATCCTATTACAGAGATTCAAGAGATAAGAAAGTTGTAAAGGATCCTTGCATTTTCCAAAGTGTTTTAATTCTCTGATAAGAACAAAGAGGTGTAATTGAATCAGTGTCTGATTGTATCAAAGTTGCCAGGGAGGTGTGACCCCCCTATTGTTCTCTTTGTGTGTATTGTGTGTAGCCAAATATGGGCATGTGTATTGCCTGTGGCCAAAGAGATGTATATATAGTTCTGCAATAACAAAATAAAGTCAGTATTCATTTGACTCCCAAATTGTGTGTCGTCCAATATGGGAGGTCGGGGATGGTGAAACTGTAGTGCCTCGTGGGTATTTTATCGTATACCAGCGGAGATTTTGGACTGCGTGTCCCAGCTCCGTTACAGCGCCATCTTGAGAAAATCAAAGTCTTCACAGGACTGGCGCTGTCTAGTATGTACAAGAAAAGCTTGGCACTGACAAGTAATGCCTATGCTGGAATTCTATATATATTTAGAGATTAGCACGGTGGAGTCTCAATTAGAATTGCACTGCCCTTTGTGCTAGTGCCACAAGATTTGAGCTTTGAGAAGCTGATTCCTTGGTAGAATAGCCTGAATAGCTTAAATGTGACAGTTTTCAATGCTTGACATTACAGATGGAAGCTTAAACTGAAGTGTGCTCAGTAAGTTGGTTCTGCCCAGTGGAAGAGTTACTACTGGTGCAGCAGGTACAAAGCACTGGAGACCACAAGAAGGTAGTGGCCGTGATAGAGTAAAGGGAGTCTCATAATTTCTCATGGGAAAGGGGCATTTAGTTCATTTTACAGAAAGGTGATCTGATCTCCCTAAGGGTGATCCTACCACCTCCATATATTTTTTCCTTTGTATTGACCCTTCTAGAACCTCCCTAGTATGGAAAAAGTGCAGGGTGATTGTCACAAACTATTTTGCACCAGGGCCCTTCATCGTTCTGCAATTGGCTCTAACCCAATGTGTGTATAGGCCTACAGCAATCAATTGTAATGTGTGCCTATAGACTGAAATTGCTTTTTATGTATAGATATTATGAGATCAACAAAACATAGTCTTTGGGTAGAATTGCAGCGCATATTGTGTGAGTATAGAATTTTGCTTAGCAAATTTTTAAGTAAAACGTCACTTGAAGAGGCAATTTCTAGAGCTTGGCATTAAAGTGGCGGTCTCTAGATATTGGCAGTATCTTAAGAAGATATTTCCTCAGGTTGATGGCACTATCCCATTACTTGCATAAGCCATAGCTGGCAATATCTTTTCAATGTGGTATTGCGCACTGTGTGTATAATTTAAGACTACAGACAATCTGGACCTATGTTTAAGTGTCACTGTCTTATTGAGCTGACATCATGAAGACAACACTGCTATAAGAGAGAAAATAGCAAGTGGTGCCTTAGCAAGACTGGCTTTCCTAAGTGAAGTTTTTTTTCTGGATGTTGGCAACATTAGCACTGCTATGCATTGCGCATTATGGCAAAAAAAACATAGTTGACATTCTAGTGCCAGCCTGGTATAGCTGAAGCCAGGGACAAAACCTTATTGGGTAACTACTTCACTGCCAATAAAGCCCACAGTATAATATTTACAGGTTGGCACTACCCTCATGCCTCTGCCAGCGAGGAATGAAAACTGCTCATCACCCCCTCAGGAATAATATAAAAAAGAGGTTAGTATGTCAATCCCTTTACACTAATCATAAAGCAAATTAATGATCTGGTGTTTCCCGAAGTCGCGAAAAAACAAATCTCTCTGCTTCCCTCCCGCCTGCGCCTTTTCAATCCTCGTTAATTAGCATTTATTCCCTTTAAACTGCAGACAGAGAGGGGGCCCGGCTCATTGCTAAAGCCTGAAGTTCATTACCTCTCGCAGACCACGCAAGGAGAAACAGGCAATTAGAGCGAAGGGACGCATGTATGAGACAAGGCACTAATACTGGGGCCTGACAATGTTAACCCATTAAATGTTACATATATTTATCGCTCCCTCCTCTCTTCCAGTTCTCTTTTCCTCATCTATATACCAGTTTTCTTTACTTTCTCTATATTCTAATTCTTTCTTCCAGTTTTCTCTCTCACTCCTTTCTCTTCCAGGTTTCTCTTTCCCTCCTCTCTCTTCCAGTTTTCTCTCTCCCTTCTCTCTCTCTTCTAGTTTTCTCTCTTCCTCCTCTCTCTTCCAGTTTTCTCTCTCCCTTCTCTCTCTCTTCTAGTTTTCTCTCTTCCTCCTCTCTCTTCTAGTTTTCTCTCTCCCTTCTCTCTCTTCTAGTTTTCTCTTTCCCTCCTCTCTCTTCCAGTTTTATCTCTCCCTCTCTCTTCCAGTTTTCTCTCTCGCCCCTCTCCCTCCCAGTTTTCCCTCTCCCTTGTCTCTCTTCTAGTTTTCTTTTTCCCTCCTCTCTCTTCCATTTTTCTCTGTCCTTCCTCTCTTTTCCAGTTTTACTCTCTCCCCTCTCTCTCTACTTCCTCTCTTTCCATCTCCTCTCTCCCAGTTTTCGCTATCCCTCCACTCTCTTCTAGTTTTTACTCTGCCCTCTTTCTCCATCTCCTCTCTCTGAGTTCTCGCTATCCCTCCTCTCTCCTCTAGTTTTTACTCTCCCCTCTTTCTCCATCTCCTCTCTCTGAGTTCTCGCTATCCCTCCTCTCTCCTCTAGTTTTTACTCTCCCCTCTCTCTTCTAGTTTTTACTCTGCCCTCCACTCTCCACTAGTTTTTGCTCTCCCCTCTCGCTTCTAGTTTTTACTCTGCCCTCTTTCTCCATCTCCTCTCTCTGAGTTCTCGCTATACCTCCTCTCTCCTCTAGTTTTTGCTCTCCCCTCTTTCTCCATCTCCTCTCTCTGAGTTCTCGCTATCCCTCCTCTCTCCTCTAGTTTTTGCTCTCCCCTCTCTCTTCTAGTTTTTACTCTGCCCCCATTCTCCATCTCCTCTCTCTGAGTTCTCGTTATCCCTCCTCTCTCCTCTAGTTTTTGCTCTCCCCTCTTTCTCCATCTCCTCTCTCTGAGTTCTCGCTATACCTCCTCTCTCCTCTAGTTTTTGCTCTCCCCTCTTTCTCCATCTCCTCTCTCTGAGTTCTCGCTATCCCTCCTCTCTCCTCTAGTTTTTACTCTCCGCTCTCTCTTCTAGTTTTTACTCTCCGCTCTCTCTTCTAGTTTTTACTCTGCCCTCTTTCTCCATCTCCTATCTCTGAGTTCTCGCTATCCCTCCTCTCTCCTCTAGTTTTTGCTCTCCCCTCTTTCTCCATCTCCTCTCTCTGAGTTCTCGCTATCCCTCCTCTCTCCTCTAGTTTTTGCTCTCCCCTCTTTCTCCATCTCCTCTCTCTGAGTTCTCGCTATCCCTCCTCTCTCCTCTAGTTTTTACTCTTCCCTCTCTCTTCTAGTTTTTACTCTGCCCTCTTTCTCCATCTCTTCTCTCTGAGTTCTCGCTATCCCTCCTCTCTCCTCTAGTTTTTACTCTCCCCTCTCTCTTCTAGTTTTTACTCTGCCCTCTTTCTCCATCTCCTCTCTCTGAGTTCTCGCTATCCCTCCTCTCTCCTCTAGTTTTTACTCTCCCCTCTCTCTTCTAGTTTTTACTCTGCCCTCTTTCTCCATCTCTTCTCTCTGAGTTCTCGCTATCCCTCCTCTCTCCTCTAGTTTTTGCTCTCCCCTCTTTCTCCATCTCCTCTCTCTGAGTTCTCGCTATCCCTCCTCTCTCCTCTAGTTTTTGCTCTCCCCTCTCTCTTCTAGTTTTTACTCTCCCCTCTTTCTCCATCTCCTCTCTCTGAGTTCTCGCTATACCTCCTCTCTCCTCTAGTTTTTGCTCTCCCCTCTTTCTCCATCTCCTCTCTGTGTTCTCGCTATCCCTCCTCTCTCCTCTAGTTTTTGCTCTACCCTCTCTCTTCTAGTTTTCTCTCTCCCTCCTCTCTCTTCTAGTTTTCTCTCTCCGTCCTTTCTCTTCTAGTTTTTGTTCTCACCCCTCTCTCTTCTAGTTTTTACTCTCCCCTCTCTCTTCTAGTTTTTACTCTGCCCTCTTTCTCCATCTCCTCTCTCTGAGTTCTCGCTATCCCTCCTCTCTCCTCTAGTTTTTACTCTCCCCTCTTTCTCCATCTCCTCTCTCTGAGTTCTCGCTATCCCTCCTCTCTCCTCTAGTTTTTGCTCTCCGCTCTTTCTCCATCTCCTCTCTCTGAGTTCTCGCTATCCCTCCTCTCTCCTCTAGTTTTTGCTCTCCCCTCTCTCTTCTAGTTTTTACTCTCCCCTCTTTCTCCATCTCCTCTCTCTGAGTTCTCGCTATCCCTCCTCTCTCCTCTAGTTTTTACTCTCCCCTCTTTCTCCATCTCCTCTCTCTGAGTTCTCGCTATCCCTCCTCTCTCCTCTAGTTTTTGCTCTACCCTCTCTCTTCTAGTTTTCTCTCTCCCTCCTCTCTCTTCTAGTTTTCTCTCTCCGTCCTTTCTCTTCTAGTTTTTGTTCTCACCCCTCTCTCTTCTAGTTTTTACTCTCCCCTCTTTCTCTATCTCCTCTCTCTGAGTTCTCGCTATCCCTCCTCTCTCCTCTAGTTTTTGCTCTCCCCTCTCTCTTCTAGTTTTCTCTCCCCCTCCCCTCTCTTCCAGTTTTCTCTCTCCTTATCTTCTCTTCTAGTACTCTATTTTCCTCATCTCCAGTTTTCTCTGTTTCCTCTATATTCTAGTGCTCTCTTCTAGTTTATCTCTCTGTAGACTGTTTTCTTTCCCCTCCACTCCATTTTCTCTCTCCTTCTCCTCTCTTCCAGTTTTCCTTTACAAATATTTTGCCAGTTTTCTCTCCCCTTCCACTGTCTCCCTGTTTTTGTAATAAAGACCCATAGAATAACATGAGAACTATAGCGGACTAATTTTAGTGCACCTATCCTCATCCCCATTGTTATCTCTGTCTTAATTCTCTCTCTCACCCACCTGTCTAAATCCTCATAATTGTTCACTGAGTCTCTATTTTTTACCAAAGTGAAAACTCTCTCCAAATCTGAAAATAAGCTTACAAACTGTAGTTAGAATTTTTTTTGTTAGTAAAGCCCACTTTCTATTTTTAGTCTTACATCTTCTATACAATATCTTCTCTTTTCATTCTTTTTGCCACATTCACCTTTTCTTTTTGTGGTTCACTCTTGTGCACTTGCTCAATAGTGATTTGAAAAGTGTCAGATTCCTATGATTTTCCATTAAGAATCTTTTTCAAGTTGTAGAAATACAAAATCAGCTCTACAGAATAACATTGAAACTAAAAATCTGTCACTTTATTCACCATATCTTGAATTATGTTATTTCATGGGGCTCTTCCATTGATAAATCATTGTTGTTCATCTTCTGTAATAAAGTGGTAGACTAGTATTCAGAAGCCTTGCATGAAATGGTTAATTAAATTTACAGCAAGCAGAGCAATTGACGGGAGCAGCGGATTGTATTAAAATGAGGAGCTGTCGGGGATCAGAAACTGCAAAGCTGTCAGGAACCCAGACATATGTCAACATTATATCTTCATTAAGGATTCTCACAAGCGATATCAGAGCATCGACAGACACAGCCTGGCCCTCCCACTGCCAGCAGCACACAGCATAGACAGAGGATGTGTAATACACAGAGCAATTTGTGTGTCTGTATTATACACAGGGCAGTGTGCGTGTCTGTATTATACACAGGGCAGCGCGTGTCTGTATTATACACAGGGCAGTGTGTGTCTGTATTATACACAGGGCAGCGAGTGTCTGTATTATACACAGAGCAGTGTGTGTCTGTATTATACACAGGGCAGTGTGTGTGTCTGTATTATACTCAGAGCAGAGTGTGTCTGTATTATACACAGAGCAGTGTGTGTCTGTATTATACACAGGGCAGTGTGTGTGTCTGTATTATACATAGGACAGTGTATGTCTGTATTATACACAGGGCAGTGTGTGTCTGTATTATACACAGGGCAGTGTGTGTGTCTGTATTATACAGAGAGCGCTGTGTGTCTGTATTATACACAGAGCAGTGTGTGTGTCTGTATTATACACAGGGCAGTGTGTGTGTCTGTATTATACACAGAGCAGTGTGTGTGTCTGTATTATACACAGAGCAGTGTGTGTGTCTGTATTATACACAGAGCAGTGTGTGTGTCTGTATTATACACAGAGCAGTGTGTGTCTGTATTATACACAGGGCAGTGTGTGTCTGTATTATACACAGGGCAGTGTGCGTGTCTATTATACACAGGGCAGTGTGTGTGTCTGTATTATACACAGGGCAGTGTGTGTCTGTATTATACACAGAGCAGTGTGTGTCTATATTATACACAGGGCAGTGTGCGTGTCTGTATTATACACAGAGCAGTGTGTGTCTGTATTATACACAGGGCAGTGTGTGTGTCTGTATTATACACAGGGCAGTGTGTGTGTCTGTATTATACACAGGGCAGTGTGTGTGTCTGTATTATACACAGGGCAGTGTGTGTGTCTGTATTATACACAGGGCAGTGTGCGTGTCTGTATTATACACAGGGCAGTGTGTGTGTCTGTATTATACACAGAGCAGTGTGTGTCTGTATTATACACAGAGCAGTGTGTGTGTCTGTATTATACACAGGGCAGTGTGTGTGTCTGTATTATACACAGGGCAGTGTGTGTCTGTATTATACACAGGGCAGTGTGTGTGTCTGTATTATACACAGGGCAGTGTGCGTGTCTGTATTATACACAGAGCAGTGTGTGTGTCTGTATTATACACAGGGCAGTGTGCGTGTCTGTATTATACACAGAGCAGTGTGCGTGTCTGTATTATACACAGGGCAGTGTGCGTCTGTATTATACACAGAGCAGTGTGTGTGTCTGTATTATACACAGAGCAGTGTGTGTCTGTATTATACACAGGGCAGTGTGTGTCTGTATTATACACAGAGCAGTGTGTGTCTGTATTATACACAGGGCAGTGTGTGTGTCTGTATTATACACAGGGCAGTGTGTGTCTGTATTATACACAGAGCAGTGTGTGTCTGTATTATACACAGAGCAGTGTGTGTCTGTATTATACACAGGGCAGTGTGTGTGTCTGTATTATACACAGAGCAGTGTGTGTGTCTGTATTATACACAGGGCAGTGTGTGTGTCTGTATTATACACAGAGCAGTGTGTGTGTCTGTATTATACACAGGGCAGTGTGTGTCTGTATTATACACAGAGCAGTGTGTGTCTGTATTATACACAGGGCAGAGTGTGTGTGTCTGTATTATACACAGGGCAGTGTGTGTGTCTGTATTATACACAGGGCAGTGTGTGTCTGTATTATACACAGAGCAGTGTGTGTCTGTATTATACACAGGGCAGTGTGTGTGTCTGTATTATACACAGAGCAGTGTGTGTGTCTGTATTATACACAGGGCAGTGTGTGTGTCTGTATTATACACAGAGCAGTGTGTGTGTCTGTATTATACACAGGGCAGTGTGTGTCTGTATTATACACAGGGCAGTGTGCGTGTCTGTATTATACACAGGGCAGTGTGTGTGTCTGTATTATACACAGGGCAGCGTGTGTGTGTCTGTATTATACACAGGGCAGTGTGTGTGTCTGTATTATACACAGAGCAGTGTGTGTCTGTATTATACACAGAGCAGCGTGTGTCTGTATTATACACAGGGCAGTGTGTGTCTGTATTATACGCAGGGCAGTGTGTGTCTGTATTATACATAGGGCAGTGTGTATGTCTGTATTATACACAGGGCAGTGTGTGTATCTGTATTATACACAGAGCAGTGTGTGTCTGTATTATACACAGAGCAGTGTGTGTCTGTATTATACACAGGGCAGTGTGTATGTCTGTATTATACACAGGGCAGTGTGTGTATCTGTATTATACACAGAGCAGTGTGTGTGTCTGTATTATACACAGGGCAGTGTGTGTATCTGTATTATACACAGAGCAGCGTGTGTCTGTATTATACACAGAGCAGTGTGTGTCTGTATTATACACAGAGCAGTGTGTGTGTCTGTATTATACACAGAGCAGTGTGTGTCTGTATTATACACAGGGCAGTGTGCGTGTCTGTATTATACACAGAGCAGTGTGTGTCTGTATTATACACAGGGCAGTGTGTGTCTGTATTATACACAGGGCAGTGTGTGTGTCTGTATTATACACAGAGCAGTGTGTGTGTCTGTATTATACACAGAGCAGTGTGTGTCTGTATTATACACAGGGCAGTGTGTGTCTGTATTATACACAGAGCAGTGTGTGTGTCTATATTATACACAGAGCAGTGTGTGTCTGTATTATACACAGAGCAGTGTGTGTCTATATTATACACAGAGCAGTGTGTGTCTGTATTATACATAGGGCAGTGTGTGTGTCTGTATTATACACAGGGCAGTGTGTGTCTGTATTATACACAGGGCAGTGTGTGTCTGTATTATACACAGAGCAGTGTGTGTCTGTATTATACACAGAGCAGTGTGTGTCTGTATTATACACAGAGCAGTGTGTGTGTCTGTATTATACACAGAGCAGTGTGTGTCTGTATTATACACAGGGCAGCGTGTGTCTGTATTATACACAGGGCAGCGTGTGTCTGTATTATACACAGAGCAGTGTGTGTCTGTATTATACACAGAGCAGTGTGTGTCTATATTATACACAGAGCAGTGTGTGTCTGTATTATACACAGGGCAGTGTGTGTGTCTGTATTATACACAGGGCAGTGCGTGTCTGTATTATACACAGGGCAGTGTGTGTCTGTATTATACACAGGGCAGTGTGTGTCTGTATTATACACAGAGCAGTGTGTGTCTGTATTATACACAGAGCAGTGTGTGTCTGTATTATACACAGAGCAGTGTGTGTGTCTGTATTATACACAGGGCAGTGCGTGTCTGTATTATACACAGAGCAGTGTGTGTCTGTATTATACACAGAGCAGTGTGTGTGTCTGTATTATACACAGGGCAGTGTGTGTCTGTATTATACACAGAGCAGTGTGTGTCTGTATTATACACAGGGCAGTGTGTGTGTCTGTATTATACACAGGGCAGTGTGTGTGTCTGTATTATACACAGAGCAGTGTGTGTCTATATTATACACAGAGCAGTGTGTGTGTCTGTATTATACACAGAGCAGTGTGTGTCTGTATTATACACAGAGCAGTGTGTGTCTGTATTATACACAGAGCAGTGTGTGTGTCTGTATTATACACAGGGCAGTGCGTGTCTGTATTATACACAGAGCAGTGTGTGTCTATATTATACACAGAGCAGTGTGTGTCTGTATTATACACAGGGCAGAGTGTGCGTGTCTGTATTATACACAGGGCAGTGTGCGTGTCTGTATTATACACAGGGCAGTGTGTGTGTCTGTATTATACACAGGGCAGTGTGTGTCTGTATTATACACAGAGCAGTGTGTGTCTGTATTATACACAGGGCAGTGTGTGTGTCTGTATTATACACAGAGCAGTGTGTGTGTCTGTATTATACACAGGGCAGTGTGTGTGTCTGTATTATACACAGAGCAGTGTGTGTGTCTGTATTATACACAGGGCAGTGTGTGTCTGTATTATACACAGAGCAGTGTGTGTCTGTATTATACACAGGGCAGAGTGTGTGTGTCTGTATTATACACAGGGCAGTGTGCGTGTCTGTATTATACACAGGGCAGTGTGTGTGTCTGTATTATACACAGGGCAGCGTGTGTGTGTCTGTATTATACACAGGGCAGTGTGTGTGTCTGTATTATACACAGAGCAGTGTGTGTCTGTATTATACACAGAGCAGCGTGTGTCTGTATTATACACAGGGCAGTGTGTATCTGTATTATACGCAGGGCAGTGTGTGTCTGTATTATACATAGGGCAGTGTGTATGTCTGTATTATACACAGGGCAGTGTGTGTATCTGTATTATACACAGAGCAGTGTGTGTCTGTATTATACACAGAGCAGTGTGTGTCTGTATTATACACAGGGCAGTGTGTATGTCTGTATTATACACAGGGCAGTGTGTGTATCTGTATTATACACAGAGCAGTGTGTGTGTCTGTATTATACACAGGGCAGTGTGTGTATCTGTATTATACACAGAGCAGCGTGTGTCTGTATTATACACAGAGCAGTGTGTGTCTGTATTATACACAGAGCAGTGTGTGTGTCTGTATTATACACAGAGCAGTGTGTGTCTGTATTATACACAGGGCAGTGTGCGTGTCTGTATTATACACAGAGCAGTGTGTGTCTGTATTATACACAGGGCAGTGTGTGTCTGTATTATACACAGGGCAGTGTGTGTGTCTGTATTATACACAGAGCAGTGTGTGTGTGTCTGTATTATACACAGGGCAGTGTGTGTCTGTATTATACACAGAGCAGTGTGTGTCTGTATTATACACAGAGCAGTGTGTGTCTGTATTATACACAGGGCAGTGTGTGTCTGTATTATACACAGAGCAGTGTGTGTGTCTATATTATACACAGAGCAGTGTGTGTCTGTATTATACACAGAGCAGTGTGTGTCTATATTATACACAGAGCAGTGTGTGTCTGTATTATACACAGAGCAGTGTGTGTCTGTATTATACACAGAGCAGTGTGTGTCTGTATTATACACAGAGCAGTGTGTGTGTCTGTATTATACACAGAGCAGTGTGTGTCTGTATTATACACAGGGCAGCGTGTGTCTGTATTATACACAGGGCAGCGTGTGTCTGTATTATACACAGAGCAGTGTGTGTCTGTATTATACACAGAGCAGTGTGTGTCTATATTATACACAGAGCAGTGTGTGTCTGTATTATACACAGGGCAGTGTGTGTGTCTGTATTATACACAGGGCAGTGCGTGTCTGTATTATACACAGAGCAGTGTGTGTCTGTATTATACACAGAGCAGTGTGTGTCTGTATTATACACAGAGCAGTGTGTGTGTCTGTATTATACACAGGGCAGTGCGTGTCTGTATTATACACAGGGCAGTGTGTGTCTGTATTATACACAGAGCAGTGTGTGTCTGTATTATACACAGGGCAGTGTGTGTGTCTGTATTATACACAGGGCAGTGTGTGTGTCTGTATTATACACAGAGCAGTGTGTGTCTATATTATACACAGAGCAGTGTGTGTGTCTGTATTATACACAGAGCAGTGTGTGTGTGTCTGTATTATACACAGGGCAGTGTGTGTCTGTATTATACACAGGGCAGTGTGTGTCTGTATTATACACAGAGCAGTGTGTGTGTCTGTATTATACACAGAGCAGTGTGTGTCTGTATTATACACAGGGCAGTGTGTGTCTGTATTATACACAGGGCAGTGTGTGTCTGTATTATACACAGAGCAGTGTGTGTCTATATTATACACAGAGCAGTGTGTGTCTGTATTATACACAGAGCAGTGTGTGTCTGTATTATACACAGAGCAGTGTGTGTCTGTATTATACACAGGGCAGTGTGTGTCTGTATTATACACAGAGCAGTGTGTGTGTCTATATTATACACAGAGCAGTGTGTGTCTGTATTATACACAGAGCAGTGTGTGTGTCTGTATTATACACAGAGCAGTGTGTGTCTGTATTATACACAGGGCAGTGTGTGTCTGTATTATACACAGAGCAGTGTGTGTGTCTATATTATACACAGAGCAGTGTGTGTCTGTATTATATACAGAGCAGTGTGTGTGTTTGTATTATACACAGAGCAGTGTGTGTGTCTGTATTATACACAGGGCAGTGTGTGTCTGTATTATACACAGGGCAGTGTGTCTGTATTATACACAGAGCAGTGTGTGTCTATATTATACACAGAGCAGCGTGTGTCTGTATTATACACAGAGCAGCGTGTGTCTGTATTATACACAGGGCAGCGTGTGTCTGTATTATACACAGGGTAGCGTGTGTCTGTATTATACACAGAGCAGTGTGTGTCTGTATTATACACAGGGCAGTGTGTGTGTCTGTATTATACACAGGGCAGTGTGTGTCTGTATTATACACAGAGCAGTGTGTGTCTGTATTATACACAGGGCAGAGTGTGTCTGTATTATACACAGAGCAGTGTGTGTCTGTATTATACACAGGGCAGCGTGTGTGTCTGTATTATACACAGGGCTGTATGTGTGTGTCTGTATTATACACAGAGCAGTGTGTGTCTGTATTATACACAGGGCAGTGTGTGTCTGTATTATACACAGGGCAGTGTGTGTGTCTGTATTATACACAGGGCTGTATGTGTGTGTCTGTATTATACACAGGGCAGTGTGTGTCTGTATTATACACAGGGCAGTGTGTGTCTATAGTATACACAGAGCAGAGTGTGTGTCTGTATTATACACAGAGCAGTGTGTGTCTGTATTATACACAGGGCAATGTGTGTCTGTATTATACACAGGGCAGTGTGTGTCTATATTATACACAGGGCAGTGTGTGTCTGTATTATACACAGGGCAGTGTGTGTCTGTATTATACACAGGGCAGTGTGTCTGTATTATACACAGAGCAGTGTGTCTGTATTATACACAGGGCAGTGTGTGTCTGTATTATACACAGGGCAGTGTGTGTCTGTATTATACATAGAGCAGTGTGTGTCTGTATTATACATAGAGCAGTGTGTGTCTGTATTATACACAGAGCAGTGTGTCTGTATTATACACAGAGCAGTGTGTCTGTATTATACACAGGGCAGTGTGTGTCTGTATTATACACAGGGCAGTGTGTGTCTGTATTATACACAGAGCAGTGTGTGTGTCTGTATTATACACAGGGCAGTGTGTGTCTGTATTATACACAGAGCAGTGTGTGTGTCTGTATTATACACAGGGCAGTGTGTGTGTCTGTATTATACACAGGGCAGTGTGTGTGTCTGTATTATACACAGGGCAGTGTGTGTCTGTATTATACACAGAGCAGTGTGTGTCTGTATTATACACAGAGCAGTGTGTGTCTGTATTATACACAGAGCAGTGTGTGTGTCTGTATTATACACAGAGCAGTGTGTGTCTGTATTATACACAGGGCAGTGTGTGTCTGTATTATACACAGAGCAGAGTGTGTGTCTGTATTATACACAGAGCAGTGTGTGTCTGTATTATACACAGGGCAGTGTGTGTGTCTGTATTATACACAGGGCAGCGTGTGTGTGTATTATACACAGGGCAGTGTGTCTGTATTATACACAGGGCAGTGTGTGTCTGTATTATACACAGAGCAGTGTGTGTCTGTATTATACACAGGGCAGTGTGTGTCTGTATTATACACAGAGCAGTGTGTGTCTGTATTATACACAGGGCAGTGTGTGTCTGTATTATACACAGAGCAGTGTGTGACTGTATTATACACAGGGCAGTGTGTGTCTGTATTATACACAGGGCAGTGTGTGTGTCTGTATTATACACAGGGCAGCGTGTGTCTGTATTATACACAGAGCAGCGTGTGTCTGTATTATACACAGGGCAGCGTGTGTCTGTATTATACACAGGGCAGAGTGTGTGTCTGTATTATACACAGAGCAATGTGTGTCTGTATTATACACAGGGCAGTGTGTGTGTCTGTATTATACACAGAGCAATGTGTGTCTGTATTATACACAGGGCAGTGTGTGTCTGTATTATACACAGGGCAGTGTGTGTCTGTATTATACACAGGGCAGTGTGTGTGTCTGTATTATACACAGAGCAGTGTGTGTCTGTATTATACACAGAGCAGTGTGTGTCTGTATTATACACAGGGCAGTGTGTGTGTCTGTATTATACACAGGGCAGTGTGTGTCTGTATTATACACAGTGCAGTGTGTGTCTGTATTATACACAGAGCAGAGTGTGTGTCTGTATTATACACAGGGCAGTGTGTGACTGTATTATACACAGGGCAGCGTGTGTCTGTATTATACACAGAGCAGTGTGTGTCTGTATTATACACAGGGCAGTGTGTGTGTCTGTATTATACACAGGGCAGTGTGTGTCTGTATTATACACAGTGCAGTGTGTGTCTGTATTATACACAGAGCAGAGTGTGTGTCTGTATTATACACAGGGCAGTGTGTGACTGTATTATACACAGGGCAGCGTGTGTCTGTATTATACACAGAGCAGTGTGTGTCTGTATTATTCATAGAGCAGTGTGTGTCTGTATTATACACAGGGCAGTGTGTGTCTGTATTATACACAGAGCAGTGTGTGTCTGTATATATACAGGGCAGTGTGTGTCTGTATTATACACAGGGCAGTGTGTGTCTGTATTATACACAGGGCAGTGTGTGTGTCTGTATTATACACAGGGCAGTGTGTGTGTCTGTATTATACACAGAGCAGTGTCTGTCTGTATTATACACAGGGCAGTGTGTGTGTCTGTATTATACACAGGGCAGTGTGTGTCTGTATATATACAGGGCAGTGTGTGTCTGTATTATACACAGGGCAGTGTGTGTCTGTATTATACACAGGGCAGTGTGTGTGTCTGTATTATACACAGGGCAGTGTGTGTGTCTGTATTATACACAGAGCAGTGTCTGTCTGTATTATACACAGGGCAGTGTGTGTGTCTGTATTATACACAGAGCAGTGTGTGTCTGTATATATACAGGGCAGTGTGTGTCTGTATTATACACAGGGCAGTGTGTGTGTCTGTATTATACACAGGGCAGTGTGTGTGTCTGTATTATACACAGAGCAGTGTCTGTCTGTATTATACACAGGGCAGTGTGTGTGTCTGTATTATACACAGAGCAGTGTGTGTCTGTATTATACACAGAGCAGTGTGTGTGTCTGTATTATACACAGGGCAGTGTGTGTCTGTATTATACACAGAGCAGTGTGTGTCTGTATTATACACAGAGCAGTGTGTGTCTGTATTATACACAGGGCAGTGTGTGTCTGTATTATACACAGGGCAGTGTGTGTCTGTATTATACACAGAGCAGTGTGTGTCTGTATTATACACAGGGCAGTGTGTGTCTGTATTATACACAGGGCAGTGTGTGTCTGTATTATACACAGGGCAGTGTGTGTCTGTATTATACACAGGGCAGTGTGTGTCTGTATTATACACAGAGCAGTGTGTGTCTGTATTATACACAGGGCAGTGTGTGTCTGTATTATACACAGGGCAGTGTGTGTCTGTATTATACACAGAGCAGTGTGTGTGTCTGTATTATACACAGAGCAGTGTGTGTCTGTATTATACACAGAGCAGTGTGTGTCTGTATTATACACAGGGCAGTGTGTGTCTGTATTATACACAGGGCAGTGTGTGTCTGTATTATACACAGAGCAGCGTGTGACTGTATTATACACAGAGCAGTGTGTGACTGTATTATACACAGAGCAGTGTGTGTCTGTATTATACACAGAGCAGTGTGTGTCTGTATTATACACAGGGCAGTGTGTGTCTGTATTATACACAGGGCAGTGTGTGTCTGTATTATACACAGAGCAGAGTGTGTGTCTGTATTATACACAGAGCAGTGTGTGTCTGTATTATACACAGGGCAGTGTGTGTGTCTGTATTATACACAGGGCAGTGTGTGTCTATATTATACACAGGGCAGTGTGTGTCTGTATTATACACAGAGCAATGTGTGTCTCTGTATTATACACAGGGCAGTGTAAGTGTCTGTATTATACACAGGGCAGTGTGTGTCTGTATTATACACAGAGCAATGTGTGTCTGTATTATACACAGGGCAGTGTGTGTGTCTGTATTATACACAGGGCAGTGTGTGTCTGTATTATACACAGAGCAGTGTGTGTCTGTATTATACATAGAGCAGTGTGTGTGTCTGTATTATACACAGGGCAGTGTGTGTCTGTATTATACACAGAGCAGTGTGTGTCTGTATTATACACAGGGCAGTGTGTGTCTGTATTATACACAGGGCAGTGTGTGTCTGTATTATACACAGGGCAGTGTGTGTCTGTATTATACACAGGGCAGCGTGTGTCTGTATTATACACAGAGCAGTGTGTGTGTCTTTATTATACACAGAGCAGTGTGTGTCTGTATTATACACAGGGCAGTGTGTGTGTCTGTATTATACACAGAGCAGTGTGTGTCTGTATTATACACAGGGCAGTGTGTGTCTGTATTATACACAGGGCAGCGTGTGTCTGTATTATACACAGAGCAGTGTGTGTCTGTATTATACACAGGGCAGTGTGTGTCTGTATTATACATAGGGCAGTGTGTGTCTGTATTATACACAGAGCAGTGTGTGTCTGTATTATACACAGGGCAGTGTGTGTGTCTGTATTATACACAGAGCAATGTGTGTATTTATATTACAGTGTGTATTTATATTATACACTGCGTGCTTTTATTATACAGTACAGTATTGTATCTGTTTATATTCAGACTTGAATGAGTTACAGGGCTGGTTATACAGCGAGTAGGAGGAGTTATACGGAGATATTAGCAATGCATCATATGTCGCTGCAGCGAATGAGTTAAAGTAAAAGCTTTTAGTGGATAATGACCAAAGTGGTGATGTGAGCTCTGGATTTGTATCTACACACAGCCGGAGCACATCGCTTCAATTTCTCACTTTATTTTTAAAATTAAGGGCCTTTTTAACATAATTCCCTCACCCTGACTACATTATCCACAATTTTAGAAAATGTCTCCAGTAACCTAGGCAACAAGCTTAGCAGCGAGAGTTAAGTAAGTATTAAAACGCTCCTCGCTCTGTCTTAGCTAATCATATCTCTGGAATAAACAGTTATTAGCACCTCTGAAGAGTATGGGATAGGGAATGGCCCGACACAGGAGAGCAGGAGTATGAGTGTCCTGCGGAGTACTAGAAGTTATAGGGAGAGGTTATATGTGGAAATAGGAGGAGATATTGGACAAGGATATAGGATAGTAGGAGGAAGCATATGGATAATTTGTATGGAGAAATAGTAGAAGCTATAAGGAAAGATTATGAAGAGCATAAGAATATGAAAAGTAATAGGATAAGGTATATGAAGGGGTTATTTGGAGGAATGGGGAGTTTTATAGGGAGAAGTAATAAGGAGCAACAGGGGAGACATATGGAAAAGCCATTTGGTGCAAAAGGAGGTGTAGGGATAGGATATATGTAAACTTAGGGGGCTACGCAGGGAGCCGTTATACTCAACTGTAGTAGGACTTATTGGGATAGTATAAATGGAGTTATAGGAGATGTTATGAGGAAGGCTTACACATAGAAGATGAGTTATATGGAGGAAACAAATGCAGTTTGGAGCAATAGATGTTATGTATCAACTAATAAGGGGAGTGGGGGGCCTAATTTATGAAGAGAGACTAACCAAATAAACATATTTTCTATAGAAAAAAAGAGGGGATCTGATTACCTTATCACATATATAGTTGTGGATCTTTCCGATGTTGGCGACGTTTGCGATGTTGGTCACACAGTTGTGACGTTGCAACCACGAGCTGCGCAAAGCGCCGCTAGCCAGCTGCGCCTTCAAACATGCGCAAAGCGAGGTGAAGCAGCTGTGCAGCACTTAGGCTGCAATGAGTGCCGAAGGCGCTCATTGCAGCCAGCGGCGGGCGTCGTGACACATGTTAGCCTCAAAGCATTGTTCAAGTGCATAAAAAAACACCAAAACACAAAAAAAATTTACAAAAATTATAACACTCTCACACACAGCACGGGGGGGGAGACACAGGAAGCCTGGGAGTGAGGTTGCAACCGAATTACACCCATATTTATCACTCCAAAATCATCTAAGCGAGCAAAAAAATGGCGGTCAAAAACACAAATTTTCAGAAACAGCATGAAAACGAGGCTCAGCAACGCCAAGCGTGCAAAACTTACAAAATACACAATGCTTATGACTAACACTTACACAAACAACGCCAAGCACGCAGGACTTAGAAAATACACCACATTAAGCACATTAACACTTACACCAACAACACCAGGCACGCAGGACTTTGAAAATCAAACCAACGGCAGTCACTGCGCACCACGCAAACATTCAGCACACACACCGAGCAAATCCGGAGAATTATAGACCAGTGAGCCTCACTTCTGTAGTGGGGAAGCTTTTAGAAGGGTTAATAAGGGATAATATAAAGGAATATATCTGTTTGAACAGGATTATAAGTAGGAGTCAACATGAATTTATGAGGGATAGGTCATGTCAAACAAATCTAATTAGTTTCTATGAGGAGGTTAGTAGGAACCTGGATCAAGGCAACTCAGTGGATGTAGTCTTTTTGGATTTTGCAAAGGCTTTTGATACAGTGCCACATGGGAGACTATTGTGCAAACTAAGAGATACAGGAATTGCAGTAAATATCTGCTCATGGATTGAGAGCTGGCTAAAAGACAGGAAGCAAAGGGTTGTTGTAAATTGAACATACTCCGATTGGACTAATGTGGTAAGTGGGGTTCCTCAGGGTTCAGTATTACGTCCTTTCCTTTTTAACATATTTATTAATGTCTTAGATGTAGGATTGGAGTGTGGTGTCTCCATTTTCGCTGACACAAAGTTGTAGCAAGGTTACCATCTAGGTTACAGTTCTCAAAGCCAAGCAGCAGCTGCAAAGGCAAATAAAATATTAGCATGTATTAAGAAGGGTATAGAAGCAAGGGAAGCAAATATAATTCTGCCACTTTACAAATCTCTAGTACGCCCTCATGTGGAATATGGAGTACAATTTTGGGCACCACTTCATAAAAAGGACATTTTAGAGCTGGAAAAGGTACAGAGGAGGGCAACAAAACTAATAAGGGGAATGGAGGGGCTGAGTTATGAAGAAAGACTAATAAAATTTAACGTATTTTGCAGATAAGAGGAGATCTAAAATGGATGAACTTGAGGGGACTAAAAGTCTTCTTTCAACCTCAATTACTATGTAACTATGTATGATTGTTATATTGGGGCAACATGAGGCATTATAGAGGAGGAACACATGGTACTATAGGAGATCTTATAGATAGGGATTATATGGAGCTACAGGTAGACATAATGGTGTTAGATATAGATAGCTACAGGAGGAAATATATGGAGTGGATACACAGAGCTACAGAATAAGTTATAGGTAAGAATTATGATATTTTCTACAAAGTTATAGGGAGGAGTATATTAAGTATATTAACAATATGCAATTTTATCAGGAGTGGCATAGCTATAGAATGAGTTACAGAGAAGGTATTTTTGGCTGTATAGGAAATGTTATAGGGAGGAGTATATTGATCTATAGGAGGATGTATAGATGCTGCCAGGCATGTACTGGAGTTCCATCCTACTCATAATATCACTTTAAATTTGGTCCCAAGTCTTAACACAAACTGGTTAATTGCAAATTAGTCAACGTGAAAATGTTCTGTAATGCTAATCTAATGAAAAGGAATAGTGTAATTACACAGCCAGCGCAAGCCGCACAATCAATATCTGAATCTAGACAGCTATCTCATCACACGCACAACTAATCAATCATCCTACCAATTACAACTTTATAGTCATTAATTATTTTCCCAATCCCGTCTTAATTACTAAAGGCTGGTTCCCTTGCATGGTGTAACTGGGGGGCTGCAGACTCGCTGCCACCAGGGGAGGGGGTGATTATATTCCATAATTAATTATGTGTTGTAGAGCTGGGATTTGGGAGAAGAGGCTTCTGCTATGGAGGGGGAGCTTTGCAGGCTCCAGGATTTGGATGAGGGGCGCCAAGATGTGACATTCAGCTTAATGTCACATTAATGTCATGGGTGTTGTGTATTGTACACCCCCTCCTCTCTCACTCTTTACATACCTAACGTTATTGTTCTCTCTCATTATGACTGCATTTTTCTTTCTTCCTCTGTTCTGTCTCTCACTCCCCTCTGTCTCGCTCACTCGCTTCCTTCCTTATCTCTCTCTTCCTACCTTTCTCACTGTTCCTCTTTTTTTATTCCCTCTACTACTGTCTTGAACCCTTTTAATTTCTTCTTTCACCTCTTTCTCTTTTCCCTCCTCTCTCCTTTCTTCACTCCCTATCATTTCTAACTCTATTGTTTATATCTCTTCCTCTTTCTTGTACTGTCTTCCTCTATCTTCATATCCCCTTTCTCTTCGTCCTCTCTTTTTACTTCTCTCCTGAATCTTTCTCTCAATTTATCCCATCTTCATGTTTCTACCCCGTCTTCAATTTTCCAGACTCTTTCTTCCTCTCCTTAATTTCATTTTCTCCCACATCTCTCCTCAATCTGAGTCTCCTGTTGCTTACTCATTTTACTCTGTTTCTCTCCTTCACCACTTCCCCAAACCTGATGCTTTATTTTTCTTTTTTGCTTATCTCTTTCCTTCACTCTTTCCATTCAATACATATCTCGTAATGCCCCTGCTTCCTATCTCCAGTTTTCTCTCAAAGCCCTGACCTTACTCTCTTCTCCAAGTCTCTCTCAATGCCACCGGCTTCCTTTCTCCTCCAAGTCACTCTCCATGACTCCTGCTTCCTTTCTCCTCAAAGTCTCTCTTCATTCCCCCTGCTTCCTCTTTCCACAAGTCTCTCTGTGTCTTTCTCCATTTCCCCTGCTATCTCTCTTCCCCTAGCCTGTGTGTCTTTCCTTGCCACTTGTTATTCCACTTCATAGTCTCTGTGTTATCTCTTTCACCCATCTTTGTATCTCTTTATGCTTTTCTGCTTTCTGTCTCCCCCAGTAACTGTCTCTCTCTGTGACACTCATTTTCCTCTCCCCACCAGTATGTCTCTCTCCGTGCCTCCTGCTTCCACTCCCTCTAGTCCCTCCCTGCTCTATCAGTGCTGATCTGTCTCTCGCCTTGTACAGTAACACCTCTCAGCCTGTACAAATATCACTTCCTATTTACACATGTTTGTGTCTGACTCCTGTTTATTTATGTAGATCATTTAGATATCCCATAAGACAGGAACTGCAGAGCGTTGCTCAGCCTGAGGGGCTCACCCTACTCCCAACTTGGCGTCACACAGAACCTCCTTCCTCACACCCCTGCCAGCCTGGGCACACAGAGAGCCACTATCCTCACGCCATTGCCAGCCTTGTGGCACAGAGCACCACTGATCTCACACCACAGCAGGTCTCAATGGGGAGAGCTCCACTGCCTACACAACATTGCCAGCCTGGGGCACAGAGCACCTCTGTCTTTGCACCACTGCCAGTCTGGGGGCACAGAGCACCTCTGCCCTCACAACACAGCCAGCCTGGGAGCACAGAACACCACTGCCCTCACACCAGCTTGAGGGCACAGAGCACCACTGTCCTCACACCACAGCCAGCCTGGGAACACAGAACACCACTGCCCTCACACCAGCTTGGGGGCACAGAGCTCAACTGCCCTCACACCACAGCCAGCCTGGGAGCACAGAACACCAATGCCCTCACACCAGCTTGGGGGCACAGAGCACCACTGCTCTGACACCACAGCCAGCCTGGGAGCACAGAACACCAATGCCCTCACACCAGCTTGGGGGCACAGAGCACCACTGCTCTGACACCACAGCCAGCCTGGGAGCACAGAACACCACTAACCTCACACCAGCTGGGGGGCACAGAGCACCACTGCTCTGACACCAAAGCCAGCCTTGGGGCACAGAACACCACTGCCAGTCTGGGGGCACAGAGCACCACTGCTCTGACACCACAGCCAGCCTGGGAGCACAGAACACCACTGCCCTCACACCAGCTTGGGGGCACAGAGCTCCACTGCTCTGACACCACAGCCAGCCTTGGGGCACAGAACACCACTGCCCTCACACCAGCTTGGGGGCACAGAGCTCCACTGCCCTCACACCAATGTCAGCTGGTGGGCACAGAGCAAGGACCCAACGCCTCTTCTACAAAACCACTGCGCACTGTAATACATACAGAAACCATGAGACAAATTAAGATACACAAGTAAACACAATGTCTCACATACACCCACTCACTGCTATACCACAAAAATACCAGCACCTGCAGCTACATTGATAAACAGAACCATGATACATTTGCAAGCTTTCTAATAAATATACAGACGCACGCTCAAGAACAGAGTAAACACACAGACATACACACAATGATGTGACTGCAAACATGCAGAGGCAAAGATTTATTCACAGGCAAATGATGCATATAATATCACTGATACACAAAGATGCAACATACACAGTGACCGACAACAAATAAAAGACATGGCATACATAGACATAACACAACTATGCCACTTCTACACACAGACATACACACAATGATGTGACTGCAAACATGCAGAGGCAAAGATTTATTCACAGGCAAATGATGCATATAATATCACTGATACACAAAGATGCAACATACACAGTGACCGACAACAAATACAAGACATGGCACACATAGACATAAACACAACTACGACACTTATACACACAGATACTCTGATACACACAGGCAAAACACAAACAAGCAGAAGCAAAGATTTATAAACAAGCACACTATTAAACATAAAGCACTGATACACACAGACAAGACACATACAGGCACTGGTAAACTGACAACACACACAAACAAGTAGCTTATACAAAGAGACACAAAATAAAGTCACTGACACACTATGATCAAATTAATGGACACACACAATGAAATGAGTTACTGAAAAACACACAACACCAACAAAGAGTCACATACCAGAAAATAGAGTCATTGGTACACACAGACAACACAGTCACCAACACACACAATATAATCATGTACACACACAGTTATGGATACTAATACACACAAACAATGACACATACACTAGTCACTGACACACAATTAAGTTACTCATATACACAACATAAAGAAGTCACTGTTAGACACAAAATAATTGACACATGCAAAGTCACTAATAGATACACAATACAGAATAAGTTATGACCAGATAACACACAGAAAAGTCACTGATACACACAATTCACTGATAACTATCAAGTTTATACAAAGAACAAATGCACACACAAAGTCAATGATACAACAACATTCACTCACAGACACTCTCACTCACAAATACAGAGCAAAGTGATTGATACACACAAAGCACACACAGATAGTATGGATTCAGTACACAACGCTAGAAAGATTGTATAGTCCTGGGACTTGCCAAGTCTCACACAGCGCTGACATTTCAGACTCATTCCTGGTATATTAAACTCTTGCTAATTATGCAGAACCATGGCGTCTCCAGATAAACGAGGGCCACATTAAAACATTACTCCGATGCTCACCTCCCAAGGTGACCCCCGATCGCACTAATTAACTCCTCCACCTCCTGACTCCTGTCCTCTCAGCTCCCAGCACCACCATCCATCACCCTGCTCCAGAGCGGACGCTAATATCTGCTTCAGCACGGTGTGTGTAACTCATTGGGTGCCAATTCAAGTCACCCTATAACTCAACACAGGAGTGAGACATAAAATAAAGGGCCACAGTTACCCCAACTAGAATTTGGTTTCATTTTAAAGGACATTAAAACATGCCTATACATTGTGATAACCTTTTTTCTCTATAGATTATTTTTTCTGCAAACATGTGCTTTTTTATTTTTTTATTTTATTTATTCAGTTATAAATACAACATATAAAACATTACATCATCCATACATGCAACAACAAAAAGCGGATTTTACTCTTCCTAGAAGGAGAAAGCTATTATTTTATAACAGGAGAGAAATCAAAAACAGGTTAGAGGAAAAAGGAAGTCATGGCTTTATTTAGCATACAAATCCCAAAGATGCCAATTCGTAGGTAAACCTTTTTTCTTTAGACCATCTACAGGCCATTCTTTAGCGAATTCTCTATTTCTTGCTATAATTCTTCCTACTTCTAACCAGGAGGGAATTTGATTAAGTTTCCAATATTTTATAAGAAGCCATTTTACTACCACTAAAATAATTCTGTATACGCACAGATTGAAGATTTGTTGACCAACCTAAATGCATTATACTAGATACTTTCTCTACATAATATGCCCAAATCTTTCTCCCATGCCCATCATCCCCCCAGATTTATCAAAATGCCAATTAGAACTACCGGTAATTGTCTTTTCGCATTTAGAGATTATTTGTGAATCATTATCTACAAACATTAGCTTTTCAAATGGGGTTAATTCTCTCATATTATTATGTTGAAATTCCAATTGTAATAAAGTATTTACTAGGACTATACAATCTAGCCATGAAAATCTTTTTAGGCCACATTTATTGCGGATAGATATTAATTCTAATAAAGAGCCTTTTAAATATAGATCTCCTATATTCGAGATTCCATTTATTTTTTAAGACCTTAATATATAAAAAAAAATGTTTTATAAGACAGGATCTCAATTGGTTCACCTAAGGTGGGAAACGAAGATTAATTTTACCTCTGATCTTATACCAAAATGGTATTAGATAATTCACACCTCTTAGAAAGTTTTTAAATCTTGATGGAACATATTTAGGGAGCCATATAATAAGTTTAACAGGTGTATTTTGTAATAGACCACCTTCGATTTTGTTCCAAACATATTTCTTATGGGGGGTTCTCCATCCTACCATATGTGAAATTACAATAGAATCATCAAATTTCCTTTTAGTAGTACTAAACTTTATCCTGGCTTTTTTACCATTATATATATATATATATTTATCTATTATTCTTTGTAGATTACTCAGCATATATTTGGGGACTGTTTCCAGAATGCTTCTAAATATATAAGTTATCTTAGGAACAATGGTCATCTTCACTACTGCAATTCTAGCTGACCATGACATATTTAGGTTTTCCCATTCATAAAAAATAAATCTTATTTGATTACATATCCTGTCCAAATTATCTTTTAGCAAATGTTTTATATGAAAGGAGAACCTAACACCCAGATGAGTAATACAGTTGGAATTCCAATTGTATTGCTAAAATTGTTTTAGTCTTAATTTTTACTCTAAGTTAATACCTTTGGAAATTATATCTGTTTTTGAATAATTCATTTTAAAATAGGAGACTCTTCCACATTCTTCCAAAACTTTATGTAAATGAAGTAGAGAAACTTCCGGGTCTGTAAGTGTTAGAATTATAACTTCCTCAAAGAGGAGATTTTTATACATAGAATGTCCTATCTATATCCCTTGTATTTCTTCAAAGACTTTGATAGCCTCTGCAAGAGTTTCAATAAATAGGACAAATAATAGAGGAGATAAAGGGCACCCCTGTCTGGTACCATTTTTAGTTTCACATTTTTCGGTTTCAAAACCAATAGGCACCTATAGCCTTTGAAGTAAACTCAGTGAAGCCATACTTCTGAAGGACTGCATTCAGAAATTCCCAGCTGACTCTGTCAAATGTTTTTTTGGCATCTAAGACAGAGTCAGCATGGGTGTATTATTCTTGTTTGCATAAGACATAATATCGACCAAACTTCTGGTGTTATTAGATCCTTGTCTCTTGTTTATAAAACCTGATTTTGAATTGACTAAATTCAATCTATTAGCCAAAACATTTTTAATAGATTTTAATATCAGAGTGTTTCCCTTTTTTTAAAATACAAAAAATTTGACTTCCGACAATTCTAAAAAGATACATATAGTTTTAGCTAAATATATTTGCGCTATATTTTGTTGACCCATACAAGTCTGATTTATAAGATCCGCTGCCTGAGCAAGCATGCATTGTAGGTTACACAGAGGTGACATACAGTTAGGTTCTCCAGCTAAGGCAGAAGCCCATAATTCCCATGCTCAGGTTAGCACGATACTGCCCCAACTGGGGGTGGGTGTTAGATGGGTGCTGGTTAACGGGGATAGAGGACCTATTAATACAGGCACCCTTGACCAGCATAGATGTTGCCACTGGCATTGGGTAGGCAGATGTATCTTATGGATCAACAGATGCATTCCAGCATACTACAGCCTCTGATGGGTTACAGCTGTGCCAAGTGAGCAGCTGACCTAAGGATAGGAGGGTCAGTTAATGAAGGATTACAAGGAGTGAATTACACAGTGTGAGGTCTTGACACCAATACACTGGTAGATCCGCCCCTATGCTGATGAGAAATAGTAAACTCTAAAAAGCTGTAGGTGAGTAGGAATCCTAGCCTGTGTATCATCCATCCTGAGTTTATAATCCATCCTGAGCTTTGATCAAGCTGTGTAATATACATGCTTAAAGGAACACATGTTCCTCTTGCTTCAGCATGTCATCCAGATGCACAGTAGGATGTGGTATCAGGCCCAAATGTTTAGAAGCATTGAGTTTTCCGGTGCTGCAATGGGCAGTAGTGTTCAATGGAGTGCAGGTGGGGCATAAGAGTTCTGCCAGGAAGATTTCTGGTGACCAATTTATGTTTGATTCGGCTGCACTCCCTAGGATGCCACAGGTTGCTACAGTTACAGGTGAGAAGTATTTTGCACACTTAATGGGGTTTGCAATCTGAGGGCATAGGGTGTAGTTGGCCAGTTGAAACAAAGTATTGACAGTTTGACTCATACATTCAGTGGGTTTGCGGTGTCAACACAATGTCTGTCTAGGTAGTTGGAATTATAATCTTTGGTGGAGTAGTAGCTTATTATGCATCCGTGGGAGTGTTTTCTGATGGAGAGGCCTCTGACCTACCTTGGTCAGTGATCGTGATCACGTCTCCTGGCATGGTTCATTGGGGAATCCCATATATGGGACTCTTGGACCCATGCCCTATGTGAGGGGTTTTCTCTGAAGGCAATTAGTCATGTAGGGTAGTTTTTGTTTCCTGTCGGTGTTGGCGGGTCCTCTTATGTAGTGTGTTTTGGTACACCAATGGCCCATAGGCTTGCATGTAACCAATGTTGTCTATTCCTTGAAGCTAAGCGGGCTTATCTTTGGTCGGTGCCTGGATGGGAGAACTCATATGCTCTCTACATCCAAGGTGTAGTGTTTCTATGGGTGGATGTGTGTGTCTATGCTGTTTGCCTCTGTTGCACATGTATGCATGCCAGCCGTGATTGTGGGAAATAATCATGATTCCAGGCGACGCTTCATGCAATTACGGGATTCCCCAGCATTTTAGAGTCCGTTTCCAATAGCCTTTTGGGTCCATGCAGTGTCTTCTCTCAAGCTTTTACCAATGTATCGGGTAGCAGAGGCAATTTTATCACTTTTATGATCAAAGGGTTCCATCGGTTCAACAGTTTGTTTATCCTGTCTCCCCTATCTTTTTTTCTGGATGCCCCCTATTTTGGGGCATGGTCTGTATGTGTCTTTTAGTTATGGATTCTACTATTAGTTCTTCCGTGTCTTATGTATCTCATTATCTGCCCTCACTGGGGTTTCGTATGAGTACGATGTTCTGGATATGTCCGCCATTGCTGGAAAACGATCCTAGGTTGTCAGTGCCTCATATTGCCTTTTCATATGGCTCCCATTTTCATCATTCAGCATGTTCTTTTTGTAGTTTTTGCATAGGTTAGGTATCCTTGGGTGGTAATTTGTTGATTCGGCTTCCCTATCCTTCTGGGTCCCATTTGTGAGTGTAAATAGTTTTTTCATACCGCTGTTCGTTTTTGTGGAGTGAAAACTATTATGGTAGGTGTCGGGTTGTATACCAGCAAAGATGTCCACTCTTGCCCTGCGGCAGAGGTTCATTCTGAGTCGGTACTCTCTCTTGGGGTTTATCTCCGGTTTAAATATCCCCATAGGATTGAATTGTTACGGTGCTACATTGGTGGTGGTCAATATTCCCTTACCCATCGCTCTATTAGGTGGTGACCCATATGTAGGTAGACTCTAAGGGATGGATAGCTTTCTGTCATTTGAAGGATCGCCTTTTCAGTCTTATAGGTGAATCGTAAGCTATATTGAAGGAATCGGTTTTCTGGTTCTGCATTGGAGGTTGTTTATTCGCAAGTAGGGGAATACAAGTGGTTGTCTAGTGTTTCAAGGTAATTAGCTTGGGAGATCTTTCAAAGTTTCTGCACTGTTAGTCGGTGGGGCAGCTTGCAGGATAAGAAAATAATTTTCATTCAGATAATACGGCCATTAACTCCCTGTTAGCATCATCCCTCTCAATCCTATGATGGCTGAAACACTTCGGCTCAGTGCTGATATTGGAATGTATAGTATAAGGGGAAGCAGATATCAGGTTCCATGCACAAGATTGCTGACTGGTCCTTTTAATGTGTGCACCTCAGGCTGCTGGCCATAATGTAGGATGGGCAGTTCTGGTCGCTTGGGACATGTGTAGTTGCCTAGAGCTGAGAATTAGCATGGTTGGTGAGGCATTCCTGGGCATCATATACTCGGCTTCCATACAAGGTGGAGTAGACATGGATGGCATGAGGATGGGGATCGTGCTGAGGTTATCGGTAACCTAAGGCATGGAGAGTTATCTCCAAAAAGTTGGGCATCAGGTCTTGGCTTTTCTAAAACCAGCCGGGTTAATTGGATCTGATGAAGGAGTGATTGGTGAAAAAAGTGGTTCCAGGTTTAACAGGAGGTACAGTAAACCGGGATGGCAGGCAACTGGTAGCCTTTTCCCAGGGGCCGTGGATACCACTGTTCTGGATAGAGGTCTGTGATATGTGTGAAGCCTTGCGGTTCTGTGCAGCCATCTCTCTTCCACGCTGGTCTGCTTGGAGCAAGAGGTACTTGGTTTTGGTATCCATGGTGATCATGTGATGATGTAGCTGTGAAAGTCAGAGATTGACCTGGTTGGTAAAGGGCGGAAGTTGGCAGTATACCAGGTGTACTGACTGTCCCCCCCCCCCCCCCACCTCAGTGGTAAAAAAGCTTTCTTGGACCAAGTGCCTAGCTTTTTTGCACCTTTCCTTACTCAAATAGCATTGGTTCTTCTATACTTACAATTCTCCAAACATCGGACTTGTGGGCAGCATTTGGGCTTGTTCTGCATCAGAAAAGCAGCCACTGAAGCAGCCCTATGGGCTTTCTGGAGAACGTGGTTGGGAGAATTTGAAGGTCGTGTACTTTGGTGATAGATCATTGTATGATTTGCATATCTGATCATACGCGCACTGCACCTCAGTTGCCAATCATCGCTTACAGCTGGGGTAGGGCCTTGGTTTCAGTAGGAGGTGCAATCTATTTGTTCCAGGGATAAGTTATAATACCAGATGAAGGAGCAGGTAGCTTCCCACTTCCTACCTTGTATTGATCTAAATGGTAGTAGGTACTGGTAATGGACCTGTCAAGCAGCAGGTTTATGGAATGCAAAAGACATCAGGCATGGTTGCAACTTGCCTCATCTGTCTGTTATCTGGTCCAAAAGGTCTTAGGAAAAAAAAAAAGAAAAAAAAAAAAAAAGGAAAGATCATACAACGGGGGGTCGTTGGTTATGTCCTGACGGAAAGCGTACACATTTGGGGTTAGTCTTGCCCAGAAGTTAGTTTTCTCTGCAGCAATGTGAGCTCAAGGGCTCAGAGGCTAATATTTTTATTCTCAGGTATGGGCTCATCTTCATAATCAGAAATTAAGCTCATAGTGCTCGTGTTTAGGAGGGTATGCAGCAGGCCATCACATTTTTGGGCGGGGACAAGACCGCATATGGTATTCTGCAGTCTTCTCTGTGGCGGTTGGTGAGGGGAGATGCTGGGACAGTGGGACAGTGGTAAAGTGGGTGAGATCCTACCCTACAGTGGTACGCCTGTTCCATCATGTAGGCCCTGGATGTGGGTTCAGGGCGTAGGGTGTACTGCCTATGGCCATGCTCCTCCCCTCACTTGGTCATTGTTAATTCATAATTGTTATGGTTATAACGTTATTTTACCAATAAACACTTTGTCTGGTTTCCCTCCAATAAGTGGTCTGTGTCTAATAATTATATCCAATATCTGTGTGTCTAATCTGTACATAACAACTGAGCATTGCTTACATAGTTACATAGTTACATAGTAATTAAGGTTGAAAAATACTTTAAGTCCATCAAGTTCCACCTTTTAAGATCTCCTCTGATCTGCAATATGCGGATTAGTTATTAATTAATTCGTTGTTAATTAATTATTAATAGTGTAGTATTTGAGGATGAATAAAGAGTTAGTCCATCAAGTTCAACCTTTTTAGAGATCTAGAGAAGGGCAAACAGAAAAAAAAAAAAAAAACATTGAAACTTTGTCAATTGTCTCATAAGGGGAAAAAAAAGCAAAATTCCTTCCTGACCTCAGAAACTGGAATTTTTCCCTGGATCAATATTCCTTCGCTAGTTATCTAGGATAAACTTGAATGCCCTCTTTATTTAAAAATATATCTAAAACCTTTTTGAAGTTATCTATTGAATTATCTGTCACCACATTCTTTGGTAGAGAATTCCACAGGTTAACCACCCTAACTGTGAAGAACCCTTTTCTTTGTTTAAGATGAAATCTTTTTTCCTCTAACCTCAAAGGATGTCCTCTTGTCAGTTGAAAATCTCTTGCTACAAAAAGTTCACTTGACAAAGCCTTATATTGACCCTGGATTTTTTTAAATAAGGTAATCATATCCCCTCATAGACGCCTTTTTTCTAGCGAAAATAAGTTTAATTCGGTTAGTCTTTCTTCATAACTTAGCCCCTCCATTCCCCTAGTTTTGTTGCCCTTCTCTGGTTTTTTTTTCAGCTCTAAAATGTACTTTTTATGAAGTGGTGCCCAAAACTGCACTCCATATTCCAAATGAGGGCATACTAGAGATTTGTATAGTGGCAGAATTATATTTGCTTCCCTGGCTTCTATACCCTTCTTAATACATGCTAATATTTTACTTGCCTTTGCAGCTGCTGCTTGGCATTGAGCACTTCTACCTAGGTGGATACACTACTTTCGAGCCCTACTTCTACGTCATGAATACATATGTTAAAATGCTTAGGTCATGAAATTGTCACACTGTTCTAAATTATATAGAGCGCTATAAAATTCCAGAAATATTTTACTAATTTCGCCTCAATGGGAATTTAATATGTTGTCTGAGCCCTTTAAGCCTTTTATTCTACTCTATAATCTTTGTTCTTGTTATTTTGTTAGCAAAAAAAATTACCTGTTTTGTTGCCCAAGAAACATTGGGAATGCTGACATTTCCATATCAGTCTATCCATTTGACTTTGAAGTATTTTTTTTATCTGAAGATTTCATTTATTAATCTGGCTTGAGGTAACTTTATTCAGAGAAATTTTGTCGATATAAAGTTGTCTTAAAGGTTAACCTCTTTTCTTTTTTACTTCAGCAGTTCTTGAGATCATGATACCTCCAATATAAGCTTTATGTGCACACCATAGATTTGAATTTATTTTCTTAGAGATTGTCTACTTGATCCTGATTTTTAAGCACAAGTGGATCAACTCTCCACTTTTTCTTTCTAGATACTTCCTGTGAGTCTTTTAATGATAGGCTAATCGTGAAATGGTGAGACTAACGGGTCTCACGTATTCCTACTGCTTGTGTAATATTAAAAATCTAGGAATCTGCTAAAATGTAATCGATACTACAGTAAGAGCATGTCTATTGGAAAAAAAAGTGTAATCTCTTTCATATGGGTGTATGGTTCTCCAAACATCGAAAAGTTCTGATTTATAAAGTTCTTGTCTAAATCCGAGAGCCATGTTGGTGATATAATTCTCTGATTTAAATATGGAAGTGGAAGATCTATCCACACAGGGGTCCAAAATCATATTATAGTCACCACAAATAATGACCCGTTCCTTAATTTTTGTGCTAATTGTATTATTATTCTAAAAAAATGTACTTGGTTCTTATTAGGGACATATATATTTAGTAAAGTAAAATAAACATAATTTTTTTCCCCTACCCAAATTATGAATCTACCTTCCTCATCCATTTTTTTACTCTTCTTGCAGATAAACAGCCTTATTAAATTGCGATTTTTCCAATTGAATAGGGCTCTATATAAGCACAGAGCATAATTTTTTTACAGAAGTTTTTAGTTAGTGAACTTCAATCCAAAAGCAAGGTATTTACTAACTAAAAACTTCTGTAAACAAATATGCTCTGTGCTTATATAGAGCCCTATTCAATTGTCCGAATCGCAATTTAATAAGGCTGCTAATTTATTGCTGAAAAGGATTAATGCACCTCTAGATTTGTGATTATAGCTAGAATCTATCCTTTCCTTAAATATATTGTTATTTGTAAATTGAAGCAATTATTTTTTTAAGTGCATTTCTTGTAGGCAAATTCTGTCTGCTTTTACCATGACATCATTTGCAAATGCAATTTTCCTATTGGAGGGAAAATAAAGTTTCTTAACATTGTGGGATATGATTTTGATTACCATTATGCTAAGTTGATGAGAATATTCTTATTGATGAACACTGCTCCTGACTTTCTTTTGGATTCATTATAAGGTAATTAGCAAAAACGTTTACTATGAGAATATATCTTTAATTCCCTCCGTTCTTTTTTCCTTAGCCTTTCCTCTCTCCTCTTCCTTAATACATCACCTTCTTCTTCCATAAACCTGTTCTCCTCTTTCTTCTTGTACTTTACCCTAATATTTATAGAAAATACTATATATCCTGAGGGGGAGGTGCCAACAACTGAAGAGAGCAGCAGCAAAACATATCTGCTCCTACAAACAAGGAGTAAAAAGCTTGTAAAATCCTGAAAACATCAAAAACCTGCTCTAAATTATATTATTTATAGAAGCCTGCTACTTCTGGGCATTTTCATAGAAAATCAGGACCCAGGTTCTTGGAGACTGTTTTCCAGACTAGAAGCACACTGCCCTGGAAGAATAACGCCAGTAGTTATTTCTCAGCTCTACATGACTAGCAAGAGGTGTCCTGACATTTTGAACTTTGACCATCCTGGAGACAGATCCAAGGGCTAGGAAGTGAGTAAACAACATTTAATACACTTAGTAAAAACAGTTGTACTCCCTCCCAGACCCACAGTGATGTTGCTATGCTGAACTCGCTAGTCCAACTCTGCTAATATTCAATGCTTGGGCTGTAAAAACAAACACAGATATTTTGGAAGTGTGGTGTTTTTAACCCACACTACAACCCACAACAGCTAAATAGTATAAGGGTCCAAGAAGGGGTACAGTGATTCCAGACACCAAAAAGAACAGGTGCTTGAAGGCTATTGAGAAGCTCTTGAACTATTGTACATAGAGACTTTTGGCAAAACAAGACTTGCAAACTCAAAGATCAGTCACTATGTTATATTCCAATGTGGACATATTATTACTGGAGCTGCCATAACACAAACAAACCTTTTGGGTAAACCCCTAAAGTTAATCATTTTTATTTCTTGTTTGCTTCTGGGAGAACTGGCAGGGGGGCATCTGCAGAGTCTGGGTTGGCATACTCAGAGTGATATAAACAGAGAATTAACCATAATAATCTTGCAGCTATAGTTTCATGAAACCTGCATAAGTGGCGCCATCTTGTGGACAAATTCAAAATCTGCAAACTTAGACTTTTAGCAAGGAAGAGGTGCTATATCGCTATCTTGTGGACCTACAAAACAATTGCAGCCTGAAAAGAAATAGCAAAGGCAAGCTCAAAACCTGTCCGGGATTTATTTATGCAGAACTTTTACCTGCATAGCAGGGTGCCTTATCGTGTCCCAAACAGTTAAAACAAACATACTTTTTACAAAAAGGCAGATATTGTCTGATTGAAAACAGAAGCTGCTCAACATCTTTTGCTTTATTTTCCGATGCAAGAAGATAAGATTATGACCACTATGTAAACCCATCCCATACCCCAGTTATGGTGGCACAATCTAGAGCAAAGTGATTTACCTGAAGAATACAACTAAATCTCATGTTTAAAGCCCATAAAAAAGGAATGGCTGGTATCTCAACAAGAAGGGCTGCTAAATCTATACAGAACTTTTGTACAACAAAAACAGGCGCATCCCCGACAACCTCCTGTGACACCTGAACATTTACCAACATATACTATGGAGCCTACAGCACCCAGCACAAAGGCATATAGACAAGATTTAAAAGATCTGATTTCTTCATTTAGAATGAAAATTACAGGGGAAATCAAGAAAGTGGCCGCAGAACTCACTGGTGAAATAAAAGCTGTTGAAGCTCCATCTGAAGGACAGCAACCCAAAAAGCCCTTTTTAGGGCTAGAACATAATTTATTTTATTTTATAATTTTTTTCTGTGTAATCTAATTGCATATGCCGGCCTGCCTACCAGCGTGTGTGTGTAACAGCTTATATTGTGCTCAGTGAAATAAAACAACACTTTTTTGACTGTAATAGATTGAATATCAGTTGCCTGCCTACAGGCGTGTGTGTGAAGCCTATTGCATCTACTCTGCCAACTTTTGCCAGTGCACAGTGATACTTCATATCTGGTGCAACCGTAGTGTACAGTGACATAAAACAACACTTTTTTGACTGTAATAGATTGAATAGCAATTGCCTGCCTACAGGCGTGTGTGTGAAGCCTATTGCATCTACTCTGCCAACGTTTGCCAGTGCACAGTGATACGTCATATCTGGTGCAACCGTAGTGTACAGTGACATAAAACAACACTTTTTTGACTGTAAGCGATTGAATATCAGTTGCCTGCCTACAGGCGTGTGTGTGAAGCCTATTGCATCTACTCTGCCAACTTTTGCCAGTGCACAGTGACATTTATATCTGGTGGCACCTTAGATTGCACGCGCAGTGCCCCAAATTTGAAATGGGAGGACCGACCAAGCATCTTTTTCCATCTACCGCTTCCAAAAATCCATGCCGTATACACGTCCCCTGATAGTGGACGTAACAGGGATTAAACCGATATGAATAGTACTACTTAACAGTACACACCTTATAATAACCCAGACAGAGGCAACGTGTATAATCTTCCATGCTGTGCAGTGGAAGCCATCAGACACTGACCTGTGTATAATATTCCATGCTGGGCAGTGGAAGCCCCCAGACTCTGACCTGTGTATAATCTTCCATGCTGGGCAGTGGAAGCCCCCAGACTCTGACCTGTGTATAATCTTCCATGCTGGACAGTGGAAGCCCCCAGACTCTGACCTGTGTATAATATTCCATGCTGGGCAGTGGAAGCCCCCAGACTCTGGGAGTCTGAAGAAGAGGAGTCAGAGGAGGAAGGTGGCTTTGAGGAGGTGGAAGACCAAACACAGCAGGTGTCCCAGGGGGCTTGTTGTCACCTTTCGGGGACCCTTGGTGGCTGGGTGAAGGAAGAGACCTTCAATGACATCAGTGAGGACAAGGAACGAGACATGGCTAGCTTGGTATCCAACCTTGTGCAAATGGGAGTTTGCGTTTGTGCAAATGGATTGTTTGCGGTTGTTTGCGGTGCATTAAACAGGGAGATTGGTCTGTTACTGTGAAGCGGGTGTTTTAAAGCGTTTTAAAGCATGTTATTCCAAACAATTTAGGAATGTTAGGTGATTTATGCCCTTTATGGCTTAAAACCAGACTCTAAATCAACTATGTAATTTTCCGTGGGAGTTTTGCCATGGACCCCCCTCTGGCATGCCACAGTCCAGGTGTTAGTCCCCTTGAAACACCTTTCCCATCACTATTGTGGCCAGAAAGAGTCCCTGTGGGTTTTGAAATTCACCTGCCCATTGAAGTCTATGGCGGTTCGCCGATGTTCGCCCATTCGCGAACATTTGATGAAGTTCGCGTCCACTGTTTGCGAACCCAAAATTTGATGTTTGCGATATCACTACTTCAGACTAGATCGCATTCATAGAGCGCTGGCGGGACGTCCTGCCTCTGGAGAACCACCTTGTATAAAAGGAGACTATTTAAACCTCTGTTGGAGATTTAGCCCAGGGATGGAGATATACTTAGGGATTTCCCTTTAAGTTGAACATTCTAAGGGACGGGAGAACATATACAGTTTTTGATATGGAGGAGGGCGTGGCGTTGCTTATGTCCTGGAACATTCAGTTACCAGATCAGTTGGGAATTGCCCAATGCCCTGATACTAGACCTTACTAACGCTTCAAGCCCCAACAGAGATCCTAAGTCTGTAACATCTTTCTATACTTTTGTATGTAGGGAATTCAAGAGCAGTTACTCTCAAATGCAGATATTGCTTCAGAACATTGCTATATGTCAGAGAGAGGACTAAGTAACCTTACATGTAAATGCATAGTTTTTAGTTTAAGTTTAGCTAAATGGTAGCAATGTTTTAGTTCTGTGTGCCGAATTCTGTTCTACTCCAGGGTTCATTAAGGAATTTTTCCACTTTAACTGCATTGATATAGTCACTTAAGTATTAATGTTTTGTTTTTTAAGAAGTGCCCCATAGGAGTTTCATTTTGTATATTTTCCTACAGGGAGTGCAGAATTATTAGGCAAATGAGTATTTTGACCACATCATCCTCTTTATGCATGTTGTCTTACTCAAAGCCTACTACCAATTAAGCATATTAGGTGATGTGCATCTCTGTAATGAGAAGGGGTGTGGTCTAATGACATCAACACCCTATATCAGGTGTGCATAATTATTAGGCAACTTCCTTTCCTTTGGCAAAATGGGTCAAAAGAAGGACTTGACAGGCTCAGAAATGTCAAAAATAGTGAGATATCTTGCAGAGGGATGCAGCACTCTTAAAATTGCAAAGCTTCTGAAGCGTGATCATCGAACAATCAAGCGTTTCATTCAAAATAGTCAACAGGGTCGCAAGAAGCGTGTGGAAAAACCAAGGCGCAAAATAACTGCCCATGAACTAAGAAAAGTCCAGCGTGCAGCTGCCACGATGCCACTTGCCACCAGTTTGGCCATATTTCAGAGCTGCAACATCACTGGAGTGCCCAAAAGCACAAGGTGTGCAATACTCAGAGACATGGCCAAGGTAAGAAAGGCTGAAAGACGACCACCACTGAACAAGACACACAAGCTGAAACGTCAAGACCGGGCCAAGAAATATCTCAAGACTGATTTTTCTAAGGTTTTATGGACTGATGAAATGAGAGTGAGTCTTGATGGGCCAGATGGATGGGCCCGTGGCTGGATTGGTAAAGGGCAGAGAGCTCCAGTCCGACTCAGACGCCAGCAAGGTGAAGGTGGAGTACTTATTTGGGCTGGTATCATCAAAGATGAGCTTGTGGGGCCTTTTCGGGTTGAGGATGGAGTCAAGCTCAACTCCCAGTCCTACTGCCAGTTCCTGGAAGACACCTTCTTCAAGCAGTGGTACAGGAAGAAGTCTGCATCCTTCAAGAAAAACATGATTTTCATGCAGGACAATGCTCCATCACACGTGTCCAAGTACTCCACAGCGTGGCTGGCAAGAAAGGGTATAAAATAAGTAAATCTAATGACATGGCCTCCTTGGTCACCTGATCTGAACCCCATTGAGAACCTGTGGTCCATCATCAAATGTGAGATTTACAAGGAGGGAAAACAGTACACCTCTCTGAACAGTGTCTGGGAGGCTGTGGTTGCTGCTGCACGCAATGTTGATGGTGAACAGATCAAAACACTGACAGAATCCATGGATGGCAGGCTTTTGAGTGTCCTTGCAAAGAAAGGTGGCTATATTGATCACTGATTTGTTTTTGTTTTGTTTTTGAATGTCAGAAATGTATATTTGTGAATGTTGAGATGTTATATTGGTTTCACTGGTAAAAATAAATAATTGAAATGGGTATATTTTTTTTTGTTAAGTTGCCTAATAATTATGCACAGTAATAGTCACCTGCACACACAGATATCCCCCTAAAATAGCTAAAACTAAAAACAAACTAAAAACTACTTCCAAAAATATTCAGCTTTGATATTAATGAGTTTTTTGGGTTCATTGAGAACATGGTTGTTGTTCAATAATAAAATTAATCCTCAAAAATACAACTTGCCTAATAATTCTGCACTCCCTGTAATTTTATTATTATTTTTTTTTTTGGCGAGACACCTGTGTATCTTATTAAAAATATACCTGGTTCCTCACTGTAGGTTTTAGGAGGACAGCTATTTGCTCTCCTCAATTTAGTTCAAATTGAACATTGTTTTGTGTATTTTTATTATACTTAAAAAATACATATATATTTAACTAATTATCTATTTATATACTGTTAGACTGATATATTGCACTGAAAAAGCCAGTGATTGTTATTGCGCATTGTACATTGCTTTAATATTTTCTACATTTCTTTCCTACTTCTTCCTGATTCTTTTCCCCCTCTTTCCCTGCTTTGCTTATCTCTTGTCCTGTGTGGAGTTCTGCGAGCCAATAGTTCCCAGTGGAGTGCAGTCCTTAGGTCATCAGCCCTCTGCGGATAATATACCTATCAGAGCCACTACATTCTGATGGGCGATCGGTGTAGGTGGTGAGTAATGGCTTTACACATAGCATCTCTTAATGTTCAGGGGTTAAATGAGCCGGTGAAGGGAGGGGTTGCCCTGGGTGAATACAGTTGTATGGGGATAGACATTGTCATGATACTGGAAACCCATTTTAGGAAGAATGCTATCCCAAGGTATTGGGGGAAACATTTTACGCAAAGTATCACTCTAATGCTCCAAAAAAAAAGAGGGGTGTCAATTCTGATGCACAAAAGGCTGAACTGCCAACACACTTCCACCCATAGAGATCTGGAGGGGAGATTTATTCTAGTACAGAATACCATTTATGAATGTAAACTTTCTCTGTTAAATGTATATGCCCCAAATGCTGGGCAATCAGCATTTTTTCGTAGAGTGTCAGAGCTTCTGGCTGACTGACAGCAATCGGCATGGATTCTGGGGGAGGGACATGAACTCCGTTTTAGACCAAGCAAAAGACAGATCAAGTTGTACTTCCCCGATGGTAACCCCATCCACCACTAAATCCCTCAAACTTCTACTTAACCATTATGGTATGCTTGATGCGTGGAGAAAGGTTCATCCTACTAATAGGGAGTATACTCACTACTCAGCTAGGCATGACTCACACTACCGTATTGATTATGTTTTTATTCAGCAACACTTAGCCCCGAATTTGCTGAATGCAGAAATCCGACCTATTGCATGGTCTGACCACGATATAACTGGAATCTCCTTGAATGATCTACTACCCAAGGGGCGCTCTCCCTCATGGGCGCTATACCTGGCCCTGCTGAATGATGTAATCATGAAGGACAACATATGTAGTGCTATAGTAGAATATTTTGATTTGAATAGTGGGGGTGAGGTGGATCACGCTGGTGTATGGGCTGCACATAAAGCAGTTTTGAGAGGCAAGTGTAACTTTTAAAACATTGTAACTAACCCAAATTAACACATTCAACAGTAAAATCTCAGCCCTTCAAGCTATTCCCCCTTCTAGGAGACCGCCTGGAACCCAAGCAGAAATATATACACTTAAGCAGCAATTGCAGGTGATTCTCCATAGGAAGGTTGTAACTGTGCTGCAAAGGACTCAGTCTCACTTTTTCACATACCAAATTAAAGACCATCTATAAGCCGAATGATATTACAAAGGCATTTGAAAAATGTTATGCTGATTTGTATTTAGCACCTGTTAGCTCGTGCACAATAGATCATATGAATATATGAACATATGTTAGGATAAATGTTTGTGATAAAATAGGTTACTTTATTAGAACTAGGGTAACAACGGCATATTAAAAACACATATAAAAAATCCAGGATTGGAACAGAAGGTAAAAAAGAGGCTAAATTGTGTGAGATAAATTAACCACTAGAATGGTATATTGTTTGACTCTTAATACAGGGGTATTTTTATCTCTTCTGTTGCTTGTGTGTCAGGATATAGATGATTAAACCTGGTGTGTGGTGTTCCTAATAAAGTCCTTAAAGGGATATATCACAATTCCTACTGACCTTTAGACAGTGTGATAGGGAGAAAATCACAAGATAGCAGGGAGACTGCACTGGGTAGTACCCCCAGCACTATCTGTGTATCTGTAAACTCTTTCTGCTGAGTGGGTCAATATTGTGAAGTGCTATATCCCTGGAAGGTATAGTGGCTCTTATTTTTATCTGAGTTTTTTACCAGTATATGGTTAATAAACTCTTTTCAAATTTTTGGAGTACAGGTGGCTCACCTGTTTGATAGGTGTTTGTGCTCTAGTTCTTATCTCTTATATAAGTGCCTACTGGGAAATTGCAGCCATCATATAAGCTGTCAATGAGCTCTCAATAACCAGACTGCCTTAATAAAAGTAAACTGCCTGTTAATAGAGAGTCTGTACTCTATCAATAATAAATCCTTCAATTGCAGCACTTATGCAACCTTTCACTCAATTGGATAAGGACAGGGAGGGTAACCATACACGCTACACACATGCACTCAGTATAGAAAACGCCAGCGTGTCCTAAGCGTAGGGACAAGCTGCGTCATCAAAAGCCGACGCGTTTCGACGTCATCAGACGTCTTCTTCAATGGTAAGCCTGCTGAGGCCGTTGGAGCCCTTTTTAAAGTGTTGCCATCTTTATGGCAACTGATTGAGAACTGTGGGACATGCGCAGTAACGTCAAAACGCCCTCTCTGGTTGTAGGCGGAATAACATGGTGCTTACAGCCTGCTGAGAGCACGCTGGGGATATTAGAAAGGGAAACAAGACAAATTAAATATTGTTCTTGTTATATGAGACCCTTGGCATAAACTCATGGATGGAGAAGAGATGGTATTATTATGACCCAAAAGCGGCTATATGTAAAGTGCTGAATCTTATATCTTTATGGTAATGAGACCTCACAGGATTATAACATATGAACATGCTTGTGTACACATACTAAAAAAGGATAGAGATATTTAGTGTGCATTAGGGGTCTTATATAAGATGTTAAAACTTTTTGTCATTATTTACCAGGGAGATCAATCAGCTCCCATATTTATGGTACTGTGACCTCACTTTGATTATAACACTATATAGCACTATAACCTCCCCCTAGTTGTAACATGTGCACATGCTTGTATCTGCATATTTGAGGGATACTAGTAATATCTACTACGCATTTAAGGTCAATAAAAGGTGCTAGGTCTTGTCATTATTTGCCAGGGAGATCTATGAGCTCCTATGATTGTAGTACTAAAAATTACCAGGATTATAATTTATGCACATACTTATATGTGTATACTTGAGAGATGATAAAAATATCTAGTATACACGTCTGTGTACATATGTCTGAGGCGGAAGATTAAATAGCATATTAAGATTATTTAAATCATGTTGATTTAGATTATAATGTGATGTGTACTCCCAATTATTGTTAAAAGGAAGGTGCTATTGTTTGCAACCTTCTTTCAATGAGTAGGTAGAGAGGAAGAAAGGGAAGAGAAACTTCTACACTTGGGCTTATTAGAGGTATCAAAGAGTGCTTATAAATATTTACAGTGCATGATAAATATCAGTCCCAAGGCAATTTGTCATCTAATGCCAGCAATTTTGTAGACTTCTATCTTCGTGATATAGTTCAAAATTAACCCTCCTATGTCAAGGACACCAATGACATATTAAGACAACTTGAGAATTTAACTGTACCAAAGAATTCATGGCTTGCATCTATAGATGTGGAAGCCTTATACAGCAGTATATACCTTTGGCATACAGGCAGTACAACACTTTTTGAGTGCTAAAAGCAACAATCTCAAAAAATTCAACAATTTTGTTGTTCAACTACTTGAATACATACTGAAACACAATTTCTTCTTGTTCAATGGAAAATGGTTCCATCAAAAGAAAGGGACGGCTATGGGAACCTCCTGTGCACCCAGTTATGCCAACCTTCTATTAGGATGGTGGGAAGAAAAACGTTTTTCCGACCAAACTTATGAACATCTCATTGGTCACGCCTTAATTTGGCGAAGATATATAGATGATATTTTGTTAATTTGGACTGGTTCAAAAGCAGAATTTGAGACTTTCATGAACTTATTGAACAACAATGAGATAGGTCTTAAATTTACATATGAAATACATCCTTCCCAAATCACCTTCCTAGATCTATATATTCGGAAAGACAATCAGGGGGAAATTACTACCACCACCTATAGAAAGGACACAGCCACCAATACTTTGCTCATGTGGGATAGTCAACATTTTGAACCATTAAAAAGAGGCATCCCCAAAGGACAATACTTAAGGATAAGAAGAAATTGCAGCTCAGATACTGAATTCAAGATAGAGGCAGACAAACTCAAACAGAGATTTTGGGAGAGGGGCTACCCAAATAAATGCCTGAAAAAAGCATTTCAATATGCTCTTAGCTGTGATAGAACAGAAATGCTGAATAGGCAATCTACAAAAAGCTCTGAGTCAACAAAAACACAACCTAGATGTATAATGACGTTTGGGTATGACTCACCTGCAATAAAAGAGATTTTATCAAAACATTGGCATATTCTAAAAGGTGATGAAGACTTAGAAAAGGATCTTTCATCTCATGTATCAATAACATATCGTAGAGGGAAGAATTTAAAGGACATGCTGGTACACAGCTTTTTAAAGGAAAATAGATCCACAAACACATGGCTAAATCCACCAATTGGGTGTTTTAGGTGTGGAAAGTGTAAATTCTGTAAATATATAAAACTGACCAAAAATTAGGAACATCCACACAGTGGTGAAGTCTTTATGTTGAAGGACTTTTCAAATTGCTGCTCTACAAGCGTGATATATGTAGCCTCATGCGTATGTAGTAAAATCTACGTAGGAAAAACGCGGCGTCAGCTACGTAGACGCATAGGGGAACATGCATATTCTATCCAAAAAGATCTGGATACACCCCTAGCATGCCATGTTAAATATTATCACAAAGGAAAAAGTGAAGTTTTGACCTTCACAGTACTGGAAAAGGTACATTTGGGCCCTAGACAGGGGGATCTGGACAAAAAACTATTACAGCATGAAGCTCGGTGGATCTACAAATTAAAAGCATTGACTCCCAAAGGTCTTAATGAGGGTTTCACTTTTACCTCTTTTATTTAATTTGGTTAATTTTTTTATTTCATGTGATCATACACATATCACATAGGCAATATTATTAAATGGGGTTTATTGACTCAAACATTCCTCCTTTTTTTCCCTTTTGTTCCAACTAGTCACGGTTGTGAATGGTTCATTTCCACACACTTTATTTGTCTTAGTTGTCACACTACACACGAACAATATTATTGCAACTACCTTCCATCTTTTCTATTATATTATCAAGATGATAGGACTTTAAGTCCATTTTTAGCACTTCCACTTCTGGATATTTTGATATTTATTGGGAAAAGTTTCCTTTTATCTTAGGACCTTTCTCCCCTCTGGCACCATTATCACAGTTCACATTCACGTATAAACAGTCAACTGCTTTTCCTTTTCTGAAACAAAGCTAAATTTGGGACTGATATTTATCATGCACTGTAAATATTTATAAGCACTCTTTGATACCTCTAATAAGCCCAAGTGTAGAAGTTTCTCTTCCCTTTCTTCCTCTCTACCTACTCATTGAAAGGAGGTTGCAAACAATAGCACCTTCCTTTTAACAATAATTGGGAGTACACATCACATTATAATCTAAATCAACATGATTTAAATAATCTTAATATGCTATTTAATCTTCCGCCTCAGACATATGTACACAGACGTGTATACTAGATATTTTTATCATCTCTCAAATATACACATATAAGTATGTGCATAAATTATAATCCTGGGAATTTTTAGTACTACAATCATAGGAGCTCATAGATCTCCCTGGCAAATAATGACAAGACCTAGCACCTTTTATTGACCTTAAATGCGTAGTAGATATTACAAGTATCCCTCAAATATGCAGATACAAGCATGTGCACATGTTACAACTAGGGGGAGGTTATAGTGCTATATAGTGTTATAATCAAAGTGAGGTCACAGTACCATAAATATGGGAGCTGATTGATCTCCCTGGTAAATAATGACAAAACGTTTTAACATCTTATATAAGACCCCTAATGCACACTAAATATCTCTATCCTTTTTTAGTATGTGTACACAAGCATGTTCATATGTTATAATCCTGTGAGGTCTCATTACCATAAAGATATAAGATTCAGCACTTTACATATAGCCCCTTTCGGGTCATAATAATACCATCTCTTCTCCATCCATGAGTTTATGCCAAGGGTCTCATATAACAAGAACAATATTTAATTTGTCTTGTTTCCCTTTCTAATATCCCCAGCGTGCTCTCAGCAGGCTGTAAGCACCATGTTATTCCGCCTACAACCAGAGAGGGCGTTTTGACCTTACTGCGCATGTCCCACAGTTCTTAATCAGTTGCCATGGAGATGGCAACACTTTAAAAAGGGCTCCAACGGCCTCAGCAGGCTTACCCTTGAAGAAGACGTCTGATGAAGTCAAAACGCGTCGGCTTTTGATGACGCAGCTTGTCCCTACGCTTAGGACACGCTGGCGTTTTCTATACTGAGTGCATGTGTGTAGTGTGTATGGTTACCCTCCCTGTCCTTATCCAATTGAGTGAAAGGTCGCATAAGTGCTGCAATTGAAGGATTTATTATTGATAGATTACAGACTCTCTATTAACAGGCAGTTTACTTTTATTAAGGCAGTCTGGTTATTGAGAGCTCATTGAGAGCTTATATGATGGCTGCAATTTCCCAGTAGGGACTTATATAAGAGATAAGAACTAGAGCAAAAACACCTATCAAACAGTTGAGCCACCTGTACTCCAAAAATTTGAAAAGAGTTTATTAACCATATACTGGTAAAAAACTCAGATAAAAATAAGAGCCACTATACCTTCCAGAGATATAGCACTTCACAATATTGACCCACTCAGCAGAAAGAGTTTACAGATACACAGATAGTGCTGGGGGTACTACCCAGTGCAGTCTCCCTGCTATCTTGTGATTTTCTCCCTATCACACTGTCTAAAGGTCAGTAGGAATTGTGATATATCCCTTTAAGGACTTTATTAGGAGGACCACACACCAGGTTTAATCATCTATATCCTGACACACAAGCAACAGAAGAGATAAAAATACCCCTCTATTAAGAGTCAAACAATATACCATTCTAGTGGTTAATTTATCTCACACAATTTAGCCTCTTTTTTACCTTATGTTCCAATCCTGGATTTTTTATATGTGTTTTTAATACGCTGTTGTTACCCTAGTTCTAATAAAGTAACCTATTTTATCACAAACATTTATCCTAACATATGTTCATATCTTAATAAGACATTTGGTAGCAAATACCATAGGAACTAGTATTCCTGAGTTTCCATTCAATAGACCATATGACCCAAACTGATAATTTTCTGTCCTCCATTAGTCTTCCGAAACTTGAGAAAGTGCAATCTGATTTGCTAGACATCCCTATATCATTAGATGAAGTTAAGAGAGCTATAAGAGAGACTAAATCACATAAAGCCCCTGGCCCAGATGGGTTCACAAATTTCTATTATAAGCAATTTATATATATACTGGCACCTCATCTCCAACTGCTCTTTAATGATTTCCTGTCCGTTAAGCCTATAAGAGCAGAATTTTTGGAAGCTAAGGTGATAGTAATACCTAAGGAAGGTAAGGGCCCATCTCAATGTAAGAGCTACAGGCCCATCTCACTGATTAACTGCGATACCAAACTCTACTCAAAAATTATAACAAATAGGCTCTCTCAGGTGCTGCCAAGCTTAATTCACCCAGACCAAGTGGGGTTTATTCAGGGTCGTGAGGCGCCAGATAACACCAGACGTATTTTAAATTTGCTTGATGTAGCATCTGCTCAAAATACACCTTTGATGCTTCTCTCTCTCGATGCAGAAAAAGCCTTTGATATAATTGACTGGGTGTACATGGCCGTGGCCTTACATAAGTTTGGCTTAAGTGATAAGCTGATGAAGGGTAACTTAGCACTGCATTCGGCCCCGAAAGCATATGTGGCATATCAGGGGTTTAAATCACAATCTTTTAAAATAACAAGAGGGTCGCGCCAGGGTTGTCCTTTGTCCCCCATCCTTTTTGCACTGTGCATTGAACCCTTAGCTACAGCCATCAGGGAAAACTTGAATATAAAGGGAGTTAGAGTGAGGGAGACAGAACATAAAATGACCTTATTTGCGAATGGTGTATGCTAACTGTTACTGAGCCTCTGACAAGTCTCCCCAATATATTTTATGCTCTTGGACTTTTTGGTGTCATTTCTGGCTTTAAAATGAATACGAGTAAGAGCGAAGCATTAAATGTTTCTTTACCAAAGCATTTAGAATTCCAATTATCAGGGAACTTCTCCTTTAAACACCTTTCACACCATCTTAAATACTTAGGGGTTTATATCTCTAGACAATCTGGCCTAATGTATTCAGTAAATTTCCCAGCACCCATGAATATCTTGCCCAAGCTTCTGTATCTTTTTCTCACTATTCCAACTGATTGTTCGCACCAAGGACCTCTCGGTTCTTCAGGGGGCAATCTCTCGCTTCATTTGAGATCGTAAAAGGCCTAAATAAGAAGGCCATGATGGCATCTAAAACTAAAGGAGGGTTTGCTCTGACGGATTTACTGAAGTATTATAAAGGTGCCAGATTAGCCCAAATCACCAAGTGGTTTGGTAAGGAACACCTACCAGTGTGGGTGGAGATAGAGAAAGATATCTTTGAAGAAAGTGGCCTTCACCTTAGACAAGTATTATGGTTTTCCCTACATTTTTAATTGGGTAAATCTTCCCTTCCCAAATGCATGGTTCAGTCTTTAGCAGTTCTGACTTGTAGAAGCAGGTTCTTAGCTTACCACACTGTGGTTATTTCAGAAGTCAGCATCAATAAATAGATTTTTACAGTTTAAATAGTGGATAGATAATCAGTTTACGATTGCAGCTGATCCTTTAAAGGAAAATCGACAATGGTCCCCTACAACATTTAGAGACCTACATCATTTGCCATTAAAGGAATGGCTTAACTTATCCCAGATACATATTCATGTATCTGGGGTAATAAAACTTAACTTCTCTGCTAAGGTCACTCCAATCGAAAAATGCTGTTTTAACAATCCTAATGGCTAACGGAATATCTCTATTATTTTTAATTACTTAATGGACCTAACCACACCGTCCAAACTCCAGAATAAGATACATAATCAATATTATACATAGGGAAATGCACACAAGACCAGTTTGAGGTGGTACTTAACACCAGCTAGGATTCAACTTTCTAACCCGTCAGTGGATGGTAACTGTTTTAGGGGATGTCACACTCTGGGCACCTTTAAACATGTTCTCTGGGACTGCCCTAAGATCGCCCAAATTTGGTTGGAGACTTATGATATATTGGAGAGACTATGGGGGCATAGGATTCCCCAAAAGCCAGAAGAAACTCTCTTAGACCCCCCCATAGTAAAGAGGCTCAAATCTTATCACACCAAGTGTTTTTAGCAGTGAGGATTACGTTAGCCAAAACATGGAAATTGGCAGTACCAGAATATAGTGCAGTTTTGATTAAACTTACATTTATATATAACATGAGCGTTATCTCAGCCAACTTGGACCAATCATATAGGAAATTGGCCTCATGTTTGGACACTTGGATTCTTAAGATGGGTGGTAAATCTGTAGAGTAGAATAATAGTTTAGGATGCCCCCTTTAAGAACAAACATAACACCTTCTCGTTTTCCCCTCTCTTACCCTCTTTCTTCCTCTTTCTTCTCTGTGTGCTCTTATAAGCTATCAGCCTTTACGATGTACTTTAACACGTACATATGCGTGTAATAAGCTTTCAGCTTAACTTAAAACAGAAATAACAAAAATGTCAAAATTAGGTTTAAAAGGTTATATGTATGTGTTGTCATTTATTAAGTGTTCTGGTTATGTTACTAATAATTATTTTTGAAACACTTGCGTTATGAAATTAACCTTTTATTCTTAATAAAAAAATATATATAAAAAAAAAAAGAAGAAAAGTCTATATATCCTGTGATCTAGCTAGAATATTCCATTTTAAAATACAAGCTTGATATAGTCAGAATTTTAAAAAATGTGATCCTTCTTACTATCATCAGTTAACTACTCATGAATATATATTTATGATATTTCACAAGCAATCTACAGGTTAAAAAAAAAAAAAAGGAGAAAAAGATTGAAGAATTATCTAGTGCAAAAGTTTCTTCAGTATTAAACCCTCATCCAGTCTGTGTTATTGTGCTCTAAGTATTATTACACCAAATTTTGGCAATTTTTTTTCTTATCTTATTAATCCTATCTTTTTATCAATAATCTTGTAATCATAATAATAATTTGTATTTATAAAAAGTGATATATCTCCGGGGTAACCACTAATTTAAGTAAGCTCTTAAACCAAATATTGATAAAAATCTGTATATCTCTTGACCAAACTATATAATTAGAAACCTCAATGCACACTGAGTGTTATCCAAATTTACGCAATGTGATCCTTGTACTTAACATTAATTGACAAAACTACTCAAGAATATAAACTTTTTGCTGTATAGGAAGCAATCTGCAAAAAAAAAAAAAAAGGGGGGGGGGTGGGGAATTGTTCCACATATTGCCAAAAAGATCTTCCTTTAATGTATTTGTAAAGAGTCACATTTTTTGAAAGGATGATTTCATTATTTCAGTAATTGCCATTCAGGAAGTTTAACTAATAGCTCTATTTTTCTGCTCTGTTTTTTGGATATTATATGTAGGGATATCCCATTTCAGTAATATGTCTACTCCTTTCACTAAGTTTATTCTATGCCAACTTGAGCTTTTTAAAATCAAAAGACCAACGCAAAATCTCCATTTGTATACCAGCTCTTCCCATCTCAGAGTTTGAGTAATGTCGTAAATTCTTTACGCTTTGCCAAAGTATAAGGGGAGATATATTTAAAAAAAAAAAATTCATATGGTGGATCAAAATTTTTCTTCTGGTAGCGTGCTTTTTTTATTGCCTCGTCATAAATAAAGAAGTTCATTTTTACAATGACATCTTTTGGTCTTGAATTATCCATATTAGATGATAGTGGGATACTTCTTGCGGGAAGGATGAAACTATTGACGAGAGCAGGTTAGGTAGATATTTGTTTGATTCTGAGTCTGTAACTATTTCTGGACTCACTCTAATCCGAAGATTGTTTCTCCAAGAACGGTCTTCTTGGTTGGTGATTTTATCATTTAAATCTTTAATTTTCTCTTCCAGAGCCAAGGTGTATTACAATAGAGAGTTATGATCAATCATTAACTTGTCAAATTCAGCTTCCATATTCTCTGTTTTGGTGTTAATTTCTCTTATTGCTTTAGAGTTTTACATAATCTGGTTATTTAGGTCAGCCATTAAGTTTGTTTGAAAGTCTGCGAAAAGCTTCTTCATTTTTGAAAAGATTAATTCTCTTCATCTTGTAAAGTTGTTTCACTTAAGTTGGAGCATTCAACTAAGTTTGCAAGGCATTTAGGCATTTGCTCAATACTTGTTGTTTCAGAGTATCATGTAAATCTTCTTTGTTTTTTGGAGACAAAAAGTGTGATGGTTTCTGGGGTATAACCTTCTTATCTTTCCAGGCATATGTTCTTTATTTTTTGGCATATGCCTTATTTAGCTTTGGAAGTTTTCTCAAAATTTGGGGAATGTCTTAGATACTCGACAAGGTCTCAAAGCAGGCTTGAGTTCAAACTTTATTTTCCTTTTTAATTAAGGAGACCTTACTTTGTTGCTTCACTTCTCTTTTGGAGAATTTACTCCTCTTTTCCTCTACGGTTTCCCTTTCTTTGGTCCTTCCTCTCTTTTCTTTTCCTCACTTTCCTTTATTTCCATCCTTTTGCCTTCCCTTTCCTTTCTCTCCTCCTTCACCTTCCTTTCTTTCTTCTCTTCTTCCCTGTCAGATCTCTATTTGCACCTCACTTTGAGGTTATGCTGGTAGATATGGAAGGGATGGAAAGGAAATCATATCAAGATCATTTTTAAACTCTTTTTAATGGATTGAAGACAATTATCTTCAGGTCGTAACCTCATCAACTCTGGGAAGAAATTAAGCCATTATTACAATCACCTTTTGCTCATAATATATAATTCCATGCTGAATAGAACACTGTCTCTATCAGTCTTTTCTTGCTTCTCTTTGAGCGTTTTGTTTTTCTTTTCCCTCCTTTCTCTTCTCTTTTCCTCCTTATTTTCCCCTTCCCTTAATTCAATTATATCTTGAGCTCTCTTTTCCCATCAACTCATAATATGGTTTTGTATAACACAGGAGAGAAATATCTTTTGCAATGTCCTTAGGTATATTTAAATTACTGTTTATCTCACCATTTACAGAACCTAGAGAAAATGCTGTTTATTGATCAAATATATATTTGGCTAGGAATACGTCCCAAATGGCAATGTGTGCAACAGTATGCAGATAAATGTTCTTTTGTTGTTTGGGTAGATACTAATATGAGTAGAGGAGTTTAGAATAGATCTGCAACATCTTGTATATAGTCACTGATTCTATACTTTACAATATAGAGCAGGACGCTCTTTACTAGATAATAAGTCAATTTAAACTTTATTAACTTATCTTTATTACATGGTATCCCAATACCTCCTTCAGGGCTCTGCATCAGAGCTCACAGTTTTTATTTCATCTCTTTCCCCCTTGCCCTAGGAAGGAAGTCCACACAGGGACACTCCCCTGTCCAGTTGGAGCTGTGTAACATACAGTGCTCAGTTTAACATAGGGGTGCAAAGATTCCAAAGCATCAAGCCCTCTTATAGCCCCACTCTGTTCATGTGTGCATATCAAGTCATGCTCCCATTTTATTAAGTTTGGATGGTTTCTTATGTCCATCTTATGTAAAGTGTTACTTACAGGTAATCAGCGACAGTCTCAAGTCCCCATTGTTGTATCCTTTGTAGCATAGGATGGAGAAAGTATTCACTGCTTAATAAGCTGTGAGCCGCTCATCTCCTCTCTCATCGTGGTTGCAGAGCTTGCAGTGCTGGAAAGAGAATTTTTTTCTCACCTTTGCATCACTCCGTGTGATTCACTTGCATCAAGCTTCTGAGTTCCTCATTTCCGGTTTCAGAGTGCTTGATAAACGTGGGGAATTGATCTGTAACAGAACCTTACCTTTGCCTGGGAACATTTATTACTACACTGGCCCTTAAACTGTTTGGTACTTCGACACTGAACTTCGGATGGGACTTTACCGATTTTCAAGACAGAAAGAGACCGAACACACAGTCTGAAACTGTGGAACTGTTTTTGGGCATGCAAACAGGTGTGCGGTCGGTCCAAAGAGACTTTTTAATATTTCTGGAACCACTGGACAGATTCTCACGAATTTTGAATATGTTGTTCTACAATTTATGTTGTTCATAAAAATGTAAGTTTTATTTATGTACTATGTAAAATCATAAAGTTATAAAAATGTATAAAAATGTGTACGTTTTAGCTGGGAGATAATTGAGTAGATACAGTAATAAACTCAATTATCTCCCAAGCAGAGGGGAGGGAAACTGCGGGCGTTACTATTGTGTTATTGATTGTTCTATACCTCCCCTCTGGGTGTGTTCTGTTTGTACCTGACTAATAAAAACCAGGCTGGGTGTGCCAGCAAAGGAAGTTTTTCCTTGACCCTTCAAAACGTAGCCTCGTCTCGTTCTTGAAAGGGGATTATATTGGATTGTTACTCTGCTCTGCTTACAGCTGAACCTGACTCTCCCTCTGGAACTCTTCGATGGGATTATACCAACTTCACTTTTACACAGCAGCTTGCCAGGGAAAAGGACGTCTCCAACGCCTGATACCCTCTCACTACCGGGGTAGCCGTTACATGATCTAACTGCCTAATAAAATTGAGGGTCAATGTTTTGGACACCACAGAGACAGACCGGTAGACTGTAATTCTAATTAGAACATCAAAGCAGCTAATTAGTATATATATTATTGTCATGATATGCGATCAGCAGGACTGGCATGCTCATGAACTCATATCAGATGGATATGACTATCCCTAGTTTCGTAGGCAGAGTATAGAAATTCTCTTTTGAAAATAGCGTAACTATCTTATAAAGTAGTTTCCCTGAGCCAATGTAGTAAAGCTCTCATGCTTGTAATCGATGACCAGAACTGCCTTTATTGGGGATGGGTAAGCACTGGAGAAGGCACCTGCAACCTACTCCAGTAAATTTGCTAAGATATGGTTATGGACAGGAACATCCAGAGACATAACGTTATGGCACCGGAAGATGAGGCCCTCAGGTACGGAGGTGCCTGCCATGTTATTGAGGAAGAGCAGAGATCAAGTACCAGTAAACCAGACTTAATGAAGTTGTTGGGCCAAAGCCTAAAGAACACTCAGCTGTGGATGTGTCTGGAGGGAAAATTAAAGTCCGCTGCCGCAAAGAACAATTCAGAATAGGAACCTGGAATGGTAGAACTATGTACTAGGGCACACTTGATGTGAACGAGATGACAAAGTTTAACATTGATATCCTGGGAATTAGTGAACTTAAATGGACTGTGTTGGGACATTTCACACCAGATAACCACCAGATCATCTACTGTGGTCAAGAATCCTTATAGTCAAGCAAAGGGTGCTCAAAGCAGTGCTTGGTTACAACCCAAAAAATTACAGAAATATTTCAATTTGAATTCAAGGCAAGCCATTCAACATCACAGTGATCCAAGTTTGTGCTCCAATCATGGATGCTGAAGAGGCTGAAGTTTTATTCAACACGTCATAGATCTAACACCAAGAAAAGATGTTACTATCATCATAGGAGAAAGAAATGGGAACCAAAAGAAAATTAGAATAACTAGGAAGTTTTGCATTGGAGTACAAAATGAAGCAGGTCACATATTAGTATAGTTCTTTTAAGATAATTCTCTGGTCATAGTAAACACCATCTTCCAATAGCCTCTGAGAGAACTCTAAAAATGGACATCACCAGATGGACAATATAGAAATCAGATTGACTATGTACACAATCAGCAAAAGCAAGAACTGGTGCTGACTGCGGCTCAGACCATGATATTCCTTTTGCAACATTCAGAATTAAACTGAAGAAAAGAGGAAAAATCATCAGACCAAGTAGATACAAAATAAATAAATTGTGAGGAATTGCAATTATTGTTACAGATTGGAAATAGAGCTAAGCATGGGCAAGTTCTAATAATGGGAGACTTTAATTACCCTGAAATAAACTGGATAAATGAGACCAGCAGTTCAGCTAAATGGAACAGGTTCTTGAGTATACTCAGGGATCATTATCTGGCCCAGGTAATACAAGAACCAGCTAGAAATGGGGCCATCTTGGATTTAATCATCACAAGTAATATTGCTAGGAATATTAATTGATCAAATGTTAAAATAGGGGTACCCTTGGGGAACAGTGGCCACAACACAGTCTCATTTGAGAATTAATTAAAAAAACAGAGTTTTAAGGGCCCAACAAAAACTCTAAATTTCAAAAGGGATAACTTTAATGGGCTAAAGGCAGCAGTACAACATATAGACTAGAAATAAACAACTTACAGGGAAAATACTGAAAATAAATGGACAACATTCAAATCCTTACTAAATATACATACACATCGGCATGTACCATGTGAAATAAAATGAATAGGAGTTTTTTCTGGACTAATTAATAATAATAAAAAAAAAAATTAAATAATTGATTAATAATTAATTAACAACTAATGAATTAATAGTTAATCCGCATATTGCAGATCAGAGGAGATCTTAAAAGGTTGAACTTGATAGACTGAAAGTCTTTTTTCAACCTTAAATACTATGTAACTATGTAACTATGTAACTATATGAGTGAATCACATGTGGCTTAACAACTTAAAGATCATGATAAGGAAAAAGAAACATGCATTTAAATTATACAAGAAGGAGGGAACAGAGGCAGCTTTACGTGACTATAAGGAAATCAACAAGGCTTGCAAAAGGGCTATTAGACTGGCTTAAATAGAAAATGAGAAGTAATTTGGAAAGAATAGTAAGACTAACCCTAAAATATTTTTTAAATATATTAATGGGAAGAAGGCAAGGAAGGAAACTATAGGAACATTACAATGTGACACAGGCTGTCTGATAATTAGTGACCAGGAAAAGGCAGACAAGCTAAATAGGTTATTTTCTTCTGTATATATAAGGAAGGTACCAGTGGTTACTGCAACAAAATGGGGCTACACTACCATCACTAAATAATTGGTTAGCACAGGAAAAAATCCAAAAGATATTTAAGAAACTAAATGTTAATAAAGCCCCAGTTCCTGATTGAATACATCCAATGGTAATGAGGAAACTGAGTTCTGTAATAGCCAAACCATTATATCTAATTTTTCAAGACTCACTCACCACAGGGTCGCTTCTAGATGACTGGAGAAAAGCAGAGGTGATACCTATATTTAAGAAGGGAGCAAGCGCAAACACGAGAATTATAGACCAGTGAGCCTCACATCTGTAGTTGGGAAGCTTTTAGAAGGGTTAATAAGGGACAGTATACAAGAATATGTCTATTTAAACAAGATCATAAGTAGCTGTCAACACGGATTTATGAAGGATAGGTCATGTAATTAGTTGTAATTAGTTTCTATGAAGAGGTTAGTAGGAACTTGGATCAGGGCAACTCAGTGGATGTAGTATTTTTGGATTTTGCAAAGGTTTTTGATACAGTGCCACATGTGAGACTTTTGAGCAAACTAAGGGCTACATGAATTGCAGTAAATATCTGCTCATGGATCGACAGCTGGCTAAAAGACAGGAAGCAAAGGGTTGTTGTAAATGGAACATACTGTGATTGGACTAATGTGGTAAGTGGGGTTCCTCATGGTTCAGTATTAGGTCCTCTCCTTTCTAACATATTTATTAATGACGTAGAAGTAGGACTGGAAAGTATTGTCTCCATTTTTGCTGATGAAACTAAGGTGTGCAAGGTAATTGAATCAGATAATGATGTACTTTCCCTACAAAGGGATTTACATAAATTAGAGAAATGGGCGGCTAAATGGAAGATGAGATTTAATACAAATAAATGTAAAGTTATGCATTTGGGAAGGAAAAAATAGCCATGCAATTTATAATCTTCATGGAGCAAATCTAGGGGTATCTGATATTGAAAGGGATTTGGGAGTACTTGTGGACAACCACCTAGGTAGCAGTGTTCAATGCCAAGCAGCAGCTGCAAAGGCAAGTAAAATATTAGCATGTATTAAGAAGGGTATAGAAGCAAGGAAAGCAAATTTATCTCTGTCAATGTATAAATCCCTAGTATGCCGTCATTTGGAATATGGAGTACAATTTTGGGCACCACTTCATGAAAAGGACATTTTAAAACTGGAAAAAGTACAGAGAAGGGCAACAAAACTAATAAGGGGAACGGAGGGTCTAAGTTATGAAGAAAGACTAACCAAATTAAACTTATTTTCCCTAGAAAAAAGGTGTTTATGAGGGAATATGATTACCAATTTAAATACATCCAGGGTCAATATAAGGCTTTGTCAAGTGAACATTTTGTACCAAGAGATTTTTAACTGACAAGAGGACATCCCTTGAGGTTAGAGGAAAAAAGATTTCACCCTAAACAAAAGAAAAGGGTTCTTCACAGTTAGCGTGGTTAAACTGTGGAATTCTCTATCAAAGAAGGCGGTGACAGTGAATTTGATAGATAACTTTAAAAGGGGTTAGATTTTTGAATAAAGAGCTCATTCAAGGTTATCCTAGATAACTAGCGAAGAAGTATTGATCCAGGGAGAAATTTGATCGCCAGTCTCTGGGGTCAGGAAGGAATTTTACTTTTTTTCCCCCCTTATGAGACAATTGCCAAAGTTTCAATGTTTTTTTTTTCTGTTTACCTTCCTCTGGATCAATTAACAATTATTAACAAATAGTCATATTAAAAGGATCAGAAGAGATCGTAAAAGGTTTGATGGACTAACAGTCTTTATTCAACCTCAAATAGTATTTAACTATGTAACTAAATACTATCCCTTGTGAATATGTAGGGGAAGTAAAGAATAGATTTAAGGCACTAGACATGGAAGACAGAATGCCTGAAGAACTTTGGACCGAACATTAACAGGAAACAGCAACAAAGAATATCCCTAAAAGAAAGAAAACTAAGAAAGCAAACTGGCGAGGCCAGTTTGAATGGAGCACAGGGAAGAAGGAAAGCATAATGTAGTGTAGATAGGGAAAGATTTGTCGAACTGAATTTAGAATTCCAGAGGACAGGAAGAAGAGGCAAGGAGACATTCAACAATCGAACATCGAAGAAAATAACAGAATGAATCAAGTCAAGAGATCTCTTCTAGAAAATAGGGGATCTTTCTTGCCAAAGTGGGAGTGATAAAAGACAAAAATTGTAAGGACTTAACAAATGAAGATCAGATAAAGGGGTGGCAGGAATATACTGAAGATCTACTCAGGAAGGATCTTAACAGCAGTGATGACCTTAATAATTTGTCCAATGAGCTGGTATTCCAATTGAATTATTCAAAATCCTACAAGATGATGCTCTGAAATTGTGTTGCTTGCTTTATGCCAACACATTTGGAAAACTCAACAATAGTCAATAGACTGGAAAGGGTCAGTCTACATCCCAATCCCCAAAAAAGGCAGTACCAAAGAGTGCTCTAATTATTGAACAATTGCACTCATTTCACATGCCAGCAAGTTAATGCTTCAGATCCTACACGCTCGACTCCAACAATATGTGGACCGGGAACAACCATATGTGCAAGCTGTTTTCTGCAGAGGAAGAGGCACAAGAGATTAAATTACTAATGTCAAATGGATAACACAGAAAGCAAGAGAGTTCCAGAAAAAACATTTATTTCTGCTTCATATACTACTCTAAAGCTTTTGACTGTGTGGATCACAATAAAATGCAACAAATTCTTAAAGAGTTGTCAGTACACATTTATACCAATATACTTGTGTGTATATGCCAAGCACCGGTTTGATGACATCAGGGCCAGGGTGAGGAGGATGATGGCTAAGGAGGACAAGGACCAGACCGTGAGCTATAATGAGTGAGAGAGGGACGCCCGCCGCTGGAGCTTCAGGCCTGATGGCCCAGAAGGACCCAGCCTCCATGTCAGGTGAATATCACATATACCAACATGCCACCACAGGTACATCACACACACTATACATGTACATGATGACCATTAAATCCATCCATCACTGTTGTTCCTGGGTGAGCAGAAATTGGAGCAGCAAGCTCCCGCCCAGCAGGATCCGGCACAAGGGGAGGAGGAAAGAAGAGGACCCAAGGCCCCTAGCTAGGAGGAGGAGGATGTCATATGGCTAGTGTGGTCATCATTAGGACCACCGGCCCCACTATCCCCCTCCTCCAAAGACTAAGCATCTTGCCAGGACCCTCCAACTGGAGCGTTAATGCGAACAGCCAGCCACCCCCCCACACACACAGCAGTGCGCTGGAGTGGCCACCAGCACCACCACCACCGGGTCCAACCATACCACCGCCGACGCTGCAATTCTCTCCAGCCGGGCCCCAGATCCTCCCCACTCCCACACAGCCACCTCCTCACCACGTGGCTGCGCAGGCGGAGATGCTGGCCCTCATGCATCAGCAGTTGGACTGTCTTCGGGGGATCCAGCCAATCATGCAGAAGTAATAAGCAGTCTGGCAAGATGCAATAGGAAGGAGAGGAGGCCTCATCTAATGGTCCTACCTGGCCGGGCTGCTTAGTATTGTGGTGGACCACAATAAACCACCCCGGAGGCATCCCCGGCCACCCGCAGCCTGGCCCCTCCTCTCCTCCCTCTATGCCTCCACCCCTGCAGGTGTTGCTACCTCCCGGATGGTTGCTTCTTCCTGCCCCCCCCCCCCACCACCAGCAGGGAGACAGCAGCCAGTCACGGGGGGATTGGGACCCTGTGACTAGGTGGAGGAGGACCTAGGGGCTGCGCATATGTTTGTGCCTTCTCAACAGCACTCCTCAGTGACAATCTATTGGTCACAATGTTAACCTCATCTAGCCTGGCTACAGAGTCTTGGATCTTGGCCTATGTGATGGTGATATTTTGTATGCAGATGGCTACCTCCCATCACTTGGTCCATAATCCACTTCTCTGTGGACACGTAGGGTACTGTTAAACATGTCACCTATTTATGGTCACTGAGGAATGCTGTTGAGAAGAGATGCTTCAGTCCCTATGATTTTAAGGCTTTATTTTGTAGGTTTTGTCTTTTTTATCATTTTTTGGTTTTAGGTACAATTCAGGTCCCTGAAGGCATCTTCTGCATCTGCAATAATTGTGAAGGAAATGTATGAGGTGTAAGGTTTTCCCAGTGCCTCTCGGGTAGACATTCCTTCAATGACAGCCCCCCTTAACATGTAGCTCCCACAATCTTAAAGCTATCATATAGCCAGATATCTAAGACATGATTGTTGTTAGCTGAAATGTAGACTAATACCGCTATGGCGGTGGACTTGTATGTCTCACAATTGCATGTTAATGACAGCCAGCATGCATATATGCACTAGTGAAGCATGTGATCCTGACCTCAATATTGGTCTGAGAATAGATCCTTGGGTTTAATGTAAGTAACAGTGAATCTGGCTGCTGACCTTTGTGTCCTCTCCTTATTAATGGGTATTTCCCATATTGCTGATTATCCAGAGACCTAGCTAATAGTTAGTAATGCTTGCAGATGGTAAGTTGGTATATTGCTACAGTTACAGTATTTAGCCCTGTACTGTACATGCATGTACATTTTTTTTATCCTCCTCTGCCTTTTTTTTAGTTGACCACTTTTTTCAGATTTTTGTTTTGTCACCACACTGTTTGTGTGAAACTGGATTGGATTGCACAGTCCAGAGGTTGAATCGTCTGTTTCCTTGAGCAGACAAATTGTTAGTGCTATGCACATTAATGGTTTCTTCAATTAAATGGAGTGATTTGTGATGATCCTTTTTTTCATCGGATTCCACTTGCAGTGGTGTAGTGACTACATGTGACCCTGGTTATTCTAGACTATGACATTACCCCCTGTGCAGGTATCCCCTTTTTACCACAAGCCTCTTGCTCTCCCGGGATACACCCACACCACACCCATGATATTAATGCTCTGTCTTGACCATTTCTCATTGTGCTCTGTGTATGAAAAATCACAATCCACTAGAGAAGAAATTGGCAACCCACTCCAGTATCTTTGGCATGCAAACCTTGTGGAACAGCACAGGCAGAGACCTAGCTAAATGTGCTGCAGTCCATAGGGTCACAGAGAGTCAGACACGACTGAATGACTGAACAACACATAATAAAATGTTCCCTTGGTACTTGATATATGTGATGTGGTGGTGTAATTTGGCCACTATTTGTTTTCCCAATGTAGATGTGATGAGCGAGATGTATATGAAATAATGTATATATTCCAGGGTCCACATTAGAGCCTCTGTGAGTGAGGAAGGGTTAATATGGCATCAGTTTCATGTTTTTGTGTTGCTATTTAATCAGGTAGTGTCTCCATAATTGCTTTATGCATGTTGCAGCATGGCTTTTCATATTGGCACATGCACAACCATTCCAACATATGATGAAATAAAATATTTTTTAAATGCCGATTTTTTATTGGGGGATTATTGTGCAAATAATTGTAATGCCTTTCCATGCTTTCCCCATATTTTAAAGTCCACTGGTGTGTTTATATTGTCTTTTACAGTGTTGAGAAATTGTCTGTAAACCCTTTGCAGGAGCTACTTGGAGGCTGTAATACTTTTGCCTCCATTTTGCAAGTTACTACTTGACTGTCAGGGCGTCTTTGTAAAATCCTTGCAATTTAATAGCGAGATTGGAACGCAACAGTTATGGTCTTGGCATGTCAAAAGATTTGCGGCAACAGAGTTCACATTTCAACCTATACTGTAGGGTTTTTCCGCCCTTAACCCACAAGTCATTTGCGGGTAGCTTTGAGAGGCCAATTTAATAGCCGTAACTCTTGAAGGCTACGTTATGGGCTACGGTTTTATACGTTGGGGGAATTTAATAGGGCTGTTAATACAGTAGGTGGAGCCTTGATGGCTATGGCACTGAAATAGAAGAAGTTGGGCTGTTAAGGGGAGGAATGATGTAGGGAGTGTATAGGAACAGGAGAGGAGGAGCATAATCGCTAGTATTGGATACATGATTCCCAATCCTCTCCCCAAGTACCCCCAGACAGGCCATGATTTAAGTTTAACAAGGTATGAACACAGGCTATGCACAATGGATATGTGGCAGCTACCACTCACATTGCTTTCAAAAGATCTAATGAAAAGCTCATTAATTTGAGAAAGTAACAGGCAGAATCAGCACAGCATCATGCAATAAAAAAAAGATTTGCTTATGAAAGTTAAAAATGTGATGGTATTTTTCCCTATTTGCTTTATTTGCTCATTAGCAAGCTTAGTTATTCAAAACCACATAGAAAGAGTTACACCACATGGGTATTTTAAAGTGACACAGAAGAGATTCCAAATATGGTATAATTTAATGTTTTTATCTTTGCTAATGAGTGATCATTGCATTTAATTATGGATAATCCCCAAAGACACAGTCTGCTGCACAGAGACTAGGCAGGCCCACATCTAGGGAACTGCACAAACACAGTGGAGGGGTTTGCCAATAATGAAAAGCAATTATCTTTTTAAGCTCTCTTTGTAGGTGGATCAGAAAGGCTGGCTGACTGGCTGTTCCAAATGACAAACTTCAATGATATTTTACTGTAATTTTTGTAAAAAACTTTTAATATTGGTTATACTTTAAAACCCACAGTTTCTTATAACAACTTAACAGCTCTATTTAACCCCCTAAAACTCCTCTTACTGCTCCATAAATGCCATCTATAACTCCTCCTTTTACTCCATATAACCCCTTCCATAACCATTGTAACACTTGTCTAACTCTAACTATTGTTCAATGTAACCTCTCCCTATAACCTGTTATTACTCCATATAGTCTCTTCATATAACTCCTGTTACTGCTCCATATAACCCTCCTTTTTTTACTATTCATTTCAATAAGTTTTATTATTAGGTTGAGGCAAAGCATGTAAATATGAAACAATGATATCAAAATATAGATAGGGCATCTTTACAAACCATGTACTTGTTTATATTTACAGAGATAATATTAAATTTTAGATAGGCAGTTACACAGTTATATTTTATTTTAGTTCTTGTTTAAACCCTCCTTTTAAGCACGTCTCCCCACTCTATAACTCCTCCTATTCCTCTATATATCATGCTCCATGTCTCTCCGTCGCTCCCTTATTTACTTTGCTATATATGGTTATGATCACAATATCACAGATATCTGTATAATCCCTCAGCTGTCTGAGGCTTTATCTATTCCCCCAGCTGTGATTTGAGGGGTGCCTGAAATTCCTCCCAGCGTGTGGACCCTCCCAGTGAATGGAATGTGCTTTGTATGTACATTAAATACATATCTATATACAGCTGATACTTATATATAACTAGTGACTTGCCCGTCAAATAATGACGGTCAATAAAATTGTAAGGCTGTGAATGCTGTTTGGCACACAATGTAAGGTTTTTGGTTGTCTGAGCACCTTTGGCGCTCATTGCAAGTCCAGCACTGAGCACCTTTGGTGCTCATTGCAAACCTCTCCCCTGGTGTACTTTTGGTGGTGTGAGCACCTTTGGCGCTCATTGTAAGGGCCGCGCTGATCGCCATTGGCACTGATTGCGAGCCTCTCCCCTTGTGTACTTTTGCTCCTCTGAGCATTCTCGGCGCTCATTGTGAGCCCCGTGCTGAACACCTTTGGCACTCATGTCGATTCTCTCCTCTGTTCTACTTTTGGTTATCTGAGCACCCTGTGCGCTGATTGTGAGCCCCGCTTTGAGCGCCTTTGGTGCTCATCGCGTGGCTTGCAATGAGCGCCTTCGATGCTCATTGTGAGGCTCTCCACTCCTGTAGTTTTGGTGGTCTGAGCACCTTTGTCAGTCATTGACTTTGCGGGCCTCTAAACACCTGCAAATTGTGATTAAATTGTCGTGCAACCTGACTCCCAGACGTCGTGCCTGTCCCCATGTGCTGTGAGTGGTGTTTTTTTTTTTTGTATTTTTGTTCATTTTGGTTATGTTATTGATGTTTTTGTGTGTGAGCGAATCAGCCGATAACTTCGTAGATTTCTTGATCTCGTATTTTTTTTTCTAAGTGCCACGGGTCGTATTTATATTTGTTAAGTGCCGCTTTCCTTTTTGCAAGTGTTACGGGCCGTAACTTTCCCAAGCGTTTTTTATTTTCAAACTGCTACGGGTCTCGCATTGTGAATGGTGTAAGTGAGATTTAGTTCCGCGACTCTCCACCAGCGCAGTGAGCGCCTTCGGCCTTTGACGCTCACTGCCTAAGTCATGCGGGCTCATAGGGATGAGCGCCTATGGCACTCATCTCCACCAGCGCAAGGAGCATTAGCAACAACCCGTATTGCTCACAACTACTGTATATATGTGACTAGCAACTTGCCCGTCAAAAAATTACGGCAATAAGATTGTAAGGCAGGTAATGTTATTTAAGAAATTAATATACTTTAGCTATTGTGAAGTAATATATGCAGGAAGCATTGTGTTGAAGAGCTGGCAATCTGTTTTCATGTTGCTGCATCATCAGTGCTGTGGAGCTGCTGTGTAAGCGTCATGAATGTGTGCAGTGTAATAGTGTGCGTGCACGAGGCAAATATATGTTTATGTATGTATTTGTTGTGTGTATTTATTGTGTTTTTCATGTTTTCATGTGCGCAGGTTTCGGACGTTTTTTACGAGGTTGTAATGGGTCGTAACGCATCTTGTATTTATGTTTTGTAACTCCGTAAATTTCGGCGCTCCATGCCAGCAACTTCTGCCCTCGCTTCGCAAGCCCGCAGAGTTAGCAACAGCCTGCATGCTCAAAACTATATATGTGATCATTCTAGAAATGCTGGCAGTATTTTCCTATACAGTTCTTAGGCACTTATAGAAACATTTTACTTTCTTTTCTTCTTTTTTTTAATCCAAATAATGCTCTCAAGGTAGAAAATAACAGATTCAAACATTTACCTGATGTGGGGCTTGCCCCTATCAGCCAAAGAGTAGTAATATAGCTGTAGGGGTCATACTTGTCTGCCAACGAGATATACATTTGCTTTGTGCACTTCCTTGTAGTTTCAAGGAAGTTTAAACAGGTTTTACAAAACACAACTTTGAACTTTGGAAATTGTGTTCCATGTCCCTTTAAAGCTCCCAGTCCACACAACATTTGCAGCAAGGATTGAAAAATTAAGGCCAAAATGTACTAGTTGTAACAGTTATATGTTGAGGAGGTCAATATATCCAAAGACAAAGGTGAAAGTAACATATTTTATAGTCAGACCATAGTGTACTATGATACTGACAGGTTTAGGGTCTGTCTTTTCAAGGACCAATGTGTGCTAATAGCAGTGATACGTTTAGGGGTCAGTATCCCCAAAGACCAAAGTATACTAACGGTAGTGACATGTTTAGGGGTCAATCTTTCCAAAGACCATAGTGTACTAACGTCAGTGATATGTTTAGAGGTCAGTTTTCTCAAAGACCAAAGTGCACCAATGGTAGTGACATGTTTAGGGGTCAGCCTTTCCGAAGACCAATATGTACCAACGGTAGTGAGTTGTTTATGGGTAGGTCTTTCCAAGGACCAATGTGTACCAATGGTAGTGTCATGTTTAGGGACCAGTCTTTTGAGGATCAAAATTTACTAATGGCTGTGACATTTTCAAGGGCCAAACTGTACTAATAACTGCAATATTTCTAGGTTTCCTAATAGCAGTGACATATTTTACATTTTAGTTTGTCCTAGTACCAAAGTGTACTCATGTCAATTAGGGCCCAGTCTTTGCTAGGACCACTATATAACGGCAATAATATGTTATGGCTCAGTCCCTTAGGGGTCAGTCCTTTCTAGTACTATTACACTAATGGGAGTGATATGTTTAGGGGACAGTTTTACCTAGCACCAAAGTGAACTAATGGCAGTGAAATATTTCTTTCCACAGTTACATATTCTGGGGCTCAGTCCCCCAACATTAGTGCCATATGTATTGGGTCAAGGGCTATACTGTGATATACAGCAATTGCACAAACTTAATATACAGCCACTGCACAAATAGTTACCATATTTCAACTCAGAACAAAAACATCAGTGTAGTTGCTGGATTGTGTTGACAGATAAATGGTTAGTGTCCTAGATTTTATATATTTTTAAACACAATGAAAAAAGAAGAATAGGTCTCGACAAAGGGAGCTAAGAGCTGCCCAGGAGTTACTCCTGCTACAGGCTCACTGAGAGCTGGACACTGGAGACCAGATGCTAAATAGCAAGTATGGGATTAAATGTGTGTGTCCTCAGGTTATTCAGTCCCATATTACACTACCCTCAGCTACAAGTATAAAATAACAGTATATTTATATTATCACCATACAGAGGCAAAAGGCAAATCATTAAACCCACGGCTTCTACAAATTTGTCAGAAACCCCAGGGTCTCTCAATCATTAAGTGATTACCGAAGTGGAAAAACTGCATGTTTCTGAATTTAAATATAAATATATTATAGATTACATTTTGAAGATAGATAGAACATACTATCATGTCTAAGTCCATCACTTCCTGATAGCTTGAAACTTTAGGGATGTAACGATCTACTGTATTAATGGAAGGAGGGGTGAAGGAATAGGTACAGGGTAAAGGGAATATAGGTTTGTTTATAATTGGTTATATATATATATATATATATATATATATATATATATATATATATATACATGCATATAAAACAATAAACTCCCAAATACATATATTTATAATATATATATATATATATATATATATATATATATATATATATATATATATATATACAGTGCCGTGCGAAAGTATTCACCCCCCTTGGCATTTTTCATCTTTTGTTGCCTCATAACCTGGAATTAGCATGGATGGTTTGAGGATTTGCATCATTTAATTTACAGAACATGCCCACAACTTTGAATATGTTTTTTTCTTTTATTATTGTGAAGCAATCAACAAATAAGACTAAATAACAGAAAAAGTCAATGTGCATAACTATTCCCCCCCCCTAAAGTTAATATTTTGTAGAGCCACATTTTGCGGCAATCACAGCTCCAAGTCACTTTGGATAAGTCTCTATGAACTTGCCACATCTTACCACTGGGATTTTTGCCCATTCCTACTTGCAAAACTGCTCCAGCTCCTTCAAGTTGGAATGACAGCAATCTTTAAGTCTTACCACAAATTTTCTATTGGATTGAGGTCTGGGCTTTGACTAGGCCATTCCAACACATTTACATGTTTCCCCTTAAACCACTCAAGTGTTTCTTTAGCAGTGTGTTTGGGGTCATTGTCCTGCTGGAAGGTGAACCTCCATCCTAGCCTCAAATCAGGCACAGAGTGGTACAGGTTTTGCTCAAGAATATCCCTGTATTTAGCACCATCCATCTTTCCCTCAACTCTGACCAGTTTCCCAGTCCCAGCTGCTGAAAAACATGGGGATGGTGTTCTTTGGGTGATATGATGTGTTGGGTTTGTGCCTGACATAGCGTTTTCTTTGATGGCCAAAAAGTAAAATTTTAGTCTCATCAGACCACAGCACCTTCCTCCATACATTTTGGGAGTCTCCCACATGCCTTTTCGCAAACTCAAAACGTGCCATTTTGTTTTTTTTCTGAAAGTAATGGTTTTCTTCTGGCCACTCTGCCATAAAGCCCAACTCTATGGAGCGTACGGCTTATTGTCGTCCTATGTACAGATACTCCAGTCTCTGCTGTGGAACTCTGCAGCTCCTCCAGGGTTACCTTAGGTCTCTGAATCAGTGCTGCCTCTCTGATTAATGCCCTCCTTGCCCGGTCTGTGAGTTTTGGTCAGCAGCCGTCTCTTGGCAGGTTTGCTGTTGTGTCATATTCTTTCCATTTGGTATATGATGGTGCTTCTGGGGATCATCAAAGATTTGGATATTTTTTTATAACCTAACCCTGACTTGTACTTCTCAATAACATTGTCCCTTACTTGTTTGGAGAGTTCCTTGGTCTTCATGGCAGTGTTTGGTTAGTGGTGCCTCTTGCTTCGATGTTGCAGCTTCTGGTGCCTTTCAAAAAAGGTGTGTATATGTAATGACAGATCATGTGACACTTAGATTGCACACAGGTGGACATAATTTCACTAATTATGGGACTTCTGAATAGTAATTGGTTGCACCAGAGATTTTTATGGGCTTCATAACAAAGGGGATGAATACATACGCACATACCAATTTTCTGTTTTCTATTTCTAAAAAATAGTTTTATGTATATATTTTTTTCTCATTTCATTTCACTACCTTAGACTATTGTGTTCTGATCCATCACATAAAATTCAGATTAACAAAACATTGAACTTCAGGCTGTAATGTATCAACATAGGTAAAAAGTCAAGGGGGCGTTAATACTTTTGCAAGGCACTGTATATATATATATATATATATATATATATATATATATATATATATATATATATAAATAGAGAGAGATAGAGAGAGATACATGCCCTTAAACACGCATATGTATACTGTGTATGTATATATATATATATATATATATATATATATATATATATATAGTAAATAAAAAGTACACCTGTGTCCACATTTGAATGTCTAAAGCAAGTTAAAAAACCTGCTTCCAGCTCAGATTTCTGAGAAAAACAGTTATTACACTGCATTCTGGGAAGTTGAGCTGAGACCCACAAATGTGGCCACAAATGAAGCAGTATATATACAGTACATGGGTTGGAAGGAGGGCCCCTTGACCTGGCAGGACTTGGGTATGTAATTAGGTGGCTAGATGGGGGAGGTGGAGCCATTTATAGGCTAGTTTTGGCGAAAATTGTATCAGTAGTCCCCCATCTAGTCATGAGGAAAGATGTAGCTGCTGGTGCAGCTCCCTCTTATGGGCTATGTGGCCTCCAGGGTGCTGGGCTTGGATCACCCAGTGGAGGGAATACAAGGCATGGAGTGCTGGGGGCCCCAAGAAGGAAGGTGCCTGTCTCCCACCACAGCTCTCTTTCCTGATGCAGCGTGGTCTCCTGGGTTGCCCTTGCACACCCAGAGAGGGCCCGCATTCCAGGAGTACCAGAGACGCTGAGAGCTAGCAGCATGTGTTCCGGCGCAGAGCTGGTAGGTCTGGGGTATTGTGCCTGCGCTGCTTGGTTGCGTCCCCGGGGGGCTTCTTTTGCTATCTTCCCAGGGGGGGGGGGAGTGAGCATGGTCCTTCCTGGCCTGATCGCTGGGACGGAAGCTCCGGTAGTGGTTCGGCTGGGCCTTGACAGCGCGGCACCTACGTCGTATGGAGGGGTGTTGCGCTGTGGGTCCTGGGGGGTGTCTGGTCACCCCTGCACATGCCTGTAGGGCAGGTTCTGTTTCGGAGTCCTGCTGGCTCAGTGGCTAAATACATTAGACTCTTATGCTTGGGGCTGCAGGTTCAAGCCCCATGCATGGCAGAACAGTTTCATGGGAACATCCAAGTGTTGCTGTCAATCCCTATAGTTTGCTATAATACGGTCTCTTTATTTAGGGTAAATGGGTGTTTTTACATATATGGAGTAATGCTGTGGGTGGATCAGCATGGTGCGGGCTGTGAGGTCACAGAGAGTCGGACACGACCGAGTGACGCCATGTACGTCATTGTTGCCAGTTGCAGCGGGCTGTTACTCATGGTGACATCACCAGCCCCTTACTGCTCTCTCATGCTGCATTTAACCCCAGGCTGTCTGGGGAGCTGCAACGAAGGTAGACAGCACATAGTGGCACTCTATAGTAGCATTTTTCTCGGTGATATGTTATTCAGTTTAGGGGAGTTCGGTTACATATATTACTCCGAGTATCACGGTTATCACCAGCAATAAATTGATCTCATAGGTTATCAGTGAGTCTGATTAGGTGGGGCTATTGATGTTACACCTAACACAATTTCCCCCCCATTTTATTGACAATATTGCAGGTCTAACTGCATTTACGGGTTACGGGTAGTATGTTATTCTTGCAGTGGCAGTTGGTTTCTCCAATTGCAGGTTACGGGTTGTACGCTACAACTGCACCAGGTACGGTGCTTCTAGAAGATTGCTTAAGCATGGTCAGTTTATCGCCCTTATGGAGCCGCCTGGCAAATGGGCCATAAGCCTATATCAGGGTCAGGTTACCAGGGGTGGCCCTAGGGGCATGGTGACGTGGAGGCGAAGAGGCCGTTGGAATCATAGCGCTAATTCCTCTCTATGGTGTCTCCTTAGTTTGGGGCAATGCCCAGGTTTGTGTTTGGTACCATGGCTTACTAATCAGGCCTTATTGACGCTAGGCAGTTGGGTGTTTGCAGGTGTCATTCATGTATTGATAGTTGTCATGGGCCTGCTAGATAGGTTTTATAATAGTTATGTTCCTGTCAGGTTTAATAGTAGTTATGCTTGTGTGGACGGTTATCAGTTTCCGGGCTAAGTTCCCGTTCTAGGCGGTCCGTCTGGTGTTAGTTATAGGGACAAAATTCCCTCGGTCTCGTGGAGTCATTCATGTACGTCCACGGGCTCATTTTGGTATGTCGGCTGGGTTAGGGTTCAATGATCAATTAAACGTTCGGTGTATTCTCCTCCAATATGGTGGGAACTTGGCATGCCATTCCGGCAAATACAGTTGTGGTTTAGATCGGAGGGTCCACTTTTTCCACCGCTACGAGGGTCGAGTTGAGTGGTATTCCCCCTTGGGGGGCGTTATTATCTGGGATGTCGTATAATCTGCCAAGGTTTTACCCACTGTGGTGAGGCATCGGTGGTCCTATTAGAGTGAGGCGTTGCTTGGTGGCAGATGGTTATTTGAGCAGTTTATGTTGTAAGGAACCATAGGTACCAAGCTGGGGTTTGCTGTTTCTCTTGCCAGGGTAGCATTGCATGGTAGTTCAGGGCTGGGTCACTCGTTTGAGTGAGACCAGACTGATACACTACAGGATATTTCTCCCCCCCCCCCGTTTTTCTAGGGTGCACTTCAGACTGCTGGCCAAGGTGTGAGGACGAGCAGCTACTTGTGCACTGGACACGCGTTGGTATGCGAGTGGTGGAACGGCAAGATTGGGGGTCCTCGGTAACACAGGACCTAGAGCGAGTTTCCCCCCGAAGGTGGGGCATTGTGTAGCAGCTCATAGTACCTTACGTAGCGAGGTATGGAACAGAAGGCGGAAAAGGGGAACAGGTATGGCAAAGGGATGGCAGGCGATTGGTAGCCTTTTCCCAAGGGCCGAAGATACCACGGTTCAGGAGGGAGCTCATTGCTCAGTGAAAGCCTTGGGGTCTGTTCGGCCATCTCTCATTCCCGTGGCTCTGCAGGTTGCGAGAGGTTGGTTGGTATAAAGAGGTGATCATGTGGCTATGTGGCGTTATACCACAGTGATGGAAAGAGGTCTGTGACAAGTGTGAAGCCTTGAGGTTCTGTACAGCCAACTCTTCTAGCTGGTAGGGAGAGGGCGCTGGTAAACAAACAAGGAATGTCGACCTCAGAAGATTGGTCCTGGGATCCCAGGTGATCATGTGACCGTATACGCAGCGGCCAAGATTGACCAGGTGGAGGGAGGAAGGGAGGTAGTTTGCAGTACAACAAGCACATGGATTAATATAAAAGAAAGAAAAAGTACACCTTTAATTCCAATTATATTATCAACCCAAAAGGAGATAATCCAAAATAAGAAGTTCAAACAAATATTGATCAAATACCTTATAGTTTAAAATATAACTGTTATTAATATATAGAATAAATACAGTGAATATAAAATCAATATTAAGATTGTATCCTTGATGTCTACATGGTGTGAATAAATAAATGCATAAGGAATTTGACAATAACAATTAGTTATATATGCATATAAGAAGACAAATCAGTTGAGTGAAAAAGTATACAGTGAATGAATGAAAAAAACTGCTAATCTTCATTTGCAAGCTCTGCCACTTAAAGAAGAATAGTTATCTTGAAGTAAGCTCAATGTTTGCTTAGTAACAAAACTGGTAAATACCTAAATGTATTATCTGTTATGTACAAACAAACACACACACAGTGCATGTTCTATAAATATACCATAAGAATGCCACCTTCGTTATCATGTGGGAAGTATGCAGACAGGTAGGGGAGACTACACCACTACCTCTGTGGTCCTGGTTAACTGAACAGTAGCAGATTAAGACCGGAGGCCCGCTATTTACCTCCCTATCTGCCTAACCGCAATAAGTCTATCCTCTCTAATATGGGACTATGCCCACCACCTGCCCACTTACCCACCTGACAACGACCTCTGTGGATCTTAAACGCATGTAGACATCCAGGATACAATCTTAATATTGATGTTATATTCACTGTAGTTATTCTATATATTAATAAAAGTTATATTTTAAACTATAAGGTATTTGATCAATAATTGTTTGAACTTCTAATTTTGGATTATCTCCTTTTGGGTCGATAACTTAATTGGAATTAAAGGTGTACTTTTTCTTTCTTTTATATTAATCCATTTGATATTTTTACACTGCCAATGATATTATTAAAGTTATTATATTTCTAAATAACTAGGATGTGTTGAACATACCTGATATTCTTACTACAACTATTAAGTACCCAAGGTTCTTAATCTTTGGTTTCTCAAGCACACCAATGCTCCCCCTTTGTGGCGGAAGGACTTTCTTGGGCTGGAATGCGTAGTTGGTGTATCACTGGTACGGTGGAGGTTGTGACATGTGGGAAGTCTTGCTGTTCTGTGCTGCCATCTCTTTCCCATTGGTCAGGGGGTAATAGGAGGTTGGTTGGAAAACAAACAAGGTATGTCAACCTCAGGTGACTGATCGGGCTATCCAAGGTGATCAGGTAACCATTTGGCAGTGATGATCCAAGATTGAGCAAGTCGGTGAACGGTGGAAGTTTCGGTGTGAAAGGCACACTGTTTGCTTTCCCCTTCGTGGGTTTATGGCTCTCTTGGTCCTCTCCTTCCTTGGAATAGGATTGGATGTCTATGGTTATGATGCTACAGCGTTGGAGACTGCAGGCAGCATATTCCACATTGGAACTGGGTACCCAATCGCTTGGTGCAAAACAGCCACCGTGATGTCATTGGCTATCAGTGAATCTGTCCATGTAGGAGCTTTGCCTCAGCTGCAATCACGGCCCACGGCCAGGCGGGGCTCCCGGGGCAGATGGGAGTACAAGCAATTCCTGGAATGGTTAGTGACATCAGTTGGTGGAGCGGGTGGCGAGTGGCATTTCCCGCTGTCTACCTTGGCATTGATCCGAGTGGTAGTCAAGATACTGGTAACATCCACCCGTTGCTTGAGGGGTATCAAGAGCAAAAGTTTCGAGATAACCTATAAAGAAGCAGTAAGATTCGAGTTCAACTCCGCTCTGGCTCAACTCCATAAGTAGGGATGGAGCTCGGAGTGCTGGTGTTTTAGGGGATATGTGGCTGGCCATGGCGTTTTTGGGGGGAATCGAGTCCGCAGAAGGTATTCTGCGGTCTTCTCCGTGGCGGGTGATGGGGGTAGTCGCTGGGATAGTGGTAAAATGGGTAAGATGCTGCCATATGGTGGTATGGGTGTTACAACACGGTAGGCCCTGGATGAGGCTTCAGGGCGTACTGTCTCTGTCCAGGCTCCTCCCTCTCACGTGGTTATGTTTATTTATTAATGGTTATGGTCTATTTGTGTTTATCAATAAACGCTGTGGCCAGTTTTCCTCCCAAGAAGTAGTCTGTGTCTAATCATTATATTTTATCCCAAGAAGTAGTCTGTGTCTAATCATGATAGGTTAGAAGTAATTGTGTTTAACCCTTATCCGTACATACCAACTGGGCCTTGTTAGGTTATGCAATCACATGTAATAGTCTCTATATATTTATATATGGTTTATATACATTGTATATTAAAAATACATGCACTTATATGTAATATACATATAATTATATAAACACACATAGAGTCTGTTAGATAAAATGCAGTCTTACATATGCATAATAAATATAAAGTATTATGTTGTGTTGCACATACATACAGTTTAATGTGTGTGTGTTTTATATATATATATATATATATATATATATATATATATACATACACACACATGTGTGTGTGTGTGTACATATATATAGGTGATTGGTTTCTGGATGCACAGCTATCTATATATACACTCACATAGACCTACTGATAGGAAACATAGTGTAGAGAGTGTGCTTGGTGCTGGGCACTGTTACCTCTTTGCTAGGCTGCAGGATGAGGTAGTTAAATGGATATGTAAGTGAGCTGGGTTTGAAAGGTTTCCTAATAAACAGCTACTGATTAGTAGAAAAATATGTATTATATTGAAAGTTGAATGAACTTACATATTTATATGCTGGATACTGCTATATGGATGTGCACACCCTAGGAAGCTTACATAATGTAAAGAACAAAATAAACTTGTACCAATAGCATGCTACCTGTTACTCTAAAATGCTAATTATTAAATATATTATAAATTCAATTATATTATGAACAGTTTCCTGTGTGAATAATCTAATTTAACAATGTATGTGTCATATAGATATATATATAGATAGATTATATATATATATATATATATATATATATATAGTTACATAGTTACATAGTATTTAAGGTTGAAAAAAGACTTTCAGTCCATCAAGTTCAACCTTTTAAGATCTCCTTTGATCTGCAATATGCGGATTAACTATTAATTCATTAGTTGTTAATTAATTATTAATCAATTATTTAATGTTTTTTTTTTTATTTTTTTTTTTTTTATTATTAATTAGTCCAGAGGAAGGCAAATAGAAAAAAATAAATAAAAACAAGCGAGACTTAGCCAATTATCTAAAGGGGAAATGTTAAAAATTGAATCATTTCGGTCTCTCTAATTATCCATGATAACCCTGAATACCCTTTTTAATTAGAAATAAAACTAGTCCCCTTTTAAAGTTATCTATCGAATCCGCTGTCACCACCTCCTCTGGTAGAGAATTCCACAGATTAACCACCCTTACTGTGAAGAACCCTTTTCTTTCTTTAAGGTGGAATCTTTTTACTTCTAACCTCAAGGCATGTCCTCTTGTCAGTTGAAAACCGCTTGGCACAAAAAGCTCCCCCGACAAATCTTTATACTGACCCTGGATGTATTTATATAAGGTAATCATATCTCCTCTTAGACGCCTTTTTTCTAGAGAAAATAAGTTTAATTTGGTTAGTCTTTCTTCATAACTTAGCCCCTCCATTCCCCTTATTAGTTTGGTTGCCCTTCTCTGTACCTTTTCCAGCTCTAAAATGTCCTTTTTATGAAGTGGTGCCCAAAATTGTACTCCATATTCCAAATGGGGGCGTACTAGAGATTTGTATAGTGGCAGAATTATATTTGCTTCCCTGGCTTCTATACCATTCTTAATACATGCTAATATTTTATTTGCCTTTGCAGCTGCTGCTTGGCTTTGAGCAATGTTACCTAGGAGGTTGTCCACAAGCACTCCCAAATCCCTTTCAATATCTGATACACCTAGATTTGCTCCATAAAGATTATAAATTGCATGGCTATTTTTCCTTCCCAGATGCATAACCTTACATTTATTCGTATTAAATCTCATCTGCCATTTAGATGCCCATTCCTCAATTTTATGTAAATCCCCTTGGAGGGAAAGCACATCATTTTCTGATTTAATTACCTTGCACAACTTTGTGTCATCAGCGAAAATGGAGACCCCACACTCCAATCCTACCTCTAAGTCATTAATAAATATGTTAAAAAGAAGAGGACCTAATACTGAACCCTGAGGAACCCCACTTACCACATTAGTCCAATCGGAGTATGTTCCATTTACAACAACCCTTTGCTTCCTGTCTTTTAGCCAGCTCTCAATCCATGAGCAGATATTTACTGCAATTCCTGTATCCCTTAGTTTGCCCAATAGTCTCCCATGTGGCACTGTATCAAAAGCCTTTGCAAAATCCAAAAAGACTACATCCACTGAGTTGCCTTGATCCAGGTTCCTACTAACCTCCTCATAGAAACTAATTAGATTTGTTTGACATGACCTATCCCTCATAAACCCATGTTGACTCCTACTTATAATCCTGTTCAAATAGACATATTCTTGTATATTATCCCTTATTAACCCTTCTAAAAGCTTCCCCACTACAGAAGTGAGGCTCACTGGTCTATAATTCCCCGGATTTGCTCTTGCTCCCTTTTTAAATATAGGTATCACATCAGCTTTTCTCCAGTCATCTGGTAGAGACCCTGTGTTGAGTGAATCTTGAAAAATTAAATATAATGGTTTGGCTATTACAGAACCCAGTTCCCTTAGTACCCTTGGATGTATTCCATCAGGACCCGGGGCTTTATTAACATTTATTTTTTCCAACCTCTTTTGGATTACTTCCTGTGTTAACCAATTATTTGGCAAAGGTAGTGTAGCCCCATTATGTCGCAGTGTCCCAACCACTGGTACCTCCCTTGTGTATACCGAAGAAAAGAACCTATTTAGCTCATCTGCCTTTTCCTGGTCACTAATTTTCAGACAGCCTGTTTCACATTGTAACGTTCCTATAGCTTCCTTCCTCGCCTTCTTCCCATTAATATACTTAAAAAATATTTTAGGGTTAGTCTTACTCTCTTTTGCAATTATTTTTTCATTTTCTAATTTAGCCTGTCTAATCGCGCTTTTGCAAGCCTTGTTGATTTCCTTGTATTCCCGTAAAGCAGTCTCTGTCCCCTCTTGTTTGTATAATATAAATGCCTGTTTTTTACTCCGTATCTTGATCTTTAAATCATTGTTAAGCCACATGGGTTGTGATTTACTCCTTTTACTTTTATTCCCACACGGTATATGCCGATGTGTATGTATATTTAGTAAGGATTTAAATGTTGTCCATTTATGTTCAGTGTTTTTACCTATCAGTTCTCTGTCCCAGTCTATACTTTGTATTGCTGCCCTTAGACCGTTAAAATCTGCCCTTTTAAAATTAAGAGTTTTTGTTGGCCCCTTAAAATGTTGTTTTTTTAATTCAATCTCAAACGAGACTGTGTTGTGATCACTGTTTCCCAAAGGTTGCCCTATTTCAACATTTGATACAATATCAATATTATTTGTAATGAGTAAATCTAAGATAGCTTCATTTCTAGTAGGCTCCTGTATAACCTGGGCCAGATAATGATCTCTGAGTGTACTCAAGAACCTGCTCCCCTTAGCTGAACTGCTGGTGTCATTTATCCAGTTTATTTCAGGGTAATTAAAATCTCCCATTATTAGAACTTGCCCGTGCTTAGCTGCATTTCCAATCTGTAATAATAATTGTATTTCCTCACATTCAGCTATATTTGGGGGTTTATAGCATACTCCTACTAATATTCTTTTGGAATTTGCTGCTCCGCTATTTAACTCTACCCACAAACATTCAACTTTATCACTAGGTCCACCATAAATATCTTCTCTGACTATAGCCTTAAATTCAGGTTTAACATACAGACAAATCCCTCCTCCTCGTTTACCATTGCCTCTATCTTTCCTAAATAAGTTATAACCATCCAGATTAACAGTCCAGTCATGAGATTCATCCCACCACGTTTCGGTAATGCCTATTAAATCCCATTTTTCATTAATTGCTAATAATTCTAACTCTCCCATTTTTCCTGGCAAGCTTCTGGCATTAGCAAGCATACACCTTATGTTATGAGTCTGTAGTTCTGAAGTGCCTGCCACTGAACTTGAATTACTAAGTACTACCTCCCTATTGACTATACTACCCCTCCCCCCATCTCCTCCCCTATGAGTTGTTAATTCATCCCTTATACCTTCTACCCCATTACTTATATCTAGTCCCTCCCCCCCACCTACTAGTTTAAAAACTCCTCCAGCCTTTCTACCATCCTATCCCCTAGTACAAAAGCTCCCTCATCATTAAGGTGCAATCCATCCCTACTGTAGAGATTGTACCGAAGTGAGAAGTCAGCCCAGTGCTCTAAAAAGCCAAACCCCTCCTTAGTGCACCACATTTTTAGCCACGCATTAACCTCCCTAATCTCCTTCTGCCTCCCTGGGCTAGCACGTGGCACTGGTAGTATCTCAGAAAATACTACCTTGGAGCTCCTTGCCTTCAGCTTATTACCTAGTTCTCTAAAATCATTCTTTAATATATATATATAGATATAGATATAGATATAGATATAGATATATATAGAGAGAGAGAGAGAGAGAGAGAGAGAGAGATAGATAGATAGATAGATAGATAGATAGATAGATAGATAGATAGATAGATATAGAGAGACCCTACAATATTTTTTAAGTATATAAATGGGAAGGAGGCCAGGAAGCAAGCTATAGGAGCACAGAAACAATGTGAAACGGGACGTCTGACCATTAGTGACTAGGAAAAGGCAGATGAGCTAAATAGGTTATTTTCTTCGGTATGTACAAGGGAGGTACCAGTGGTTAGGACACTGCAACATATTGAGGCTACACTATATCACTAAATAATTGGTTAATGCAGGAAGAAATCCAAAAGAGGTTGGAAAAAATAAATGTTAATAAAGCCCCAGGTCCTGATTGAATACATCCACGGGTACTAAGGGAACTGGGTTCTGTAATGTAACAGCCAAACCATTATATCTAAGATTCACTCAACACAGGGTCTCTACCAGAATACTGGAGAAAAGCAGAGAGCAAATCCTCTGATTTATAGACCAGTGAGCCTCACATCTTTAGTTGTGAAGCTTTTCGAAGGGTTAAATAAGGGATAATATACAAGAATATGTCTATTCAAACAGGATTATAAGTAGGAGCCAACATGGATTTATGAGGGATAGGTCATGTCAAACAAATCTAATAAGTTTCTATGAGGAGGTTAGTAGGAACCTGGAACAAGGCAACTCAATGGATGTAGTCTTTTTGGATTTTGCAAAGGCTTTTGATGCAGTGCCACATGGGAGACTTTTGAGCAAACTAAGGGATACAGGAATTGCAGTAAATATATGCACATGGATTGAGAGCTGGCTAAAAGACAGGAAGTAAAGGGTTGTTGTAACTAATGTGGTAAGTGGGGTTCCTCAAGGTTCAGTATTAGGTCCTCTCCATTTTAACATATTTATTAACTACTTAGACATAGGACTGGAGAGTATTGTCTCCCATTTTTGCTGATTACACAAAGTTGTGCAAGATAATTCAATCAGAAAATGATGTACCTTCCCTCCAAAGGTATTTGCATAAATTAGAGAAATCAGCAATTATGAGATTTAATACGAATAAATGTAAGGTTATGCATCTTGGAAGGAAAAATAACCATCACATATTATAATTGTCCAACTACGAATCGTCGTCACGCTGTGTTGTGTAGTGCGTACGACTTAGCGATGAGCGCCACAGGGGCAGCGAGGCGAGCCGTTAAACCATACCACTTTGCCGATCGTACGACTTTGCGATGAGCGCCGCAGGCGCTCATTGCCCGGCAAGCCTCGCGCAGCGAGGCGAGCTGTTAAATCGTAGCACTTTGGCAATGAGCGCCACAGGCGCTCATTGCAGGTGAGCCTCGCGTAGCGAGGCGAGCCGTTAAACCGTAGCGCTTAAAAAAAATAAAAAAAAAGATAAAAAATTTACGAGATAAGCGGCGGAACCAAAACAGTAAAAAAAACACTAAATACACACAAAAAAATAAAAAAAAAGGTCACTTACAGCATGGGGTACCAGGCAGGACGTCTGGGAGTGAGTTGGAACTCCAATTTACATCGATTTAGACAAGTTACAAAGATCGTAAATCAGCTAAGTGAGAAAAAAATGGCAGCAGAAAAAAATGAAAACGAGGCTATACTACTACGAACTGCGTAAAACACAGCCACAGGCGTATGTGCTCGAAAATCAACGAGACAAAGGATGCGCATTAACCGCACAATGAGTAAAAAGACAGTAGCGAGTACATTTTACGAAACGCAATTACAGATTTTGGCATTAACACAGATTAAACGACTTTGTCTCGCTCAACATCAGATTTCACGCCTAAAACAACGCATTTGATGAAATATAAGTTGAAAGTTAAAAAAATAAAAAGTGTATTTATTTTAAGATGTAGCTGATTCATTTTGTGTTGCAAACAAATTTCACAATATTTAATTTTTATTGACCGTCATTTTACGTTTTACCATATTTACCTTTAAACCGTAGTACTTTAGCGGGCTTAGCAATGAGCGCCGGATACGATCATCGCCGCAAGGCGAGCCGTTAACCCGTAGTACTTTGGCAATGAGCGCCGCAGGCGAGCCTCGTGTAGCGAAGCGAGCCGTTAAACCTTAGCACTTTGGCATTGAGTTGAACATAGCAAAAAAATACGTCCGCAACTCGCGAACATAAAAAAAAATACAAACACAATAAATCCACACAGCACATACATAAAAAGCTTACCAACAGCAAGAGGGAGCATCCACGACCTCAAAAAACAAAGTTACACCTTCATTTAGCTCAAAATAAAAGAGTTTAGACACTAAAAAATTCTCAAAGCGACAGAAAAAATGGCGGACGAACAAAACTAAAACGAGGCTACAGCACTATAACCACGGAAAACACGTATGGATAATCCGCTAAGACGCATACCACACATTACCGCCATTAAACGGCGTACGAATAATCCATTAAGACGCATACCACACATTACCTGCCATTTTACGATAATGCAGAAGTACACAGTTTAACGGTTTCGAATCGTGCACGCACACTATTACACTGCACACGTTCATCACGCTCACACAGCACCTCCACACCACTAATGCTGCAGCAACATCAACACAGATTGCCAGCTCTTTAACACAATGCATAAAAATAAGTAAAGTATATTCATTTATTAATTTGAATTCTATATCTCAGTAGTACACACAAAACAACATTAGCTACCTTACAATTCCATATGTATATTAATAACTAAACAACATTCCAAACATACACATCTCATTGCTGTCATTTTTTTGATTGGCAATACGCTAGTGCAATTTATAAACTTAATGAAACAAATCTAGGGGTATCAGATATTGAAAGGGATTTGGGAGTGCTTGTAGACAACCACCTAGGTAACAGTGCTCAATGCCAAGCAGCATCTGCAAAGGCAAATAAAATATTAGCATTTATTAAGGGTAAAGAAGCAAGGGAAGTAAATATAATTCTGCCACTATACAAATCCCTAGTACACCCTCATTTGGAATATGGAGTACAGTTTTGGGCACCACTACATAAAAAGGACATTTTATAACTGGAAAAAGTACAGAGAAGGACAACAAAACTAATAAGGGGAATGGAGGGGCTAAGTTATGAAGAAAGACTAACCAAATTAAGCTTATTTTCTCTAGAAAAATGGCATCTAAGAGGAGATATGATTACCCTATATAAATACATCAAGGGTCAGTAAAAAGATTTGTCAAGGGAGCTTTTTGTGCCAAGAGGTTTTCAATTGACACAATCATATCCTTTGAGGTTAGAATTAAAAAGATTCCACCTTAAAGAAAAAAAAGAATTCTTCACAGTAAGGGTGGTTAATCTGTGGAATTCTCTGCCAAGGGAGGTGGTGACAGCGGATTCAATAGATAACTTTAAAAAGGAATTGGATATATTTTTAAAAAAAAGGGTATTCAGGGTCATCCTGGTTAATTAGAGAGGGAGTATTGATCCAGAGAGAAATCCGATCGCCAGTATCTTGGATCGGGAAGGATTTTTTTTTTCCCTTTGAGACAATTGGCAAAGTTTCACTTGGGTTTTTCTCTGTTTGCCTTTCTCTGTATCAATTAATAACTAATCTGCATATTGCAGATCAGACGAGATCTTAAAAGGTTGAACTTGATGGGCTAAAAGTATTTTTTCAACCTCAATTACTATGTAACTATCAGCCTTATTAAATTGTGATTCTGTAAATTTAAAAGGGCTCTATTTAAGCACACAGCATATTTTATTTACAGATGTTTTTAGTTAGTTGAAGACTTGCTTTTGGATAGAAGTTCACTAACTAAAAACTTCTGTAAAAAAATATTCTGTGTGCTTAAACAGAGCCCTTTTATATTTACTGAATCACAATTTAATAAGGCTGTATATATATATATATATATATATATATATATATATATATATATATATATATATATATATAATACATTTGTGCTCACATTTGAACATCTAAAATAGGTTAAAAAATTTTTTCCTGCTCAGTATTCCAAGAAATACAGTTATTACACTGTATTTTGGGAACTTGCAATTGTGCCCACAAAGGCTTCGCTCTTTATTCCAAAACCATTTCAAACATGGCTCCTTTTAAGCATAAGCCTGCTGTATTACACAGCTTTATGCAGAAGCCAGGAAACCTACCCACAGACAACAGTTTCAAGGTTACTGCCTCTCATCAGTATGGGGCCAGTTCCTAGCTTGCGTGGGGAGGTATTTTACCACAACAATTAAATTTAAGGTGGTCAGAAGAGTGATAGAAGCCCTCCACCCGTATAGTAGTACAGTGTTACTGACCCCTTTCCAGGGCCTGGGTCCTGGTGCATTGAGCCACCATAGATGAATACCTCCCCATTGGAAAATGGATAGGGGAATTATATTGCCCTATGGGAAATGTGGGCTGGTGGGTGGTGTAGTGAATAGCCCCAAAATATAGGGCCATAGTGTGCCACCATGCTTCAAATGATTTTATGGCATATGTCTCTGCCTATACTACCATATTGGTCCGAATATAAGCCGCACCCGCATATAAGCCGCACCCGTAAAGTGCAAGGGGAAAAAATAGAAAAAAGATAGTACTCAAATATAAGCCGCACCCGTAAAATTGGAGAGAAAAAGACTATCAGTGATCAGCCATTGCAAGAAACAGGCTTTCTAATTAGTACTGTAGCTTTTATTGCAGGTTACAGGCTTTACAGGATGTTAGAATCACTAAAACCGTAAATCGCTATTCAATACCGCAGTTTCAAGCAGAAAAATCGGCACCCTTAACTCGCAATCGCGCAAATCGGCAGTAATTTTGCGTTTGCGAATAGAAGCCGCACACGTAAGAAGCAAAGTTTGCAAATCGGCAATAATTTTTTTTTACGGTTGGCGAATATAAGCCCCACCCGTAACTCGCAAGCTCAAAAATCAGAAAAGGAGTGCGGCTAATATTCGGACCAATACGGTATATGTAATTCCCCATATAATATTACTGTGGTCTGTGTTATGTTTACATTTTAACTAAATGGTCATGAAACAGTTAAACAAAATAGGTCTGCTTAGAATTTGAAGAAATACAGCTACCTACAGCTGCTGGTGGAGCAACATGGTGTCAGAGGAACAGAGATGCTCTCGTCCGGCGCGGAGGCAGTCCCCGGCACTGGGTCTGACGCAACGCAGCGTTACCCAGCGGAGCCTATGGGCGCTCCTGATTGGAGCGGGAGAGTGGAGGAGGGACTTCCGCCCATTTTCCTCCTTCACTCTGCGCCGGCCATTGCAGGGATTGGATGCCAGCGTGGTCTGCTCCACATATGTGCCTGCAAGTAACTGTGCAATAACCCTGTCATTTATAAGGCAGTGGGGGTCCCTCTGTGTGTGTGCTGTGCGAGCTATGTGAGTTGTGTGAGTTTTGTGAGCTATGTGTAGCTGTGAGTGGGTGCTGTGTGGCAGTGGGGGCTGTGGGTGCTGTGTGGGCAGTGGGTGCTGTGCGGGTGCTGTGGGTCTAGGGTGTGTGGGTTGCGGGATGAGTGGGCTGCGCTGTGCGGTCTGTGCGCTGTGTGGGTGGGCGATGTGGCTGCGTGGGAGGTGTGTTGCGTGTGCAGTGTCTGTGCGCTGTCCGTGTGGGGAAGCGTGTGGTTTGCGTGTGGCTTGCCTGGGTTCGTAGGGGCGGGTTTTAGCAGGGCCATGGATCCTGGGGAGTTAGAGGCCCTTTTGGCAATGGTTAGGTCCCGAGCTTTGTGTCATGGGGTGGGTCCAGGATAGATTGGTTTTGGACCATCTGGGGAGTCAGAGCCTTTTCACGGAGGCGCAGGCGCAGTCTGAAGTGGTTGATAGCCTGAGGCTCGTGGGGGAGGTTACTAGCCCAGACAGGCACCATAGGCTGACGGAGCCACGCAACAGCAGCAGTTCCGGCAATAGGGCCAACCAAAGGGCAGGGGCCACGGATGAGGTCCCCGAGAGCCAGGAGCTCATCCCTCCCACTGCCGAGAGGTCAGAGCCACAGGGAGGCGCAGGCGAGGGCCTAGCCGTCCGGTCACTGCCTAGCGTCTTGCACCAAGGCCTGCACTGGACCCCAGAGTCCGCTAACACCCCAGTTCAGACCCGGTCCCGGGCTTCTAGGGGTAAGAGTAAAAAAACAGGGAGTCCTAATAAGACTCCTACAGTTCGTCACTGTTCGGCCCCAGCGGTCCCCACTGCTGCACCCACTGAAGCTGTCATAGGTGTAGACGCCGATGAGTTCTTTCGTCCGGATAAGGTGCACTTAACCGAGATTGGGTTGGAATTGCTGACATTAGAATCCAAGGAAGGGGTAACTCGGGTACTAGCTTTATTGAGCGAAAGGGGGGTATTGCAGCCTCAGGAGGTGTCCCTCAGCCGCTCCGTGGCGGGAGGTGAGTTGCCCGGCCCACTGGCTTAAGTGGGCATTGCCCTGCCTCATGGGCGTGCTTGGAAAAGCACTGGGTGGCCCTGGGCGCGGGCCCAGGGAGTGAGGTTACTGTCCTGGCCGGGCTCCTCCTTCATTATGTTAGTTAAGGAATGTATGTTAATTACGGTAATTATGTTTAAGTTATGGATTATGTTAATCCTTTGGTTAATAAAGCTGTGGCCCGTGCTACTCCCAAATTGGTGTCAGTCGTTATTTCACAAGCTAATGGATCTTGCTAGGGTCATGTCCGGCGCGGAAAAAGCCCCAGGCACTGGGTCTGACGAAGCGCAGCGTGACCCAGGAGAGCCTGGGGCGCTCCTGATTGGCTGGGAGAGTGGCCATTGCAGGGATTTTCCCTCCCCGGCCAAAGTTAGTTAAAAAAGTTGGGTTGGTCTATTAAAAAAAAAAAAATATATATATATATATTTATATATATATATATATATATATATATATATATATATATATATATATATATATATATACACATACAGTGGATATAAAAAGTCTACACACCCCTGTTAAAATGTCAGGTTTCTGTGCTGTAAAAAAATTAGACAAAGATAAATAATTTCAGAACTTTTTCCACCTTTAATGTGACCTATAAACTGTACAACTCAATTGAAAAACAAACTGAAATCTTTTAGGTAGAGGTGAAAAAAAATATAAAAATAAAATAATATGGTTGCATAAGTATACACACCCTTAAACTAATACTTTGTTGAAGCACCTTTTGATTTTATTACAGCACTCAGTCTTTTTGGGTATGAGTCTATCAGCATGGACCATTTTGACTTGGCAAGATTTGCCCACTCTTCTTTGCAAAAACACTCCAAATCTGTCAGATTGCGAGGGTATCTCCTGTGCACAGCCCTCTTCAGATCACCCCACAGATTTTCAATCGGATTCAGGTCTGGGCTCTGGCTGGGCCATTCCAAAACGTTAATCTTCTTCTGGTGAAGCCATTCCTTTGTTGATTTGGATGTATGCTTTGGGTCGTTGTCATGCTGAAAGATGAAGTTCCTCTTCATGTTCAGCTTTCTAGCAGAAGCCTGAAGGTTTTGTGCCAATATTGACTGGTATTTGGAAGTGTTCATAATTCCCTCTATCTTAACTAAGGCCCCAGTTCCAGCTGAAGAAAAACAGCCCCAAAGCATGATGCTGTCACCACCATGCTTCATCTTTTGGTGATGTGCAGTGTTGTTTTTGCACCAAACATATCTTTTTGGAATTATGGCCAAAAAGTTCAACCTTGGTTTCACCAGACCATAACACCTTTTCGCACATGCTTTTGGGAGACTTCAGATGTGTTTTTGCAAAATGTAGCCTGGCTTGGATGTTTTTCTTCGTAAGAAAAGGCTTTCGTCTTGCCACTCTACCCCATAGCCCAGACATATGAAGAATACGGGAGATTGTTGTCACATGTACCAAACAGCCAGTACTTGCCAGATATTCCTGCAGTTCCTTTAATGTTGCTGTAGGCCTCTTGGAAGCCTCCCAGACCAGTTTTCTTCTCGTATTTTCATCAATTTTGGAGGGAGCTCGGGTTCTTGATAACGTCACTGTTGCGCCATATTTTCTCCACTTGATGATGACTGTCTTCACTGTGTTCCATGGAATATCTAATGCCTTGGAATTTCTTTTGTACCCGTCTCTTGACTGATACCTTTTAACAATGAGATCCCTCTGATGCTTTGGAAGCTCTCTGTGGACCATGGCTTTTGCTGTGGGATGCGACTAAGAAAATTTCAGGAAAGACCAACTAGAGCAGCTGAACTTTATTTGGGGTTAATCAGAGGCACTTTAAATGATGACAGGTGTATGCTGACTCCTATTTAACATGATTTGGAATGTGATTGCTTAATTCTGAACACAGCTACATGCTCAGTTAGAAGAGGGTGTGCAGACTTATGCAACCACATTATTTTTATTGTTTATTTTTCTTCCCTCCACCTAAAAGATTTCAGTTTGTTTTTCAATTGAGTTGTACAGTTTATAGGTCACATTAAAGGTGGAAAAAGTTTTGAAATGATTTATCTTTGTCTCATTTTTTTACAGCACAGAAACCTGACATTTTAGCAGGGGTATGTAGACTTTTTATATCCACTGTATATGGTTATATTTTCCTTGTTTTATAGGAGTAGAATTGAGTAGGAAGTGTGTGATGTGTGTAACAGGGCGTGAGGTTACTGTCCTGGCCGGGCTCCTCCTCCATTATGTTAATTAAGGAATGTATGTTAATTACGGTAATTATGTTTAAGTTATAGATTATGTTAATCCATTGGTTAATAAAGCTGTGTCCCATGTTACTACCAAATTGGTGTCAGTCGTTATTTCACAAGCTAATGGATCTTGCTAGGGTCATGGCCGGCGTGGAGGCAGCCCAGGCACGCCGGGTCTGATGCAGCGCTGCATGACCCGGTGGAGCCTGGGCGATGCTGATTAGTTGGGAGGAGGGACTTAAGCCCGTTTCGCGGGCTTCCTCCACAATCCGCGCCGTCCATTGAGCTGATCTGAGATCTGCACGCTGCGCTCTCTGCATAAAGTATAAGGGCAAGTAGAAAAGGGGCACTACAACAATAAAGTGACCTCCGATCCCTTCTACCCCCTATCCCTTATAGTTAATTTTATTCAGCTCACTAGTAGAGCCCCCTTTTCGCTGGGTCCTGGTAATAGGGCCCCAGGCTCTCATCATTAGCCCTATGAGTCCCCATAGCATCAATCCCTGCTTTGTAGATCCAAGGATGAGGGTGTCACATTTGTCACAAGTGGGGTGGCAGCTTAATATGGACCCTGGGGAGTTAGAGGCCTTACTAACCATGGTCAGAACTCGGGCATTGAGCCATGGGGTTAGATGGGTCCCGGACAGAATGGACTCAGGCCGTCTGGGGGGGAGATTGACGCCACTGAGGCACAGGCCCTGCCTGCAGTGACTGGTAGCCTAGGCCAGGTGGACAGGTTTCATAGCCTAGATAGTCTGGCAGAGCAGCTACCTCTGATCTGAGCAATAGGGCTAGGAGCAGCGTGGAGGGCACGGAAATTGTCCTTGAGAGTCAAGAGCTTATCCCCCCCACCGCAGAGAGCGCTGTGCCAGCGGGAAGTGTGGGCGAGGGCCTAGACAACCGGCCACCACCCAGCGTCTTGTCTCATGGCCCACAGCAGAACCAAGGCTCTGGTGACAACCCTAATCAGCCTTGAGGCTCCAGGGGGAACAGCAAAAGTACAAGGAGCTCTAAAAAAGCTCCTATAGGTTCTCACCGGTTGGCCCCTGCGGTCCCCACTGCCGCACCCACTGCCAGCGCTGCAGGTGTTTCGTAGGGACGATGCAATGCCAAGGGAGAGGCCGAGAAGAAAAAAGAGATGACCAGAGGAAGAAGGGATCAGGTGATCGAGGAGTTGGCTGCAGATGACAGCATGGTGGTCATCAACGAGGTTCCGGTAGCAGCCAAGGTGGCACGGCAGACGCGCCCCACCAGGGTCCGGAAGTCAACGAACAGGTATTGATTTTCACCTCGACACCAGCCAAGAGACAGAAATCCCCTGACAGGAGAGTTAAGCCACAGCGCAACTCACCCATCCCTGACATCATTACGGATACAGGGACGCCCATAGTGACTCAGGGGCAGGACCGGGATAGGGATAGCATTGACCGCCATAGGCCGCCGAGCCTGAGGGAATCCTTATGCCCTAGCTTAGCCTCCGAGTCGGAGTACTTCTAGACGCAGGAGAGCTAGTGATTGTTCTTCATGCTTCCCCAGAGCCAGAGGGAGATCCAGGTCTCAGAGCAGACGGTCTTGCGGCTGCAGCTGTGCTTGCGCAAGAGGTGGTGAAAGGAGCCCACAGCGGTCTAGGTGTGCTTGGACGCCCGCTCGTCCAGACTGGCAGGTTGCACCCAGGATGGCAGCCGCCCCGGGGCAAGGAGAATCAGGTAAGAAGCTGGCAAATTTCAGGGAGTCGAGGGTGGCAGTACATGGAGCCTCTCCCAGGGAATCTTAATTCTTGTCGTCCCTGAAATCCCTTATAGAAGCCAATAACAGTGCCGTCTCCGATGCGGAAGTCGGGGCATGGGTGGGGGGTTTGGCCGGGAAAGAGTGGGCGGAGCCATCCCTTTCCGCTAGGTCGCCCCGAGCGGAGCTTGCCAACCCCACTTCATACACGACGAGCGTAGCGACGCATGCCGGAGGAGCGGAGCAGGACAGGGGCAGAGGAAACGTAGGGGATGCGGCTGCAAGGCCGTCCATCGTTTGCGCCCAGGACAATCTGGGGGCGTATTTAGCCTTGGATGTCAAAGAAAAAATCTGGCGACAGGAGTACATAGAGATATGTTCCTTGTTGCCAATGTCACAGATGAACGACACAGGGAAGGAGATGACCGGTGGCCCACTTTCAGGCGCGTTCGACATCTGGTTACAGGCATTTGCCATCATGGCCTGTGTCATGGGAGAAAGACACACGGAACAGTGCTCCGGGCTGTTCGTGTATATGGAGGAAATCAGGAACGCATACCGGACGTATGGTGGAATGGCATGGTGGCGATATGACGAGGAATTCCGGCAATACATGTCCTCCCGTCTGAAGATTGCATGGAGCGATAAGGTGGTGGCCTATTGGCTGAACATAATGCGAGCACAGCCGGTCGAGGCGTCTGTCACTCATTCAACGAGGGCAACTGCAAGTGGGCACCAAACTGCCGTTTCAAAGGGAAGGACCCCCATACAGCTGGGCGCAATGCTGCCGTGGCTAGAACGCTACGGTAGGTTGGCAACAAAAGCCGGGGCGGCCGCCTGACCACGCAAGGGTTTCCAGGAAGGGTTCAAGATTCCATGCTCTCTCGCCCTGCTCGAGTCGCGCCTCTCGAAACCTGAAGTCGGTAAAGGAGTTTTCCAGGGTAGAGGTAGATACCGGATTGAGGTAGAACTGGGTAGGATGGCGGGGCCTTTTCCCTCCTATCGCCTTCCAGGGTCTGGTAATTTCCCCTCTGGGCGTAGTGCCGAAGAAGGAAACAGGAAAATTCCGCCTCATCCAGCATTTATTCTATCCTCCAGGCGGTTCGGTCAACGACGGGATTGACAAACAGTACTTGTCAGTGTTGTATGCCCCTTTCGATCGGGCCACGGACCTGGTCAGGCGGGCAGGCGTCAGGGCTAAGATGGCGAAGGTGGATATCGAATCAGCGTTTCGTTTGCTCCCAGTTGCATCCTTAAAAGTCATTGGTTCCTTGGTTGCTTTGTAGACGGACAGTACTTTGTGGATCTGTATCTCCCCATGGGATGTTCTATTTCTTGTTCCTATTTCGAAGCCTTCAGTACATTCTTGCAATGGGTAGCACACACCGAGTCGGGCTGCCTAGGGATTACCCATTACCTTGATGATTTCCTTTTTGTGGGTCCGGCGGGGCTCGCCACATGCGACTTCATACTACGGACCTTCTCAAGGATATGTCAAGATTTCGGGGTTCCACTGGCAGACAAGAAGACAGAAGGACTGACCACGGATCTGACTTTCCTGGGGATTCGGATCAATTCGGACAAGATGGAATGCAGCTTGCCGATGGAGAAGCTGTTGGACCTGTCTGCAGAACTGGCGGCCCTGGAAGGCGCAAGGCGAGTGTCACTGTGGCAGCTGCAATCCATCTTGGGAAAGCTGAATTTCTCGTGCAGGATCGTTCCCATGGGCCGTATATTCAGCAGAAGAATGTTGTTGGCTACAGCCGCATCATTTTATAAAGGTGTCCGGGGCCATGAGGGAGGATGCACGAGTGTCCTTGATCCAGCCGAGCAGGGTGACGAATGGGCAGCTAGACCTCTATGCGGGTTCAAGTGTGTTCGGAATGGGAGCCTATTTTAGAGGCGCATGGTGCACAGCACCATGGCCCGAATCTTGGGTCAAAGGAAGGCTTACAGAAGATCCTACGGTTCTGGAGATGTTCGCCATCACCACGGCGGTTCATCTGTGGGACAGGGGCTTCGGGAACCGTCAGGTCCTTTTTTAATATGGCAGCCCGAAAATGGATCATACGGCACTTGGTTCTTTGTTGCCTGCGGGCAAATATCTGGGTGAGGGTGGAGTGTATTCCCGGCCTTAATGTAGGGGTGGTTGATGCCCTTTCTCTTTTACAGGGAACCCGGTTCCGTACACTGGCACCGGCGGCGAAGGATCAAGGAGTAGACATACCATCAGAACTCTGGGAGCTTGGAGTGGTACGGTAGCTGGTTACATCAGACAGTCGGTAGCGCCAGACGTGGGTGGCCTACAGGAAGGTGTGGAACATGTGGAGCAATATGGTTGAGGAAGCCGGTGGCAAAGGTTCAGAAGAGAAAGCCATAGGAATTCTGCTGTGGTTTTTGCTTCGGATCGCAGAGAGAGGTGCTTCTAGGGCAACGGTGGCTCGGCAGTTGACGGCCCTAGCATTTATGTTTAGGTTGGCAGGACGGAAGGACTTAACGAAGGAGTTTGTGGTTTGCCGGGTGGTAAAGGGCATGTTCAAAGGGAAGCACCCGACGGACAGGAGGCGCCCGATCCCTTTCTCTCTGTTGCTACTTCTGGGGGAGGCGTTGGGTGTGCTATGCAGGGAGTCCTTCCAATCCCTGACTTTCCGTACGTCCTTTTCCTTAGCGTTCTTTGGTGCTTTCAGGACTGGGGAACTGGTCTCGGAAAACAGGCACGGTTCTGGGGGAGGGGGTTCTGCTGGCAGAGGACATCTGTCTGGAGGGTGACAGATTGTTGTTATGGCTGAGGAGGTCAAAAACGGATCAGGCCGGAAAAGGAAGGGAAGTGGTCATATACAAAACTGGACCGGAGTGTTGCCCCCAGGCAAGTGTGAGGTTGTACTTGGAAAAAATGCCAACGGGGCCAGGCACACTGCTATTGCATGCCAATGGCCAGGCCTTGTCACGGTTTCAATTTGAAAGGATGCTGAAGAAGTCCTTACGGCAGTTAGGCTTGGACCCAGCGGACTTTGGCACACATTTGTTTCAGATCGGAGCCGCTACGGAGGCGGCAAGGCTAGGTCTCCCCGAGAGTATGGTTAAAAGGATTGGGAGATGGGAGTTGCATCGTTTTAGGTCATACATACGGCCAGAAAGGGTCATCTAATTGGATTTTGTTTTGTGTGTTGCAGAAACTAAACAGCTGTGGATCGTCGGCCATTACTACATGTATTGGGCTCACCGGTTAGCCGCAGTCACTGGCGACAAGGTCCAACTGGGCTTTCTGGAAACGAGCATGCAAGTACGATGGCTTGGGTTCCGCGGCTTGAGATGGACAAAGGTGAATGGCCTGTTGGAGAGCAATGCTCAGCATCACGGTAGCCCACACATTTTAATTATACACGCTGGGGCCAACGATTTGGGAGTAATACCTATAAGGTAAATGTTGAAAGATATGAAGAGGGATGTGAAGGGTTGGCTAGAACAGTTCCCAGGCTTGTTCATAGTGTGGTCCGAAATGATCAAAAGGAGATCTTGGCGGAACGCAAGGAATCCGGTTTCGGTGGATAGAGCAAGGCAAAAGATAAACAAACAGATGTAATTATAAGGAATTTGGGTTTCATTACCATTAGACACTAAGAATTCGAAGGCGTAGACACCGATGACTTATTTTGCCCAGATAAGGTCCATCTAAAGGAGATAGGATTAGAGCTGTTTATCCTGGAGCTTAAGGATGGGGCTAGGCGGGCCTTGGCTTTTTTTAAGAGAGCAAGAGGGGGGATCACAGCCTCAGGAGGCATCCATCGCCTGCTCTGTGGTGGGAGGTGAGGCACCCGGTCCACGGGCTTAAGTGGGCATTGCCCTGCCTCATGGTTGTGCTTAGTAAAGCACTGGAAGGCTCTGGGCGCGGGCCCAGGGCGTGAGGTTACTGACCGGGCCGGGCTCCTCCTCCGGGATGTTATTTGAGCAGTGATGTAACAATGTTAATTATGTTAATTGGTTATTGTTTATGGTTGCTTTAATAAAGCAGTGGCCCATATTTTTCCCAAGAAACGCTGGTTCAGTGTGTTTATTTATTCTAACGCTCAATGGATCTTGCCAGGGTCATGTGCTCGTGCACCCAGGGGCTGCTAAAAAGTTTGTACCTACCGTAACCAGATACAGTCAGGTCCATAAATATTGGGACATCGACACAATTCTTATATTTTTGGCTCTATACACCACCACAATGGATTTGAAATTAAACGAACAAGGTGTGCTTTAACTGCAGACTTTCAGCTTTAATTTAAGGGTCTTTACATCCAAATCCGGTGAACGGTGTAGGAATTACAAAAGTTTGTATATGTGCCTCCCACTTTTTAAGGGACCAAAAGTAATGGGACAATTGACTGCTCAGCGGTTCCAAGGCCAGGTGTGTGTTATTTCCTCATTATCCCATTTACAAGGAGCAGATAAAAGGTCCAGAGTTCATTTCAAGTGTGCTATTTGCATTTGGAATCTGTTGCTGTCAACTCTCAATATGATATCCAAAGAGCTGTCACTATCAGTGAAGCAAGCCATCATTAGGCTGAGAAAACAAAACAAACCCATCAGTGAGATAGCAAACACATTAGTCCGGCCAAATCAACTGTTTGGAACATCCTTAAAAAGAAAGAATGCACAGGTGAGCTCAGCGACACCAAAAGACCCGGAAGACCACGGAAAACAACTGTGGTGGATGACCAAAGAATTCTTTCCCTGGTGAAGAAAACACCCTTCACAACAGTTGGCCAGATCAAGAACACTCTCCAGGAGGTAGGTGTATGTGTGTCAAAGTCAACAATCAAGATAAGACTTCACCACAGTGAATACAGAGGGTTCACCACAAGATGTAAACCATTCGTGAGCCTCAAAAACAGGAAGGCCAGATCAGAGTTTGCCAAACAACATCTAAAAAAGCCTTCACAGTTCTGTAACAACATCCTATGGACAGATGAGACCAAGCTCAACTTGTACCAGGGTGAGTAGAAGAGAAGAGTATGGAGAAGGAAAGGAACTGCTCATGATCCAAAGCATACAACCTCATCAGTGAAGCATGGTGGTGGTAGTGTCATGCGTGGGCATGTATGGCTGCCAATGGAACTGGTTCTCTTGTATTATTGATGATGTGACTGCTGACAAAAGCAGCAGGATGAATTCTGAAGTGTTTAGGACAACATTATCTGCTCACATTCAGCCAAATGCTTCAGAACTCATTGGACGGCGCTTCACAGTGCAGATGGACAATGACCCGAAGCATACTGCAAAAGCAACCAAAGAGTTTTTTTAAGGGAAAGAAGTGGAATGTTATGCAATGGCCAAGTCAATGACCTGATCTGAATCCGATTGAGCATGCATTTCACTTGCTGAAGACAAAACTGAAGGGAAAATGCCCCAAGAACAAGCAGGAACTGAAGACAGTTGCAATAAAGGTCTGGCAGAGCTTCACCAGGGATGAAACCCAGCGTCTGGTGATGTCTATGTGTTCCAGGATTCAGGCTGTAATTGACTGCAAAGGATTTGCATCCAAGTATTAAAAAGTGAAAGTTTGTTTTATGACTGTTAATCTGTCCCATTACTTTTGGTCCCTTAAAAAGTGGGAGGCACATATACAAACTGTTGTAATTCCTACATCGTTCACCTGATTTGGATGTAAATACCGTCAAATTAAAGCTGAAAATCTGCAGGTAAAGCACATCTTGTTCGTTTAATTTCAAATCCATTGTGGTGGTGTATAGAGCCAAAAAGATTAAAATTGTGTCACTGTCCCAATATTTATGGACCTGACTGTATATAAACCCAAGCCTAGCTGCTCTAGAATCTACCATTTTGTTTTTCTACCATTTTGGTTTTGGATCTACTTCTAAAGATTGGATGGGGGGGGGGGGCTGAATGCACAGTACATTTCTATATGCACAAGAAACTTTTCAGCTAAAGCTACCAATGCTTTAAACATGTCTGGAAACTGCATTTATTTATACAGACATACCCACATGAGACTGCAGCTGAATGAAATGGATTCCAAAAATAAAGAATAATTACATTTAAAATATAAATTTATAAAGGCTGTTTATTTAATATAGCTTTCTATAAAGACCATTTAGAAAAAATGACAGTATGTTAATTAAATTAAACCAAACAAATGACACTGTTTCCTTAAATGGGCTTTCTTCCAACTACGGTTTCTGTTGATCAACTGGACTGATATTCATTAACAAGACACTGTCCCTGGTGCAATAAACTTAACAACATTAATTAACTTGATATCATGCAAAATGAAGAACAGTGTGAGGAGCAATGATACACAGAGGGATGTAAAAGGGGAAAATCATTTTAAATTCCCTTAAAAAAAAAATTACAGTTATGTCAAGAATTGGCCATTAGTTCTCAGTGTTCCTTTGACTTTTCTGTGTCCAACATTTAATTAACTCCTGACTACATTATCAGGACAGGATCAGATAGTGCTAAGAGTCCGACGTTTAGTTACCTCCTAAATGTACATTATCAGGACCAGCTCAGACAATGCTAAGTGAACGTTAAGTTACCTCCTAACTGTACTTTAAAAGGACAGGCTCAGGTTTCTGCTGTTTAGTTAAGTTCTGAATGCACATTATTAGGACAGGCTCAGGTAGTGCTGGATGTTTACCACATATGTAGTAATCTTCTGACAGCACATTATCAAGACTCAAACAGGATATTAATTTAATATAAAGTGACACCAGGCATCACTATAATAGTCAATACATATGAGTAACGCCTTCGCGATGCGTACTGCGAAGGTGTTACGTCTACTTGCCATCGTAATTTGGGGAATCTTTCAACTGTGCATACGCAGCACAGCCTAGCATGCGCAGTTGCATCATTTATGTGCTTGCTCAGCGGCGCTAAGGCGCCAAGGTGGGGGGGGGGGGAAAGAGAGAAAGAGAGAGGGAAACAGATTTAGGGGGAGAGAGGAAGACAGAGGGAGGGAGGCAGAGGGAGGGAGGGAGAGAGACAGAAAGCACACAGTGCGCAGAGAGAGAACACAGAGAGAGACAGAGATAGGGCACAGAGAGAGAGAGCGCACACCCACAAAGAGGGTGCACAGAGAGAGAGTGCACTGAGAAAGACAGGGCGCGCAGAGAGAGAGGGCACAGAGAGAGAGATGGAGCACAGAGAGAGACAGCTCACACTGAGAGAGACATTGCACAGCGAGACAGAGGGCTCACAGGGACAGAGAGGACGCATGGAGAGAGGGAGAGTGTGCACAGAGAGAGGCAGAGGGCACACAGAGACAGCACAGAGAGACAGCAAGGACAATTGAACATAACATATGACACTGTCATTTATGACGGGCAAGTTAGTAGTATATGACGGGCAAGTTAATAGTATATATATAGCTAACATTTAGTTACATCGTGCCTGCACTTTATCAGGACAGGCTCAGATAATGTTGGGTGTCTATGAAATATGTTCACTGACCTCTAACTTTTACATTAACAGGACAGGCTCAGTACTTTTTTATAATTGATTGTTATTTAGAAAATGCATTTTTCTACTGTAAAATAAAATTGAAATTTGCCTTTTTGTGCTGTTAGATAGCTTTCAACCCACAAAAGGAGCTTGAATATATTTGTTAATTAGCGATCATTGCATTTAATTACTGATAAGCACCTTCATTTAGTTCTATACACGTGTCTGGGTCTTGGAATGGCAAGTCACCTTTTGTGCCTCAGGGGCTCATCAGTACTTAAATTGCATGATCTCTCATTAACAATAATAATAACCCAACATTGTGGGTAGACAGCTAAAAACATGAAACTTCAATGTCATTTGACTGTAAAAATGTGTTTAAAAAAATAATAATATTCAACTGATAAAGTACTTATTATTACCTACAATTTGAAATAATGTATATACTCGAGTATAAGCCGACCCGAGTATAAGCCGAGGCACCTATTTTACCACAAAATACTGGGTAAAATGAGGGACTCGAGTATAAGCCGAGGGTGGGAAATGTGCCCCCCCTCTCTCTCCCGTGTCTCTTCTCCCCTCTCCTTTCCCTGTGTCTCTTCCCCCCTCCCTTATCACCCTCCTCCACCCCCCTCCTCATTCTCAACCCCACTCCTCATCCTCAACCTCCCTCCTCATCCTCAACCTCCCCCCTCATCCTCAACCTCCCCCCTCATCCTCAACCCCCCCATCCTCATCCTCAACCCTCTCCTCATCCTCAACCTCCCGCCTCATCCTCAACCTCCCGCCTCATCCTCAACCTCCCGCCTCATACTCAACCTCCCACCTCATACTCAACCTCCCGCCTCATACTCAACCTCCCGCCTCATACTCAACCTCCCGCCTCATCCTCAACCTCCCGCCTCATCCTCAACCTCCCGCCTCATCCTCAACCCCCTCCTCACCCTCCCTCCTCAACCTCCCCTCAACCTCACTCCTCAACCCCCCCCCTTCTGCTCCGTCTTGACCCCAGCGCGCATGTGACGTCACATGCGCGCCGGGGTCAAGACGGAGCAGAGGCCGAAGAAGAAGCAGGTAAGTGAGGGGGAGGTATTTAGAGGGGAGACAGTGAGGAGGGGGTTGATGAGGAGGAGGGGGTTGATGAGGAGGAGGGGGTTAAGGAGGAGGAGAGGGGTTGAGGATGAGGAGGGAAAGGGAAAGAGACACAGGGTGGTAGAGAGACACGGGGGGGTTAGAGAGACACGGGGGGGGGGGGGGTGGAGAGACATGGTAGGGTTAAAGAGACACGGGGGGGGGTTAGAGAGACACGGGGGGAGTGACTCGAGTATAAGCTGAGGGGGCCCTTTTTAGCCTTAAAAAAAGGGCTGAAAAACTTGGCTTATACTCGAGTATATACGGTACCATTTTTTTCAGAACCTTCGCTGGGTAGCTTTCAACATGTATTGAAGAGTTAGTGAATTGTTTACCCATCATTTTGATTACATATTTGCTAGTGTATATCTCAGAACCCCCTTATGGATTGTTACCTTGTCGTGGTGAAGGGGCTTGTGTACCTCAGTGAAACTGAGCTACACCATGTAGGGCCACCCAAGATGGATAAGTCACAGCAGAGAAGTCAGACAAATCACGGTCCACTGGAGAAGGAACTGGCAACTCACTCCAGTATATTTGCCATGAAAACCTTATGGATAACCACAGCTAAACACATAGATCAATGTGCTGCAGTCCATATGGTCACAGAGAGTCAGACACGACTGAAGGACTGAACAACAACGACAATCTCAGCACAAAGGTGTGTATCTGCCTAGGTGCACATTTTTAGCAGGCTGCCTGAAGTTGCAGTGCAGTACATTGAAATAGGTTTGTATATGCACAGAAATGTCTATATATATATATATATATATATATATATATATATATATATATACACACACATTTTATTTATATATATAGCTGAAAGTGGGGCATGGAGGGAGCGTACAAATCTGAAAAAGCCTAAAACCTAAATACGCCCCTGTCTAAGCTAGCATTTTCTGTATTCTCTTTAAACATTATTGGTATTTTATTGGAATGGACCCAGTGTCTGCTTCAATAAAACACTAATAATCTTCACAAGAAAGCTCTGTAAGTGCTGTCTGTGATTTATTTATTCTGTATTAAGGTGTTCTCCAAACTTTTAGCATCCAAGCAAGATATAAATCTGTGGACTAGCTCTGTGTATATATTTCCTACTGCTGGGTTGCATTTGGTTACCTGCCTTAAAGGGTCACTGCTGTACTCATCTAATAGCATTTAATTTATTCATTTACTTATGGATTAGCAATAAAATCTGTATTTGAATTAAATTCAATATAGATTCAAAAATGTACTCATGAAATCACCATTGTAGCTTCCAAAAAATAATGTTTTCTCCAACCCCTGTTAGGTGTTCCCATGTTTCCACCTAAACATAAATTGCTTTTCTACAAAAGGACACAGAGGAAGAAGAAAAAAAGTGACACAGCTGAGATTCCAAATATACTATAAATAAAAATGACAAATAACAAAGACTTTATCAAATTAATGTTAAATGCAATTTCCCACAGTAAGCCTACGTTTGTAGCCTTTCTGATTCACCCACACATCAAGAAGTCATATCTATTTGATAATAGGAAATCAGTGTTAATTTAAACCTTTTTTATATTATTTCCATGACCCTGGCAAGATCCATTAGGCATTTAGATAAATAAACACACTGACCAAGGGCCTCATTCAATTGTGATTTGGCCAATTGAATAGGGCTCTAAATAAGCACATAGTATAAATTTTTTGAAGAAGTTCTTAGTTAGTGAAAACCTTGCTTTTGGATAGACGTTTACTAACTAAAAACGTATTTAAAAATATATTTTATGTGCTTATTTAGAGCCCTATTCAATTGGCCAAATTGCAATTGAATGAGGGCCCAAGTGTTTCTTATGAAAATTACAGGCCATAGCATTATTAAAGCAACCAATTACCAATTAACATAATTAGCATTGTTACATCACAGCTCAAATAAACATCCTGGAGGAGGAGCCCGGCCCGGTCAGTAACCTCATGCCCTTGGCCCTCGCCCAGAGCCTCCCAGTGCTTTACTAAGCACGCCCATGTGGCAGGGCAACGCCCACTTAAGCCTTTGGGCCGGGTGATCCACCTCCCGCCAACCAAAGTTATTCCTACTCGCCTCCTAACCTAGAAATCCCCATATCCTTACCCTTCAACTCTTTTCCACCCTGTTTTTTTTTTTTTTTAACATAACTTAAGCTCCCTGAACTTTGCTCAACCAACCTCACCCCCTAGACTATACCTTATTAGTATATCTGCAACTTTTTTAACTAACCACCAACTCAAGGGGAGGGAGGGAATGAGCTCAACGGCCGGCGTGGAGTGAGGAGAAAGCCTGCAAAACGGGCAGAAGTCCCTTCTCCTCCGGCCAATCAGAAACGGCGTGCTTGGGGCTGCCTCCGCGCCGACCAGTCTAAATCACAAACAATATACTGTTCAGGCTCATGGAGTATTTTAGGTATGCGACTGTTTTTGCTCCATGTTTGAGGATACAGAGCCATAAGAAATGTATTTTGCCACGACTTTAGAATTTGGAGTGGGTAATATAGCTGGCTTTGATCTTTTCAGCCAATCAAATTATAGACTCGCAATTCTAATGTATCAATGGCACCCACAACACAAAGAAAGTGACATCTTCCTATTTCCTCAACCATGGAACAGTCACAGGCTAAATTACACATTTAAACTTTCCTTACATGTAAGAGAATAATGCCCAATTGGATTTTGTGACCCAATAAATATTAACTCTAAATGCTTGTCCATTTCTATATACTGTATGTCTAAAAACTTTGAGTCTAAGAGCATACTTATGGCATTAAGCTATTTTTTATTTATAAAAAAATAAATGTTGATGCCTATGATGGACCTGGATGCATCCATGATAATTTGGTGGAAATGTGTGCGTGAAGGGGTGTTTACATTTCTTTACAGCAGTGAGAGCAGGGAGATAGGCAGCCTCTGGAGACAGTATGGGGAGGGGGGGTTTACCGGGCAAGTGCTGGGTGGATCTTAATCATGGGTGGAGTCCATAGGGAGTAAAACTAACCCTTCCCGCCCTTTTGTTCACCTTGGAGCCCATGCTGTATTTCCCTCCCTCCCTATGTTAAGAAATGTTGTCACAGCTATGTGGGACAGGAGGTGATTGCTCTTGGTAAGGGGGAGCATATGAAGGTGTTGGTACACACCAGTTGTGGTTATGAGGTCCCGGGAGACTTCAAATGGTTGGGCTCCCTCCCTTAATGATGCAAGCATTCACCTCTGTCTTGTTATTATGTTGTTTAATGTTATTCAAATAAAGCTGTGGCCTGTTTTATCTCATATTGGTGCCTGTCATATAGAGATATAGAGAGTTTCGGAAAGTGAGGGGGGGGGGTGTCATTAGAGAAAGTCAAGAGAATAGGTAGACTGCACGAGAAACACAGGATGAAGGAAGCATGAGAAATAATGGGACGGGATATGAGACTGGAAGTCAGGTATAGACAGACTACCAATGATGAGAGAGACATATAGACAGATATCGAAAGAGATGGATAGATAGAAAATTGGAGAAATATATTTATTAACCTATAAATATATATTAAAAGATAGAGATATATAGCTATTGAATTATACAGATAGACAGACAGCTATATACAGAAAGATAGACAGACAGATAGCTACACAGATATATATGGATAGGCAGAGATTTACAGAAAGATAGACAGACGACAATGCAGGTAGAAAATAAATGCAGGCAGGACTGTGAAAGGATAGACAGTTACCAGGAGCAATGACGAAAGAGAAATTGAGAGAGGAGGATGAGAGAGAGGCGAGGGAGGGGGATATATATTGCCCTGTTCATTGTGCTGTGATTTCCGAGAGGTCAGAGCCGCGGCCGGCCTGTGAATCTCTCGCTCTGTTCACCGCGGCCCTGAGAGACCTGGATACCGAGGTAAAAGCATCTATTATTTAGAGCCAGCCTCAGGTTTCCAAATGGATTCTTCACTTTAATAAACCGAAGAGTGGTCCTCAGCCGGCTGCAATCAAACAGGCATTTAACCCCTTCCAAGCCAGAGGGCCCCGACTCAATCATAAAGCATAGTGTGTGTCTGTATTATACATACGGCAGAGTCTGTCTGTATTATACATACGGCAGAGTCTGTCTGTATTATACATACGGCAGAGTCTGTCTGTATTATACATACGGCAGAGTCTGTCTGTATTATACATACGGCAGAGTCTGTCTGTATTATACATACGGCAGAGTCTGTCTGTATTATACATACGGCAGAGTCTGTCTGTATTATACATACGGCAGAGTCTGTCTGTATTATACATACGGCAGAGTCTGTCTGTATTATACATACGGCAGAGTCTGTCTGTATTATACATACGGCAGAGTCTGTCTGTATTATACATACGGCAGAGTCTGTCTGTATTATACATACGGCAGAGTCTGTCTGTATTATACATACGGCAGAGTCTGTCTGTATTATACATACGGCAGAGTCTGTCTGTATTATACATACGGCAGAGTCTGTCTGTATTATACATACGGCAGAGTCTGTCTGTATTATACATACGGCAGAGTCTGTCTGTTTTGTACATAGCAAAGTGTGTGTGTCTGTATTATACACAAGGCAGTGTGTGCCTGTATTATACATACAGTGTGTGTCTTTATTTTACACAGAGCAATGCATGTCTGTATTATACACAGAGCAGTATCTGTATTATACACAGAGCAGTGTCTGTATTATACACAGAGCAGTGTCTGTATTATACACAGAGCAGTGTGTGTGTCTGTTTTATACACAGGGCAGTGTGTGTCTGTATTAAACAGAGCAGTGTGTGTCTGTATTATACACAGAGCAGTGTGTGTATTATACACAGAGCAGTGTGTGTGTCTGTATTATACACAGAGCAGTGTGTATCTGTATTATACACAGAGCAGTATCTGTATTATACACAGAGCAGTATCTGTATTATACACAGAGCAGTGTCTGTATTATACACAGAGCAGTGTGTGTGTCTGTTTTATACACAATGCAGTGTGTGTCTGTTTTATACATAGAGCAGTGTGTGTCTGTTTTATACATAGAGCAGTGTGTGTCTGTTTTATACATAGAGCAGTGTGTGTCTGTTTTATACATAGAGCAGTGTGTGTCTGTTTTATACATAGAGCAGTGTGTGTCTGTATTATACATAGAGCAGTGTGTGTCTGTATTATACATAGAGCAGTGTGTGTCTGTATTATACATAGAGCAGTGTGTGTCTGTTTTATACACAATGCAGTGTGTGTCTGTATTATACATAGAGCAGTGTGTGTCTGTATTATACATAGAGCAGTGTGTGTCTGTATTATACACAGTGCAGCGTGTGTGTGTATTATACACCAGGCAGTGTATGTCTGCATTATACACAGGGCAGAAAGTGTGTTCTTTTGTCCACTAGACCAAAATGTACTAATATTTTAGGCACTGTCAAGATCTCACTTGTGTAACTGTACCCCCACACATGTAAGGGGTTGCCAAGGCCGTTTTAGTTGATCTGCCTGTCCAGTGATATAGGGACAGCTACTGCAGGACACCCATTTCCCCAAACTGGATCCAAGGGGAAAATGCTCCAAACCTGGAACTGGAACCTCACGAATAGCTGCTAGTAGCTGAACAGGAAAAGCACCCCAAGATGCTTACACTCATGGCAGTCAGTCTGTAACAGCATACCATGAATCCCCCCAAGAACGAGACATAAGCTCTGTGTTTGAGGGTCAAGCAGTGAAGTCCCATTATTGAAACAACACACATTTTTAAACACTTCACATACACAGTAGGGGCAGTGACTACCTTTGGTCAACCCCTAATTACCTCTGGCCAATCAGACAGGGTTAAGGCGTGGGAGCCAGGAGTCCCCTCCCCCAGGAGCCACCCACTAGGCGTGGCTAACTGCTCATTCTACCTCTGGCGGTGGAGAGAGTAACATCCCTAGGCTCACTTACTCCCCTGCTGGGAGTATGGGGAAACCCCAGGCCATCTCATTATTCAAGAGTCCTTACCCCCATTGTTCATGGTGCCATCTTGTCTGCTAAAACCCTTTTGTTCTGCCATCTCTTGTGTGTTTTAGCAGATAGTATTAACAGGCAGATGGGCAACTCCTGACCAAGTGTATGAGACCAAAGATATTTGACTGCATACCACACAATACAATTTTTTTTTCCAGATATAACCACAACATATTATAACCCAGAACATATCTGCAGATAGCTTAGGTCTGAACACACATTATTACTGAATGGCGCTCAGACCACATACATATAGTTCAATGGCCATGGAACCAAATTCTTTCTGCATAGGAAAATAAAGTATTTAAATGCCGGTCCATAGTCAAAAGGCACCAGGCAGGCAACCAGGCTCCTCCAATGTACAGTGGCGAGATTGGTCTCGTCACAACTTGCTAGGTGGAAACTTAAAGGGTTATGTCTTAGATATTATACGAGCAATGCATTGCTGGCCCCCATCAGTGAAAGGGTTAGATGCATGATAGGAATTTTATTGATGTGAGAATGTGTAAAATATTGTAAACGTTGTTGTTTGCATTGTATTTCTAAGCGGTAATATTTACAGAACATTAAATGAGAACAAAAATAGCTGCAGAGGATAGGGTTGACTCCACCCTCATCAAACAATGTAAAACAAGGCCGGAAGTCATGTTCATTAATTCACATATTTGAATTGTTGTTCATTTAAAACTGCAATTATGATCTCTTCCCTGAATAATTTAAGGTGGCAAGGCAAAAGGCGGAGCCAACAATTCACTCCATATATTTTTCTATCTGATTTTAATGTAAAATGTCGACTCTCAACTTGACTCCTTTCCATGCATAACAATCCTAATATAATCCACATGTTTTGCAGGATACTGGTAGGGTTTGGAAATAAATACAAGGCTGTGTGAAATAATTTGGGTTTGAAAATTACAAAGGGTTTTTTTACATGAATAAATGAGCAATGTGATGATTAATTTACTCTTTCTATACTGATTGTGTTTAACACTCAACAAAGAGGATCTGATAGTGCTCCAAAGCTACCTTTTCAGGGTTTGTTTTCACACTTTTATAGACAGAAGGAAAAACCATGACCCTGGCAAGATCCAATGGGCTTTAGAATAAATAAACACACTGAAACAGCGTTTCTTGGGAAAATTACGGGTCACAGCTTTATTAAAGCAACCATAAACCAATAACCATTTAACATAATTAACAGTGTTAAGTCACAGCTCAAATAACATCCCGGAGGAGGAGCCCGGCCCGGTCAGTAACCTCACGCCCTGGGCCCGCGCCCAGAGCATCCCAGTGCTTTTCCAAGCACACCCATGAGACCGGGCAACGCCCACTTAAGCCCGTGGGCTGGGTACCTCACCTCCCGCCAACCAAAGACATTCCTATTTGCATCCTAACTTAGAATTCACAGAATCCTAACCCTTCAACTCTTTTCCCTCCCCCCTTTTTTTTTTATATAGCTTAAGCTTCCTGAACTTTGCTCCAACCAGCCTCGCCCTCTAGGCGTAACCTACTTCCTTATCTGCTACTTTCCTATATGACCACCATTCGGGGGGGGGGAGGGAATCAGCTCAATGGCCGGCGCGGAGTGAGGAGGAAGCCCGTGAAACGGGCTTAAGTCGCTCCTCCTCCTCCCAGCCAATCAGCATCGCACAGGCTCCGCCGCGTCACGCAGCGCTTCGTCAGACCCGGCGTGCCTGGGCTGCCTCCGCGCCGGCCATTAAACATGTTTTCAATTCTGCTCTTGTAAATTGATTCTAGACTAATATACAATTCCATGTCACTTTAAAAGGCCATTGTAAATTGCAAATCGTTTACACATTTGTGAAGTATGCAGCAAAGTTATTATATCTGCAACTATATAAATCTTGGACATAAAAGCATTTTCTGATAACAAATCTTTATTTTTAGCAGACTCTACTATTGCCTGGAAGCTGTCATGATAGTTGTACTTCCTTTCCAATGCACCAGAAGGGCAGTTACAGAACAGGCACTTGTCGAGCCAATGGGAAGGGAAGGCATGTCCTGTTTTTAAATCTTATCTGAATCCCCCAGTAAATATAAGAAACCCCAATGAATCAACAAATCCTCCCTCTTCTTACTGTTAATAAATAATAATATTTAGGAGAACTCACACACTCAGTCTCCAAACCAACAGGAAATGTGGAAGGCACACATACAGCATCCCTAACGCATATGCAGGGTCTCCAAAAATAACATTTTGACCTCAAAATGCTTTTATGCTTTCACAGCTGCTGCTATTTTTAATCTGTTACAAATTTAGAAACATATGATGTTTTCCCAAATCTAAAGAGGTCCTTTAAGTAAGGGAGTGTGTTAGAGTAATGATGAACCTTGGTAAAAGCAGACAAGATGGGACTTTCTATACACATAGAATTTGAAAAAAAATCTTCCCTAAAGCATTCATGTCTTATCCAGCTGCTAATGTTATTTATTACTTATGCACTTCACAAACACCTGAAGTTTTTCCTAAACTACAGCGATCCTTTAAGAGTGTCAGGTAAAGCCAATCAAGAGCAATTTGGTTATTTTATGTACGCTCATACATGACTACCCTGAAAATCTGGAATAGTTAGACTAATTTTACTTTTCCCTATGCTGTTCAGCCTGTATCGTAAGACACTGCTTGCAATATTGGCACCATGGAAATACATTCATACATACATATTAGTAGGCTGTAATTGCATATCACTTATATAAAGTAGTTGTCTGCTAACTAAGCTGTAGGCCGCCCTAAAGCAGCATTTTAAATAGATTTCCCACTTCAAAGGCAAGTAATACGAAGTAGGGTAAAAGACGTAACCAAAGATCCAGTGCAAGTTCACTTGTAAGTGGCAGTAATTGGTTCTATAGGACTGATATGCCCCCTACTGCTAGCTGTAATTAATACACCTGCCCTTCTGCTTGTAAATCTGACAGGTAACAAGGCTCCCCGGGTGAGGGGGGTAGTGCAGGACGGACTGAGAGCTGATATATGTCCCCTGCACTGTGCTCATGCACTCTGGCCAGATATCTACTATCAGGAAAAGACTTGCGTCAGAGATATGAGGAGGCAATGCTGGGAAGAAATAGGAATGAGGGGAAGAGAAATGAGGGAATGGTCAGAGAGAGGGGGGAATGGTTCAAGAGAAAGGCGGAAATCGGGAGAGAAATGGGCAGAGGTGGTATGGGGATAGGAAGAGGGGTTGTATAGAGAGAGAGGGGAGAATGGGAATAGAGAGGTGGTAATGGGAAGGAGGGATGGGTATAGATGAAAGGAAAGGGCAGACAAAGAGGGAATGGGGAGAGTGAGCGGGTGGGAAAGAGATAGAGGAATGTGGAGAGAGAGAGAGAGAGAGAGAGAGGGGGAAGGGGCCGATGAGCGGGGGGTAATCGGTAAAGAGAGGTGGAAAGGGCAGAGAACAAGGAAAGGGGGACAGGTGGATGGGAAATAGATAGAGGAAAAGAGAGAGAGGGGAATAGGGAGACTGGGGATAGAGAGAGATGGGAAGGAAAAGAGAGAGGAACGGGGAGAAAAGGAGAGAGAGAGAAAGGAAAATGGGGTGAGAGATGAGTGGGGAAGGAAATGACAGGAGGGGAATGAAGAAAAGAAAGAAATGGGGAGAGAAGAGAACTGCTGCATCATCATCCCATGTAATCTTTCTCTATAGTTCCTCATATTTCTACAAATAACTAATTTCTATACCACTACTTAAAATATTTTCTGATAACGCCTTCCATTGTTGCATATAACTTTTGTGCATAATGCCTTATATGCATCAAACAGCTCATACCTATATCGAAATACCTACTACCTCATATAAGCTCTCCATATAACTTATAACATATTATAACACCAGATATGGTTCCTTATTTCAGCTTTCTACTCTTCCTGTTGCTCTATATAACTCCCAATACTCTGACCTTTCTTCACAGTCCCTGTAACCTCACAATACACCTATACAGCTGGGGTGACAGATTTAAGCTTTGGGATCTGCGCCCTTTCTGTCTGGGAGCAGATTTTAACAAGATGTGAATAATTTGCCCCGGCGCGCTGCTGCAACGGGAATATTTGTGTGAAGTGGCAGAAAAGATTTTAAATGTTTCTGAAGTTCCTAGCGCCAGAGACAGAGCTAAATAGATGAATATATTAAAGTTCATTAATTAGGGACTTAAACACAAATCCCTGAGGTTCAGTGTTATGCAGACTGTCTGCAGTGACTGCAAAGATCCACAGAGCATCGCTACACAGAGGAACATGCAGAGCATCACTCCCTGAAATCTACTTGACACTCAGAATTTCATTTTTTTAATAATATCCTGCAGAGGATCACTCACTGCATACATGAATAGTGACTTGAAGAACATCATACCTTGCAGAATATTACTTATACTGCATCAAAGACCTGCAGAATATCACTCATACTACACACACTGCAAAAAAATTTTCTCTGGTATGCTGAATCTATGAAAAAGACATGTAGAGCATCACTCTCAACAAACATCACTGTAGACAATTGTTATTCTATAAAATAATACAATATTTTTTCTTACCTCATGTCACCTAATCACACAAAATCTGCAGAAAATGTTCTGTTTGACTTCTGGCACGGCATCAAATACTGTCAGCCTATCAGTGACCTCAATCTGTGTGACACTAGAAAAAAAAAGACATGAATGGACAGAATATGAAGCTACAAAGTAAATACCTATATGCATGTTAGAGGCATGAGAGTCAAGTAGTACATCTGAAACACAAAAAAGAAAAACACAGTATGACGTGGATTTTGGATTCTTACAGAGTTTCAATTAAAGGTGCATGCATTATAGAAAACAATAAAAAAGCATGCTTTGGGAATACAACCCTGTAATATAGAGTTAATTATAAAATTTTAATCACGCATAGAACTGAAAGAGAGCCTTCAAGGGCAGACCTCCCGTAATTCAGATCCAAATAAAACTTGATTTCTCATTTGTTGCAATATAAAATATAAATCTTTACTATAAATATATTTAAACAAAAAGGAAAATAAATATATCTATAAAAAATATCTTAAATAGTTGCACATCCTTAATTAAATCATAATATGACTTTGATTCTGCAGGGTATAACTAATGATCCATAGCAATTACTGGAATGTACCCAGTTGAAAAGGTACAGTCCAAACAATGTTGCTTCTCTTTCACTGCCCTTGGAAAATTATATTTATGCTGTGATATTAGATCACTAAAGCACTTCAGTTATCCTGTGGGTTTACCTTTGACAAGTTGTAACGACAGTTTGTTCGTAAGCTAGAAATCAAGGATGTAACCTGGTCACTGCAGTGTCATATAAACATATTCGCTGGTGCAGCACTAACCTGTCCGCCGTCTTAGTATCAAGGGGAGAAGCTGTACCTGTCCACCCAGTACATGCCCGATGCGCGTTTCTCCGCCGCCAAGAGCGGATTCCTCAGGGGAGATGAGAAGGTACTTTCCCGCTGAATGTTTAAACTAGTAAACAGGGCCACTTGGTGACGTGTACTGTGACGCAATTGCGTTATCGCAGGATCTGAAAATGATTTTGTTGTTGCTGCTTACCGATTACCAATGTTCCTTATGGAGCTGGGCTTATAGAAAACACGCCTTCAAAAGAAGCAACAGCATATATGAACAAAGGAGTGGATAGTAGATGGTGAATAGTCCTTCAAATTTCACTAATCTAACTATATCTGTTTAAAGAAGCTGATCACATTCAGCCTTAACATGCACCAATGTGATTAAACACAACATACATTATAACACATCAGCCTACTGACTTGATCACTGCCATATTGCATCTGCTGTCTTGCATCACACCCTTACCTTCTAGATTGTAAGTTCTTTCTAGTAGTGACCCCAGCTCTATTGCACCAACACTGTTGCACAAATCTGTCTTTTGGCTAATTTGTCTCATATTTGTCACATAGTAATTGAGGTTGAAAAAAAACTTTTAGCCCATCAAGTTCAACCTTTTAAGATCTCCTCTGATCTGCAATATGCAGATTATTTGGTAATTGATCCAGAGGATGGCAAACAGAAAGAAAACCCAAGTGAAACGTTGGCAATTGTCTCAAAAGGGTTTGTTTTTTATTCAGATCAATACTCCCTCTCTAATTATCCATGATAATAGTGAATGCCCTTTTTATTTAAAAATATTTCCAATCCCTTTTTAAAGTTATCTATTGAATCCGCTGTCACCACCTCCTCTGGTAGAGAAATCCACAGATTAACCATCCTTACTGTGAAGAACCCTTTTCTTTCTTTAAGGTGGAATCTTTTTACTTCTAATCCCAAAGGATGTCCTCTTGTCAGTTGAAAACCTCTTGGCACAAAAAGCTCACTTGACAAAGCCTTGTATTGACCCTGGATATATTTATATAGGGTAATCATATCCCCTCTTAGATGCCTTTTTTTCAAGATACGTTAAATTTGGTTAGTCTTTCTACATATCTTAGACCCTCCATTCCCCTTATTAGTTTTGTTGTCCTTTTCTGTACTTTTTCCAGTTCTAAAATGTACTTTTTATGAAGTGATGTGCAAAACTGTACTCCATAGAGATTTGTTTATATTTGCTTCCCTGGCTTCTATACACTTCTTAATACATACTAATATTTTATTTGCCTTTCCAGATGCTGCTTGGCATTGAGAACTGTTACGTAGGTGGTTGTCTACGAGCCCTCACAATCCCTTTTAATATCTGATACTCTTATATTTGCTTCATTAACTTTATAGATTGCATTGCTATTTTTCCTTCCCAGATGCATAAGCTTACATTTATTTGTATTAAATCTCATTTGCCTTTGCATTGCATCTGTTTAAGTATTTCTACTTACTTTTGTTTATACCTTTGTAATTTGCTAATTGTACCCACTGTACTAATTTGTAAATAGTGCTATTTAAAATACTGTTGCATTATAAATAAAGGCTAATAATAAAGAATAGTATTAGCACAGCATAATGAGTAAATTAAAAACTGAATTTATTTTTTAATTTTCTACTCTCAATCTTCAAAACAGCATATTATAAATATGGTACTTCAGTGGCTCCTCAAATTTGGTCAACAACCTCCCTCATATCTCCTAGCTTGTTCAAAACTGAGATACAGTGTCTGGGTCCATGCGGCACAGTATAGCAGTGAGTTTCGAACCCTAGCTATTGAGTCTGGCTGGGATAATCATTCTAGTGACTGGGACTTTCCGAGCTCATGAAAGATGAACAGACTCCCTGGAAAGTTCGATCTCCTTGGTTACCTGAAATGACTTATGTCTGAGTGAACAGAATAAAGAGAACATATCTTGGTCCAAAGTCTCAACCTTCAAATTGGTACTCCAATCCCCAAAATATTTCTGCTAACATCTGACGTAGAGCAAAGTACAAGACGTGCCAATGGCCTGTGCTTTTATTGTGGAACCAAAGGACATTTCTTCAGAACCTGTCCTACTCGCCATGTCTAGCAGTTAGTGAGGGTTGATTGCTAGAGGTATTCTCATTAGTTCCACCATCAGCTACATTTTGACTCCTGCCTGGTACCAGTTACTCGTGCTCTGGAGTCTCAACAAATTGCAATTCCATCTCTTATTGATTCTGGTTCTGCAGGAAATTTTACTGACTATTAATTTATCCAAAATCACCTGGTGCCATGGATGTTTCTAAGATCCATCTGGAAAACTCCTCTGCAGAGTCTCTAGTCAATCCTAAACTGCCAACACAGTACAAGAGTTTTTTTGATGTATTCAGCAAAGCCAAAGCTGATATCATGTCCCCTCATGATCCATATGACTGCCCTATAAATTTGCTTTCTGGAGATATGCCACCAAGAGACAGAATTTATCCGTTTTCAGAGGCTGAGACCGAAGCCATGTCAGAGTACATACAGGAGAACCTAGTCAAATGATTCATCGAAGAGTCATCATCGCCAGCAGGTGCTGGCTTCTTCTTTGTTTCCAGAAATGATGGTGGCCTTAGACCATACATTGACTGTCAGGATTTGAATAAGAACACCGTGAAGGATCTCTATCCCCTTACATGGCTTTGTCAACTATTAGATTGAATCCAAAATCTTCATCAAGCTTGCGCTACAAGGATCCTATAAGTTCACATCAGGGAAGTAAATAAGTGGAAAACTGCATTCAATACCTGAGATAGACATTATGGATATATTGTAAAGCCCTTTGACCTATGCAATGATCTGGCCATGTTTCAACGCTTTGTTGGTCTATTTAGATGGCTATTTAATTTTCTCACCTGATCTAGCCACACATACAGACTGCAAGTTAGTACGGTATTGCAATGTTTTCAAGAGAACCACCATTAGAGTGGCTTATACCAGTTGACTTCAAGAGCACACAGAGATTCATTGGCTTTGCAAATTATTACAGGATTCTCAAACATCTTAGCACCCTCACTGCTCTTACCCATACAGGGGCTAATCTGCTATTTCGGTGTCGGCAAGTTCCAGAAGCCTTATAATTCCTGCTTAAATGCTCAACAAGCCCAGTGGTCCCTATTCTTTTCAAGGTTTCACTTTGTATAGCGGATGCTCTATCTCGGACCCATAAACCTGTCAGTACACCTCCCACCCAAGAAACAATATTGCCTTTTACAATATGTCTGGCCTCCATTTCTATGCCCCTTCTCCAAGATCTGTGCTACTCAATCTGAGATACCTCAGGAAACTACACTACCCAGAGGACAACTGTTTGTGCCTCCATATATCATTAAGAGGTCCTAGAACTATCTCACTGATCCTGCTGGTCTGGTCATCCTGGTGTCCACAAATGGCTGGACCTTCTATCCTGTTATTTCTGATGTCAAGAACTTTGTAGTAACTTGTAACACCTTGCCAAATCCAAGACAAAACATCTCTTCCATTCGGATTGCTCCAACGGTTTGTCATTCCAGCTTATCCATAAACTCACATCACTATAGACTTTATTACTAACCTTCATCCAGAGGAATGACTGTAATATAGGCAGTAGTAGATGGGTTCTCCCATCAAGTCCAATTAACATTTTCTATGGCGCACCACCTACAAACCAATGGACTCATTGAGAGAATAAATCAAGGCCTGGAACAATATATCAGATGATTCTGTTCTGCAGAACAGAATGACTGGGTTGATCTCTGAACCTAGGCTAAATTGTCCCATAATAACCAACAACATGATTCCTTATATACTACTCAGTTTTATGCAGCTTTGGACTGATAGTCTGTCTGTATCTTGAGTGGGAGGGTTATCCTATAAACCTTGTCAAAGGGCTATTTAAGAGGAATGTTAACAAAGGCCAATACTGATCATATCTATATCACCAGGTCCACCCACTCCCCCAAGGTTTCTAAAAAAAATTAAATTAAAACAAAGAGAAAATTCCCTTCAATGTTAAAGCAAAACGGAATACAATAGTTAAAAATAAAAGGCTATAATCATTTCTTTTAAACTGTGTAAAAACATTTTGAAAGCAGGTTCTTAAAAATAGCATACTATGAATATGACACTTCAGAGGACCATTAATAATTAACATTTATATTATACACTTTTTTTCAGCAGTAATCTTTTATATGTTAAAATACATATATACATTTTCTAGAGCTTATTATGTATTTATTTTTAGAACAGAAAAATAAAGGTGATACAAAGAAAAGTGAAACACAAAGCAATGACACACTAGGAAGAAAAATAAAAATATAAACTATTCCAATGCATGCATCCTATCTACCAGATAGCGGGCTCTGTTTTTACTCCCTTTCCTAAATTGACACTCTGGGGAATGGTTCACTTTGCCCAAATGGTAGAGACTTGGCCTAACCAATCAGGAACTGGACAGGGGTCTTTTGAGCCCCTGCTGTAAGACTAGTGAGAGGTGTAGCATGATTGTAATTATATGTCTGTATTTAATATACTTCAGAACATGTGTTTCTCATGCTAAAACATACACATATATATTGTTAAATTTATACAGTATGTTCTTAAACTGCATGACAAAAAAAATGCAGTTACATGTCCTCTTAAGACAAAATAATTAAATTATGGACATATTTCTCTAATTACAAAAAGTCAATACTGATTACAGTCAGTGATAAAATAGATTTGGAGCAAAACGTCTGGAGAGTATCTATATATTGATAATGAACATGGTGCACTGTGTAATGATGCTGAGTATCTATACACTGATAAAGAGCTTTCTGCACTGTATAATGATAATGAGTATCTATCATATATATAGTTGTGGTAATTACGAATGTTGGTCACACAATGTTAAAAAATATGGGCTTGCGGTGCTCATTGCGGGCCTCATGATGAGCGCCAAAGGCTTATCACAAAGGCCCGAAAGTTACGGTTTTGGCGGAGGCTGCAAAGAGCGCCAAAGGTGCTCATTGCAGGCCTCACGATGAGCGCTGAAAGCACTCATCGCAAGGCCCACAAGACTCTGAAAAAGGCTGGCAATGAGCTTCAAATGCGCTCATTGCCAGACCCACCATAGGCGTTCGGCACTCATCGCAAGGTCTGCAAGACCTTGAAAAGGCTCTACATGAGCGCCAAAGGCGCCCCATGGCGACGGCCAACATTTTGTTCAAATCCGTAACTCGGAAGACGTCAGAAGACTGCCAAAAGACAGTTAATTAAAAAATTTACTTACAGCCTCACACACAGGGGAAGAGTAAGTGAGGTTGAAATCGGCTAACAAAGGAAAAAAATAGCGTCCATAAAAAAAAAAAAAGGCTCACAACGAGGCCAAAGAACGTAGGGCTTAGGTGCTCATCGCGAGGCCTGCAAGACTTTGAAAAGGAAGAGGGAGGAGAAAGACACAGGGGAAGGAGAGGTTGGAGAGGGTGAGACACACACAGGGGGGAGGGGGGGGAAGAGACACAGGGGAGGGAAATAGGGGCGAGGAAAGGCAGGGACAGGGGGCAAAGAGACAGTGGGAGGGAGAGAGGGGGAAACAGACACATGGAAGGGAGAGGGGGAAACAGACACAGGGGTCAGAGAGTGGGGAGAGGTTTGCAATGAGCGCTAAAGGTGCTCATTGCGGACTTTGCGATGAGCGCCAAAGGCGCTCAGCAAGAGTTGTGAAAGTGGGGGTTGAACTACGCCTGCAATGAGTGCTTATTGCAGGGCTCGCAATGAGCGGCGAAGTCGCTCATCGCGAGGCCCGTAAAGTAGATGGTGGGAGAGACTCACAATGAGCGCCAAAGACGCTCATCATGAGGTCCGCAAGTTTGAGGGGGGAGAACCTAGCATTGTGTGGCAAACAGCATTGCCAGCCTTCAAATTTTATTGCTGTCATTTCTGCCGGCCAAGTCGCTAGTACACATATAATGAGCATGTTATACTGTATAATGATGATGAGTATCTACAAACTGATGATCAACACACTGCATTGATATTTTTATATTAAATATTGATAGTGTTTTCTCTTGCACAAGTGTGGAACAGATAGGGTTAACCAGCGTCTCCCACACATCAGGATAGCTATCAAGCACCACGCAGGCTAAATGCATAATTGATCAAAGCATCGTCAATATCACTGTCATTCCATTAATTAACAGCTCTGTAAGCGCATTAGATGCAGGAGAAGCAAGGAGTGGGGGATTAGGGATTATGGGATATTATATCTAAAAAAATGAACGTTAAATATTTTTAGCAATAAATGGGTTCCTGTTCTCAGCTGGAACCTCCATCCATTATGCAAAACTGAGGAACAGTCCTGTATGTATTATAACTGGCTAGACAGCAAAGGGAAAAGCAATAAAAAGTAGGCACCATACACCAAACCGTATCTAAAAATATTGTACAATTACAATTATTCAATTTGATTAACCACTTCACGGTCAGACACTTGACAGAGTTGGACTTTAAAGGCCACATAAAGGATTCATTTGTTTATTTAAATGATCCACTCTAGTTAGGTTAAAACTTCACATGCTTGTGAGGTATGTAATGAAATAACAACATGATCGTGTATGTATGGCAGTAATGTAAAAGCATTTAAGAAAAAAAAAATCTATATTTAGACGATTCTGATTGTGTCATGGGGAATTCCATCTAAGACTGCCAATCTGTCTGTGGCTTGAGGGGAGTGTTATCTCATGGGGAATCACATTTTCCCTTATTTGTACTCTCAAAAGTGTTATCTACAAAATAGAAGTGAACACAGATTTTGTCTGAATTCACAGTACCTCAAACTCCTCCCAGGAGTTTGCTTTTAATATAATATTTCAAACTCCAGCAAATATGCATGTTATGTTTTTAGTTAGGTTTTGAAGGTTTTGAGACAGGGAGATATTCTGGTGGAGCGAGGCAAGGAGTTCCAGAGAATAGGGGCAACATGAGAAAAGTCCTGAAGGCGGGAATGAGAGGAGGTAATAAGAGAGATGAAAAGATGAAGGTCGTTAATAGAACAAAGGGGAATGGCGGGTGGGGGAGTATTTGGAGATGACAGCAGAGATATACGGGGGTGCACTATTGTTGAGGGCTTTGTAAGTTAGGTTCATGATTTAAAATTTTATTCTGGAGGGCAAGCCAGTGGAGTGATTGACAGAGAGGTGCTGCAGACACTGAGTGTTGAGTACGGTAGATGAGTCTAGCGGCGGCATTCATTATGGATTAAAGTATTAAAGTGGAGATAGACGGGTGATGGGAAGGCCAGCAAGAAATGAGTTGCAGTAGTCAAGACGAGAAATTATGAGAGAATGTATTAGAATCTTAGTTGTGTCTTGTGTGAGGATGTGACATATTTGGAAATGTTTTTTTAGATGGAGAAGGCAAAATTTAGTTAGTGACTGTATATGAGGAATGACATAGAGGGCAGGCTTGGGAGGTGGGAGTGATGATGGCATTGTTAACAGGGAGAGAGATGTGAGGGATTAAAGCTGTAGCAGAGGGTGGCAAGATTAGGAGTTCGGTCTTAGACATGTTCAGTTTAAGGTGGAGGATATACTTGAGAGGCAAGGTTGAAACATGCGTTAGAAGAGAGGGGGATAGTTCTGGTGCTAAGAGGTAGATTTGAGGGTCATCTGCATAGAGATGATAGTGAAATCCAAAATAATTTATTTAGTTACCAAGTGAGGATGTAAAGATGGAGAAGAGGATGGGGCCAAGGACTGAACCTTGGGGTATGCCAACAGATAGAGGGTGAGGAGAAGAAGAGGTGCCACAGAAGTAGATGTTAAATGTTCGGTCTTGTAGGTATCATGTGAACCACATGGGAACCACAAAAGAGCAGTGTCTTGAATGCCGAGGGAGCAGAGGTTTTGGAGTAGAAGAGGGTGGTCGACTCTGTCAAAGGCAGCAGCGAGATCCAAGACGTAGAATAGAAAAGTGACCTTTTGACTTGGAGGTGAACAAGTCATTAGTGACTTTTGTCAGAGCTGTTTCAGTGGAGTGTTGGGGCCGGAATCCGGATTGGAAGAGGTCAATAAGTAGACGAGCTGCTCAAGTTGTTTGGAAGCCAAGGGAAGCAGAGAGATATGGCAATAGTTAGATACAGAATCAGAGTCAGATGCAGGAACTGTTCTGTCTTCATGAAACAGCAAATGCACAATAAAGAAAACAAGTGTACTAAAGAAACACAAAATTATTTTAGGAAATGTGTACATCTTCAGAAATAAATGATTTTGCTTCAGTATACTGATTTCTCTGTTATTTATATATTTTTGCAGATTCCATATGGGAGAACATCACAGAGTTCCATTTAAATGTTTGTGAAATATGTAACAAATTAACAAGATTAGTAGCTAAGTAGGTCAGGAGTATAAAAACATTTTAGAGAAAATCTTACATTTAGAGGACTTTGCTTGCGTCTTCCATCTTGTACTGCTAATCTGTCTGTAGCCTGAGGGGAACAGTTATCCTACTGGAGTTTACGTCTGTTTAGTTCTAACAATTTACAGTAGTAGTATTTTAACATAAATGAATAAACATCATATATTATCAAAGATCAGATTGTATAGAATATCTATCTATCTATCTATCTATCTATCTATCTATGAACACATTTTTATTTATTTTAAACCTGTTAAAAATAATGCTTTTATAAAGTCAAGTCCTTCAATAGAGCATACTATTCATAGGACAAATGTCAATGATGTGTAAAAAGTCTGATCTCCAACACAATGGAAAAAAGTACTCTACATTTTTGTAACCAAAAAGTACATTTATGAGTAAAAATATGTGTTTAAAATATATATATCTTTGAGGCAAGGTTTGAGATATCATATTTCTGCCTGTTAACTTCTCTTCTTTAATCTCCCAGGTGCCACAAAACAGCAATTAAAAATAAATCACAGCATCTGAAATCTACTTGTCTTTGATGTTCTGTGTATAAGAGGATTGAGGCTGCTCCCTCAGTGCGATGATACAACCACCGGACCTCGTTATACCGTCCCGGATTAGTGAGGATTTTTCTTATCTACTTTACGCTATTAACCCCTCCACTGACAAGCAGGTTTAAAATGTTGGTAAGGTGCTATGTGAGAGGCAGGCTGATGTATCAAAACAAGTTGGCTTCATTCTGTCTCAATTTATCATCTCCCCATTGCAAAGGACGTACAGATTGAGCAGAAAGAAAGTAGGATATAACAAGCTGTATAAAACATGAGCACAAAATCATTTTTAGAAAACATCTTGAATGTGTCACTACACTATAGGCAATCTTTCAAGGGAACTTAATAGAGATGTTACCTGACTACACAGTTCCTCCTAATCCTACCAGGTATGTAATACTGTTACGATCAAAGGCAAAATATCTACATCTTTAAAGTAAAATTGAATATCAATTATTTTCTTAAGAACATCCTATAAATACGACACTTCAGTTATATGTTAACTGACAGTAACTGCAATAAACAGACTATTATCTCTCAGGGTTCAGGGTAAATGTTTCCAAAACAGAGGATCCTCGGGTAGTTAAAGTTCAAAATGATCTCAACTTCAAAATAAGTCTAACAAATTCAATCTTTGTAGCTCATTTGTGGTAAAGGTAAAGAAAGGGCAACAGGGCAAATGGAACATAATGATGGTTTATGAAGAGGGGTAGAGAGACAGGGCAAGGTAAGAGATGAGGAAAGCAAGGCCGTGGGAAGACAGAAGCGACAGCCAGGCCGAGTGAGGACAGAAGCAACAGCCAGGCCAAGGGGAGCCGGAAGCGACAGCCAGGCAGAGGGAGGACGGAAGGGACAGCCAGGCACTAATCTCCTACTCACTCTGCTGCCCCCTTCTCCTGTGTGTATATATTCATTGCTCTATCAAATCATCACAGGATTAGATGGAGTTGGGGGTTATTTGCTTTATAGTTAGATAGATAGAAAGATAGATAATCCACATATATAAACTTCTCAGACCTCACCTCAGATGCACCCTACGCTATCTTTCTGTGTTGGTGCATTTTCTGATTGGAGCCGTGTTCCCTTCCTATCGCCTGCAGATTAGACAGCACTGCTTCTTCTCTGCCCCCCTCCGTTGGGCGTCCAGCTGCTTTCTCACATCTCATACTTCATCTCCTCCTTCAGTCTTCCTCCACGCCATTTTCAGTTTTGTTTTGGTTCTCTGTTTTTCATTGATTACCCCAAATCCTCTCTGGATACCTTCTGGCCGCTTCCTCTGCTCCTGCCTCTCCTCACTTTGTTCCGCTTTCCATTTTCATTTCACACTTCTCATTTCCCGTTGCCTTTCTTGCTGCCCTCACCTTACCTTACCTTTTCTTTCCATTTCCCCTCTTTCCCTGTCCTATTGCGGCCATCTGCATATTCTACCACTTCTCTTGGTGTGTTCGCTCCTTCCCAGCAGCATCCATTGTCTGTGTTTTTTCAGGATGCTGTTCGCTGTTTGTGCTGTCCCTCTCTTGTCTCAGGGCCTTCCCGATCAATGCCTCCATTTTACCCCGTATTTTTGCTCCTTTCTTCTGTTTCCTTCCTTCTCCATCTCCATGTGTACCGCCTCCACAGGGCGCTCGGCCCTCTCGCTTGTGGGCACTCTCCTCCATTTAAGCTTGTTGGCTACTCCGGTCCCTTTTCATGGAACTCTGCAACCTCATGTTCTACTCCTCTGTTGCTCATCAGTCCCCATCATTAAGTCCCTCTGTCTGCCTCCTTCATCACCTCCGCTCAAGTTTTTCTTCTTCTTCTCCTCGTTATTGTTGCTATCTTCCATTGACTTGTTTTTTCCAGTCCTCTTATCCAAACCTACCTACCACCCTCTCCTAAGCATGAAAGCCAACCCTTTTCCATCTCATGCCATTGCTTAATAATCCCTCTCTAGTTTATCCAAGATAACCCTGAATGCCCTTTTTAATTAAAAATATATCCAATCCCATTTTAAGGTACGTCTACAATACCCTGATACCACAATCATAACGCTACTCATGCAGTTTTTGGCCTCTAAGCAGTCTAAGGGTCAAGTAACTTTTTGCAACACTGACAGCTACTAATTAAAAGAGAAAGACATTACCACAAATCCCCAGGTGTTGGAGGAGCCTTCTCTCCATAAATAAAACCTTCAGACCTCACCTCAGATGCACCCTACTCTATCTTAAACCCCTCCCGACCTCACCACAAACTTGATCTTCTGCACTCAAGTAGTTAGTGTGGTTAATGGGGAAGAGATGAATTAAGGGAGTTGTAGATGAAAAGTAATTAGCTGGGGGAAGAGAGAATGAGACGGGCAAAGTGGATATTGGACTCCCCTTCATGGCTCTAGGTCCTTTTGAATGGTACACAGCAATAGCTTCATCTTGAAGTCACCACTCGCTTTCCCTACCAGAAGAAGGATTAGTTGGTCTTTGGCTGCTTTGAACCCTGGTGCTCGCTTCTGTTCATTTGATACAAAGGTGCGGCTTCACATTCACTTCAAGAACAGTCCAATCTCGGCAACGTTGAACACCAGGTCTTTCGGTGTCAGTTCTCACCGCTTCTCCAGTGATTTTGATGTTGTAAAGGTTGTTCCTCTTCTTAAAGAGATTGAACCAATCTCTGCTGACTGAGAAGACTTCTGTCACATCTGATGTTTGGCTTTGGATATGACCATAGATTCTTCTGGCCTTTGCCATTATGATGGCCTGGCTGAGAGGCATGCTGTGCTCTATTTCTTCATCAATCCAGATTACTATTATTATTATTATTATTATCCTTTATTTATAACGTGCCAACATATTCTGCAGTGCAATACAGGGGTTAGGTACAAGTATAAACCATAACCCCACAATGAAAAATAATGGAAGAGCCTGTTATTGAGCTTTCAATTAGATATACACAGTGCTTTCCCTAGAGCACCTCACAAGATTGAAACTCTCAAACTTACATTCTAAAGGGTGTGGGTGAGGTACAGGAGAGTGAAAGATGCATAGTGAAAGAAGAGGCTAAAGATAATAGGCTTTTATGAATAAATGGGTTTTTAAAGAGATCTTGAAGGATCTGAGGCAGGAAAATAGTCTGGTGGAGCGAGGTAAGGAGTTCCAAAGAATAGGGGCACCACGAGAAAAGTCTTGAAGATGGGAGTGAGAGGGTGATGAGAGAGGAGGAGAGAAGGTCATAAGCAGAGCGAAGAGGGTGGGTGGGAGTGTATTTTGGGATGAGAGCAGAGATGTAGGAGGGCTGCACTATTGTGGAGGGCTTTATATGTTAGGGTCATGATTTTGAATTGTATTCTAGCTGGTATGGGAAGCCAGTGGAGTGCCTAACAGAGAGGTGCTGCAGACACTGATCGTTTAGTATGGTAGATGAGGCTAGCGGATGCATTCAAAATGGATTGGAGTGGAGACAGACGGGTGATAGGAAATCCAGCAAGGAGAGAGTTGCAGTAATCAAGGCGAGATATGATGAGAGAGTGAATAAGAATTTTAGTTAATCTTGTGTAAGGTAGTGGTGTATTTTGGATTGTGGAGTGATTGAATGTGAGGAATGAAAGAGAGGGAAGGGATCGGCAAAAAACAGAGCTAATAGGGGTAGCCTTAAATTGCATATTTCTGTATTGTAATTTCTCCATCTAACATGTAAGGGTACTCTTCTTGTTTAAACCATTGTAATGCTGGTGAGAGAAGTAATTTTTGGGAGTTTCATATATTTGAAAATGTTTTACTTCACAGTTCTATAATATTTTAATAAATGCTACAGGTCTCTCACTATAGGGCTTTTGCAAATATGAAATTTTGCTGTAAAATGTAGTACTCTGTAGAAAGTTTGGGCTAGGACTGCCAAGCGTAGAAAGTTTGGGCTAGGAGTGCCAAGCATAGAAAGTTTTGAAGTTTAATTAGTTAATTAATAATTAGTTATAAAAATGTGGATACATTTCTACTTCTCCCACCCCTTTTGTGTGAATTACATTCTCAAACTTCCATGACAGCTTTGTGTCTAGGGCTACAGCAAATCATGGGGCTGCTGCAAATGTGCTCCATGCTTTCAACTCGCCTTGCTTAATCTGTCTCTTTATTCTTTTAACCCTCTCCTCTCACTCTGTTCTACAATACCCCCCGGGTACTCTCACTCTAAAGCCTGATAACACTATACCTCTGATATTTGTGTTCATACAATTTACATTAAAAAAATAAAGTAGATTATAAATGCACAACACTATGAGGTATGTGAAAATTGATTTATGTCTGCAATTGGCACTGCACCTTTACAGTGGAGCAATGTAAATGAGTCCATTGGTGGAGGGGTCAGTGACAGAGCTGACCAGAGTGAGATGGGTGAGAATGAAACACTCACAGGATTGAGAAAGTGCAAAATGAGATACCAGGAGAGCGGGGGTGGGGGGGATGTTATGAAGATATGGAGACAGAGTGTGAGAGAGAACATGAGACAGAGAGAGAGAGGGGAAAGGAAAGAGAGGCAGATGTCAGGAGGAAGAAGAGATTTACAGAGAGGGAAAAGACCAGAAGAGAAAATATAGAGGAAAGGAGGCTAAAGTAAAAAGAGGACAGGAGAGAGAAAGACATAAAATGACAGACACAAACAAAATGGGAGAGAGTGAGTCAGGCGAGATAGAAAAGGGCAGGGTGAGAGAAAGGAAGTAAAAGAGAAAATAGAGAGGGAACATAGCATACAGAGTGATACAAATACACAGAGACAACAGAAAACACAGGGTGCGGAAAAGAAAGCGAGACAGAAGGAGAAAGGTGAGAGAGAGAGAGAGAAAGACAGACAAACGGGAAAGGAAAGAGAGGCAAACCGGGATAGAAGAACAAGAGACAGCTGGGAAAATGAGACAGAAAGAAAGAAGAGAGAGACAGACAAGGAAAAGAGAAAGAGCGAGATGATGGGCAAAGGGGAGAGTGAAATTGATGAGCAAAGTGAAGTGAGAGGCAGACAGGGAAAGGGGAGAGAGAGGCAGACAGGGAAAGGGGAGAGAGAGACAGACAGGGAAAGGGGAGAGAGAGACAGACAGGGAAAGGGGAGAGAGAGACAGACAGGTAAAGGGGAGAGAGAGACAGACAGAGAAAGGGGAGAGAGAGACATACAGAGAAAGGGGAGAGAGAGACATACAGAGAAAGGGGAGAGAGAGACATACAGAGAAAGGGGAGAGTGAGGCATACAGAGAAAGGGGAGAGAGAGGCATACAGAGAAAGGGGAGAGAGAGACATACAGAGAAAGGGGAGAGAAAGACATACAGAGAAAGGGGAGAGAGAGACATACAGAGAAAGGGGAGAGAGAGACATACAGAGAAAGGGGAGAGAGAGACATACAGAGAAAGGGGAGAGAGAGACATACAGAGAAAGGGGAGAGAGAGACATACAGAGAAAGGGGAGAGAGAGACATACAGAGAAAGGGGAGAGAGAGACATACAGAGAAAGGGGAGAGAGAGACATACAGAGAAATGGGAGAGAGAGACATACAGAGAAAGGGGAGAGAGAGAGAGAGACAGAGAAAGGGGAGAGAGAGAGACTGTCACGGACCCTTTTTCCAATTCCTGGATCTTAGCCCATTGAGCCACCATAAACGACAGACTGCTTGGCTACAGCCACTGGACTATGTGCATAAACATATCCATTGTATTGCAATCTGTTTTGTCCCATTGTTTGATAGATAATTTAATGCACTCTATTTGAGGTCTGGACCACTAGACATGGAGACAGCATTATGTGTATTTGGAGGTTGGCCTATTGTTCACAGGTGCCATACAGGATGACAGAATATTAGACCCCATGTGGAGTCAATCTCCTGTGTTTGTCTGCCACTCACTGTCATTGTTGTGTTGTATACATCCCCCCTCTGTATCTAACCCCTTTAAATATTGTTGACTTTCCAAAAATAAATCAGTTCAATGCTGAGAGATATAGAAATGCTATATTCTCTTATTTGCTCCTGGTGGATGCAATACTGATCATATCTCCACCCTGCAAGTAACTTGTCCTGGTCACCACCACAGGAAGGTTACGGAGACTCCTGGGAGGGCTGATGTAGAGACTCTGGCTGATACAGAAGTCAGATACCAGGATGCTTGTGCCGAGATTTCCAAGAACCCAACGGTCCTTGTGGGTAGTCTTTAGCAAATGGCCCTGGGCAGTATTAGCCCCTACCCCTGGATCATCACAGAGACAGAGATAGAAAGGGGAGTGAGACATAGGAAAAGGGGAGAGAGAGACAGACAGGGAAAATGGAGAGAGGGTGGAAGAGATGGGAAAAGGAGAGAGAGAGAGAAACAGGCAGGGCAAAGGAAAGACACAGACAAGAAAAGGGGGGGCAGACAGGGAAAGAGAGAGGAGAGAGACAGAGAAAGTGGTGAGAGAGACAGAAATAGAAAGGAGTGGGAGAGAGACAGGGAAAGGGGAGACAGACATACAGGGAAAGGAGTGAGAGGATAGAGAGATAAACAGACAGATTGTGGGAGAGAAAGAAAAAGACAGAAGGGGAGGTTACAATTAAGCATGTATACTATATAAGCAGAATGTGGAGGGAAATGCAGAAAAAGTTAAAAAGAGAGAAAACAAAATCCACGTTGGAATAAAGTGGAAAGGAGTGGGTTTTGGCCATTTGTGTGCCCCTAGTATGTAATTTAGTTTTGATTGTGTAAGTGGATGTAAAGGGGTTGTGGTTTTATTATATATTTGTGAAAGCCAGTGCATCATCATTTGAAAATCACCCTCCCGCTAACACTTTTTCTTGTGCAAGTTTTTTAAGTGTGTTATTATAGCATCTAAGTATGCCTGTGCCCTAATTTTGTAAAGTTTGTTACAGCTTGGAGTATAGTGAGGGTACATGCCCATTGTTTTGGTCTCCATTTTTTTTTAGATAATTGTCATTATATAAGTTGTTGCCTCTTTGGGCATGTGGGTCAAAATTAGTTTGTTTATAAATTAGATATGAGCAATATTAAGAAGATGTTTTTACTAATAAAGAAGCCATATTTTTTCATCAAACTTAAGTCATAACTTATTTTTTCAAATTTGAAGTTACAAAAGAAGATATGAAAAAAAAGAAAAGATTACATTATCACCCGCTAAAGGTAGAAATACTTCTCACAAGCCCAAAAATACAGAAAGATACATCTCAGAAGTATTCTACAGACCCATATACATTCAGAAAGTTTTTGTTTTTCTAAATGAATCCAGCCTTTCCCTAACTATAAAAATTGTCACAAACCTCGGAACCATCTGACCTCTGGACCTGGTGACTGGACCTTTATATACTGTAGCCACTGTTCACCATATGGACTAAGGCTGTTGTTATAGCCAAAAATACATGTTAACCCAGGCCTCTATTTATATGCCTTGGACCAAAAGAACCACTAACACTAACTAGCCCCAAGATGCTCTATGTCAGTTTTAGTATTTTTTGAAAGTTGTCATATGTGTAACAGGTGTTTGTACAATATATGGGGCTAATAAAAATATGTTAAGGGTAATATCACTTAAAGGGCAACCAGTAGCAAACTGCAATACCTAGTTCACTCTCAGTCCCAGGGCCGGGCTAGGTCCCTATGTGGAAGTGTAACAAGAAAACAAGGATTTATATTTCCCCAGGTGTTTGCCACCTAATCACATATATCTTATAACAATAAGGGTAAACATCATTATAACAATTAATCTTTAAGAAATCTTTAATCACAACGGCGATATAAAACCAATAAAAAAATCCAGGATTTGTAAAATAGGAAGTTTAAAAGTGGGCTACTTCTTTGAGATATATTTTATGAAAAAAAATATTTATATACTCGCATTGGAGGGGCAATAATGTCTCTCCCCTGTAATTCTATGTGCTTTTGTATGACAGAGCTATCCAGCTCTTGATTCATTACCCTAGCTGACCATCAGTTTCCTTTAGAGAGGGGCAGGACCATCCAGGTCTCAAATGTTGTCTCCTTTCAAATTTTTCGAACCTTATGGACTAATAATCATATGGTGAACATATTTGAAAATATTGTATGATATACTGTATCTGGAACAGGCTTGTTGCAAAATGCTTGTTATTCAAGAAATGAAGTAGTAAATACTGAAAGGAATCTTATCCTGGCTGTATGCCAGAGTCTGCATGTATCTACCCAGTCTGCATAAGATCCTTTAGTTTCTTCCTCCCATATGATAGTGATTTATAAACTGCCTATAATATTTCCTAGGTACAAAGATGTGACTCTATACACTTTGTGGAACACCTCGTCTGCTTATTGGATTATATTGCATTAAAGTGCCCTGGAAATCCAGTGCAATACCAAATATAAATAGGACTGCAATATTGCGTCCACCTTAACAACATCCAGATTGGTGAGTCAGGTGGCGTTTAGTTAACCTGTATGCTGACTGTAACATAATATAACCAATTGGCAGGAAATCTAAACTGCAGTAAGGGAATGAATATATGGTATAAACATCAATAGAAAAGTAACTAACTCTGCTCCTTATTAAGAGTCAACTTTCCTGTTCACTGGGGGATCACCCTCCACTAGATCATCATCCATACAATTGGGTTAGGACAGGTAGGGTACACCTGCACACAGACTAGCAGGGGAAGCAGATGCCAGCGTGCTCCTTAGCGTAAGAACGCACGCAGCGTCATCAAACTCTGACGCGTTTCGACGTAACTAGACGTCTTCTTCAAGGGGTAAACGAAGCTTGCCGTCAGATCAGCCTTATAAGCGTTAACGTCTCCATGGTAACCAATGATCATGGCGTGTGCAGTATGTCACGCACTGTCATCGTATTGTCCATGTTTTAAACTATATTGGACACTACCAATGTGTCCTATGTGCCAGTATATTCTAAACTGAGACAATATCAAGATATTGGCATTATAGATACTTACAGTTGGTACATCACTAAGTTATTTCTATGGTGAGCTAGGTATCCCTATAAATATCACACGGATCACCCGTTATTGTATGGGTGAACTCAATAAGGATCTTGGTTTTAATGCATCAAGTATATATTGGGTCATGATATTTCTATAGCGCTATTTTATATCATCCTGGTGCCAACCTATATGTTATTGTATATCAAATTTTAAGGGTAAAGAACAATTCATTTTAAGGGATATATAATGTGATGTATAATTGGCAGAATCCTTGGGATTCACATATGCGGGGAACAGAGAAATAACCTTAATCCCTTACTGACTCCATTATTTGTTTTAGGTAACTAGTGTTTATGATAAAATACAATATTGATGATACACAAATAAAAGTAATAGTATGATATTTAGTGTGAAATGAAAATATACTTTGCTACAATGTTTTAATACTTTGTGATATGACTGGTCTCAAATTCTAATATAATGTGACCTAAGTATAAAATTATCAATGAACTGTATGTTGTCTGTTGGTGTTTTGTGATAATGATGAATAGTGGGATTCTCTATATGATAAGAAGATACTAAATGCTGACTAGATTCCTTGTGCACATGGAGTTGTGTACATATACCAATATACCACTATTGGGATAGACTAAAATTAAAACAAATTATAAAGTGGCCAAAATAAAAACTAAACAAGTGTCATTGTGTATGTGATTTGGTTGTGCAAATTTGGTGTAAATCACCAACTTACCTATATATGCTCTCAATTGGAACAACAAAAACCAGAGATATACAGTTCATCTCATAATTATCCAATTGGAGTAGTGTGCTTTGCTATAACCTTGGCAAACTGCCTTATATACTGTATACTACATCTTATATCTATATAACCCCTCTTATCGGAAAGGTTATTCCTAAAAATGGGAGAACAAAGTATTATAGTCCAGTTCATAATTATCCAACTGCAACTCTACAGGACACTTGTATGTTATGTTTAATCTTACAGACACTCTTTTCACACAAATTTCTATGTCCCGCAAACTGTTTATGGTTCTCCACAAAGCTCATAACGGTAAGTGATATAAGTGACATTAATTCCTTTATAAGGGAGTAGACCAAGAATTGGACTATGCATATTCATTTATTGTCAAAAGGATTTTATGGTCCAGTTCAGAACTCTGCAGGATGCTTATGTGCTATGTTGGATCTTACAATCATACTCTTTTCACAAAAGTTTCTATATACCCCCAGTTTTTTCTTTTTGTTTAATTGATTTTTCACAAGGCTCTCCACTGTGGGTGATATGAGTGACATTGATTCCTTTATAAGGGAATGGACCCAAGAGAAAGGTAGACTATGGATATTAATTTGTTACGCCTATAGGTATAGATGGTCAAATGAAGGAGGTAAATGTAAACCCCTCATTTAGCCCATTAGGGGTTAATGCTTTGAGCTTGTAAATCCAGCGTGCTTCATGCTGCAAAAGTTTTTGATCCAAATCTCCTTGTCTTGGGCCTATGTGTACTTTTTCAATCACAGTAAAAACTAAAACTTTACTTCTTCCCCCATGGTAATACTTTACATGGCGTGCTATGTGTACTATGTAGCTATGTACAGTATCTAAATCTTTTTGGATGGAATACACGTGTTCACCTATGCGTCTATGTAGCTGGCGCCTTGTTTTGCCCAAGTAAATCTTACTACAAACGCATGCTGCCACATAAACCATGTTTATAGAACAGCAGTTAGTAAATTCTTTAAGTGTGAACTTCTCACCATTGACTGGATGTTCATAGATCTTAGTTGGTTTAATATATTTACAAAATTTACACTTTCCACACTTAAAACACCCTATCAGTGGATTTAACCAGGTGTTATTTGGTCTTTGTTCTCTGAAGAAACTATAGACCAACATCTCTTTCAAGTTTCTTCCTCTACGATACATGATCAATGCCTTTGTTGGTAATATTCCATTTAGATCCTCATCACTCTTTAGTATATGTCAATGACTTCATAAGATGTTCTTAATTATATTAGAATTGTATCTGAATGTCATAATACATTGTGGTTGTATATTTTCTGATTTGCCTGAGGACTGTATACTATAATTAAGTTGCTTGTTCAATAATTCTGTCCTGTTACAGTTCAATGCATGTTTCAATGCTGCTTTTAGACATTTAATTGAATACTAGTGACTTGCCCATCAAAAATGATGGCAATAAAAAGTTAAGCCTGGCAATGCTGTTCGCCACACAATGGGAGCCTCCCCCTCTGCTTTACTGGCCTCGCGATGAGCGCCTTTGGCGCTCATCAAAGGCCTCGCAATGAGCACCTTTGGCGCTCATTGTGAGCTTCCCCCTCTACCTCTCCCACCCTCTACTTTATTGGCTTTGCGATGAGCGCCTATGGAGCTCATCGCGGGTCTCACAATGAGCGCCTTTGGCGCTTATTGCGAGTCTCTCCCCCTGTCTACTGCCTCCCTTGTGTCTCATTTCCCCCTCCTCTCCCTCCCTTGTGTCTCCTCCCCCCCTGTGTTTTTAACCCCCCTCCCTCCTAGGTGTCTCTTTCCGCCTCCCCTGTGTCTCTTTCCCCCCTCTCCCTCCCCTGTGCTTTATCCCCCCTCCACTGTGTTTTATCCCTCCACCCCTGTGTCTCTTTCCCCCCATCCCCCCTCTGTCTCTTCCCCCCTTCCTCGTGTCTACCTTGTTTCCCCCAATTTCTCTCCCCTGTATATCTTCCCCCCTCCTCTCCCTACCCTGTGTCTCTTCCCCCTCCTCTCACTCCCCTGTCTCTTCCCCCATCCTCTCACTCCCCCTCCTCTCACTCCCCTGTGTCTCTCCTCCCCGTGTCTCTTTTCCTCCTGTGTCTCTTCCCCACCTCTCCCTCCCCTGTGTCTGTTCCCCCCTCTCCCTCCCCTGTGTCTCTTTCCCCCTCCCCTGTGTCTCTCACCCCCTCCCCTGTGTCTCTTCCCCACCTCTCCCTTCCATGTGTCTGTTCCCTCCTCCCCTGTGTCTCTTTCCCCCCTCCCTCTCCCTGGTGCTTTATCCCCCCTCCCCTGTGTTTTATCCCCCCTCCCCTGTGTCTCTTTCCCTCCATCCCCCCTCTGTCTCTTCTCCCCTCCCTCGTGTCTCCCTTCTTTCGCCCCATTTCTCGCCCCTGTGTATCTTCCCCCCTCCTCTCCCTACCCTGATTCTCTTCCCCCTCCTCTCACTCCCCTGTCTCTTCCCCCATCCTCTCACTCCCCTGTCTCTTCCCCCCTCATTCCCCTGTGTATCTCCTCCCCTATGTCTCTTTTCCTCCTGTGTCTCTTCCCCACCTCTCCCTCCCCTGTGTCTGTTCCCCCCTCTCCCTCCCCTGTGTTTCTCCCCCACCTCTCCCTTCCCTGCGTCTGTTCCCTCCTTCCCTGTGTCTCTTCCCCCCTCTCCCTCCCCTGTGACTCTTCCCCCCTCCCCTGTGTCTCTTCCCCTCTCCCTCCCCTGTGTCTCTTCCCCACCTCTCCCTCCCCTGTGTCTCCTTCCACCCCCCCATGTCTCTTCCCCCCTCCCCTGTGTCTCTTCCCCACCTCTCCCTCCCCTGTGTGTTTTCCCTCCTCCCCTGTGTCTCTTCCCCCTCCCATGTGTCTCTTTACCCCTCCCTTGTGTCTCTTCCCCCCTCCTCTCTCTCCCCTGTGTCTCTTTCCCTCCTGTGTCTCTTCCCCACCTCTCCCTCCCCGTGTCTGTTCCCCCCTCCCCTGTGTCTGTTCCCCCTCTCCCTCCCATGTTTCTCTTTCCCCTACCCTGTGTCTCTTTCCCCCTCCCCTGTCTGTCTCTCCCCTCTTCCCCTGTCTGTCTCTCCCCTCCTCCCCTGTGTGCCTTTCCCCTCCTCCCCTGTGTGTCTCTCACCTCCTCTGTGTGCCTCTGCTCCCTTGCCATGAGTATGCACAACGCGCACGACCAGCACAGTACGCATGCACGGCTAATGCCGCGCAATGCGAATGCTCAGGACTGGCGCAGGCGCGGCTGATGTTGATTGAGCCATCAAGTATAGTTACCTAGGTTGCTAGACAACAATCTAGTGAATGGTAAACATAAACTCCATCTTGTCTGGGAAAATCTGGCACATGGGGCACCCACTTCCCCATTCAGAGGGATAACAGGGGGGGGGGAGTGGTAGCGTAAGTGGACAGGTAAATATATAGCCAGAGAGATGAGCAGGAGAAATTGTTATATAAATCAAAGAGAGGAAAATAGAGAGGGAAAATTAGGGAGAGAGCAAGAAATAGAGAGAAAAACACTGTGAGAAATAAAGAGAGAAATCATAAGGAGAATTAGTGTGTGAGAGAAAGAGAACTACAGAAAAAGAGAGAGAAAGAAAGAGAGTCATTGGAAGAAATATCACATATATAGTTCTCAGCAGCGCGGGCTTGCCGAAAAACATCGGTAACGCAATGTTAAAACTGATGGCTCACACTTGAGGCCAAGCAATGAGCGCCAAAGGTGCACACTGCGCTATTGGGGTTGAGAGCCGTAGGTGCTCATCCCTATGATCCGCGGGACTACACATCAACAGAAATCTCAGTTACACAATTCACAATGCACGACCCGTAACACTTTGCAAAAAGGAAAGTGTGACTAGGAAAAAAAATACGACCCATGGCACTAAAAAAAAAAAAAATATGAGGTCCAAAAAAAAAAAGAGATTTAACGGCCGAATCGCTCACATCCAAAAACACAAAGAAAAGAAAATAACAAAACAATTAACCTCACACACAGCACTGGGGGGCAGCCAGGACATCTGGGAGTGAAGTTGCACGACAATTTAAACAATTTGCCGAGTTTCGGCACTTGAAAATCACCTAAGTGACAAAAAAAATGGCGGACGTAAAAAAACGAAAACAAGGCTACACAACCCCTAACCACGCAAAACTCCACCAGGCACAAACGACTTTTACCCAGGAACGTATGAGGTAGAAAATACACTATTAGGAAACAAGGAAAATGCTCCAGACCCGCATAACACATACACAATCGCAGCCATTTTACAACACTAACTTGCAACTAATAACATTAGCATTCTAAAATGACGCTTTACACAACTAAACAAAACGGTTTGGCCTCGCACATGCAACCTATTTATACTGCACACTTGCCACTTTGCCGAAAAGTGCTCAGCGTGGGGCTCACAATGAGCGCCAAGGCTGCTCAGAGGAGCAAAAGTACACAAGAGGAGAGGCTCGCAATGAGCGCCAAAGGTACTCAGAGGACCAAAAGCCTTACATTGTGTGGCAAACAGCATTACCTGCCTTACAATTTTATGACCGTCATTTTTTGACGTGCAATTCACTAGTATATATAAAAAAAGAGAATCAACATGGAGAAATAGAGTGAAGGAGAAAAACACAGGGAGAAAGAGAGAAAGAGAGAAAAAACACATGGATATATGGATGGATATATATATATATATATATATATATATATATATATATATTACTCTTCACTGTGTGGTTCCATTTTATTTTCTATGTTCTTGTATATATATTTAAATACACATACAGAGAGAGAGATAGAGAGAGAGAGAGTAGGCATAGAATGGAAACATACAGAGGCATAAAATGGGACAAAACAGGATCAAGAAAGGAAAACTGAACAATGAAGGAGAAAAGCAGAGAAAGAAAACTAGTTGGAAAAACATGGAGAAATAAAGAGAGAGAACCACAAGGAAAAATAGAGAGAAAGCATAGAGAGAAACAGGCAGAGGCAGAAAGTGGGATAAAACAGAGGAAAAATAATAATAAAAGTAAAAATACACAAGGAGAAAAGCAGAGAAAATAACTAGATAGGAAAATAGAGCATAAAAATGTAAGTGAATAGATAAATAGAGAAAATATAAACATAGGGTATATAAATGGAACGAAGGAGGGTGCGGATTGAGGAATGGAGGAATGAGATTGAGATAGACGCTCCTATTCACTTGGTACTGATAAACAAAATTGTTTTCATATTTGCATGAAAAATAGTTCAATTGACCATTTGATTTTCCTATTCAGCGCCAGCCATAATTCATATGGTTTTCTAGTTAGCCATATGTATTGAGGCTGTCACCGAATGTGAGAAGAAATACTATTCATTGCCTTTCAATGCAGACATTTGCATAGCTTTGCTATTCAATTGCTCTTCAATGGAGTTTTTAATGGCTCAGATTCATATGTTCTGGCTCGAGCACAGGACCCTGTCGAGACTGGATATTTTCTATAGAAGAAGCTTTATTAACAGTTTGTATTGGCCTCAAAGTACACTGAAAGAACACAAAAACAGGCATAATTAGAAATAATTGTACAAAGCACTTAAAGGACCACTGAAGTGCGATACTTATAATATGCTATACATGTTTATACAAAGGTCAAAATAAGTAAATTCCACCTTTAGCTAACCAGTGCGTTCAACTTTGTTTTAATGACAGACATTTTGTCTTTGTTCCTAACAGGATTAGAAACCAGAGAGGAATGGGAGGGGACTTGGATTCAGAAATAATCTCCACTCAGTTTTGCTAAAAGACCGCCACTGTAAATTGTCTCTTGATAATAGAACTAAAAATAAAAATAAAGTCACAGTAGGATAACTTCCCCCTCTGGTTACAGGTACATTAGTAGTCAAAGATGGAATCCCCCATAAGACAAGAAGAGTTAAGTACATTTAAAATTTTCTAGAAACATGATTTTGTGCTAATGTAGTTAGTTAGTTTGGTACATACTCCATATGTGAAGTTTTTCCCAAACTACAGTGTTTCTTTATGTCATGCCCAAGGGCCACTAGGGTCTCTTAGGGTTGATTCAACCAACTGGTGCCACGGGAGGGCATGAGGTGCGTGGCACAAGGAGTACCATTCAGGGCATACATTGTACCCTCAAAGTGTATCTGGACTGTACTAATGGATATATGGACTGTATCTGGACTTCTATTTCCCTGTGAGCAGGGTGATCATCATTGTGGTACCCCCTGGATGTGTGGGTTAGGGTAACCATGTTGGCTCATGTGGGTTCATAATTATTATGGTTACCTGCATGGCATGTGTAGTTTAATATTGCATGTTGTCGTGCAATATTGACTGTGGTATAAGTATAACATAGATCACTTATATGTACTGTTCAGTATGAAAATCCACGTTTCATATTTGGCATCAAAATGACCGGATTTCTTGGAGGAATATAATACAGCATGTCGCCTGAATCCTCAGGGGATAGCATCAGATTTATGGGGTAACAGGCTGAGGTGGTTTGGAAACAATTCTTCTACCCTGGACAAAAGGTCCCATTAGTTAGTCAGCCAGTTAGGCTCCAACACCACAGGGGGCGGCTAGAAAGGCTGACAGCATTGATTGTCAGATGGGTCACTTAGCTAACGGGTTGAGTATTAGTTAAGAAGACTGTTGCTAGGGATGTGGTTTGGTGACGAGGGGTGACTCAGTTGTATAAGATTGTTGAATGTTTTGACTAATAAAGGTGCTCAAGATGTCATACATAATTTTAAGTGTATGCTCATTATTGAGGCAAGGTTAAACTCTGAGCATAGGGATTAACAATTCTACATCTGCCTAAAAGAAGAGTTACAGTCGGTAACTCTGCTGCTCTGCCTGAAAATTCCTGTGTTCCTGTGATTGTCCTGAGGGTTCAATAATGGTCTGGTTCTGTCTCTGCTTGCAGGGATAATAACAAGAACGATCACATATCACTGGGTCAGTCAGAACTAGGGGCCCTATTAAATTCCAGCCTCGTAAATAAGAGGCTTCTACTTAAGCCCTACGTACTGCAAAGTTTCTCTAACTTACAATGCTATTAAATTAGCCCTGCTGCGAGCAACGTATGAGCTACGCAGCAGGCCCGTACGTATCTACACTGCGTAAATGTACATGAGGAGTGACAGCCTGCGAGATGATATCGCAGGCTCCCACTCCTCATCAAGTGCTGCGGGGGTCCTAAAAGGGACCTCCGCGGCAGTCCCCCACATAAGCCCTGCCGTGGGGGGTACTCCAAACCCCCCCCTAGGCACCTAAAATGACCCCCCCCTCAATGCGGGGGTCCCTGTCGGGACCCCCGAAGTGTCCTCACATGAACACCTTGCTGCAGGGGTCCATAGGAACCCCCGCAGCCCCCACACATTAACCCCTTGCAGCGGGGGTCCCCGATCGGCACCGATCAGGCCCCCGCTGCATTTAAAACTTTTAAATTCCCCGCCGCGGCTCCTTAAAGGGGCCGCGGCACACTATTACCCAATCCCGGCCGCGGCACTTAAAATTAACCGCCCTCTATGCTGGGGGTCCCCATCGGGACCCCCGAAGTGTCCCCACATAAACCCATTGCAGGGGGGGGCCCCGATCTGCATAGATCAGGCCCCCCGCTGCATTTAAAACTTTTAAATTCCCCGCCGCGGCTCCTTAAAGGGACCGCGGCACACTATTACCCAATCCCGGCCGCGGCACTTAAAATTAACCCCCCTCTATGCTGGGGGTCCCCATCGGGACCCCCGAAGTGTCCCCATATAAACCCCCTGCTGCGGGGGGCCCCGATCGGCACCGATCGTGACCCTGCTGCAATTCAATTTTAAATTTCCCGCCTCGCGGGTCCTCAAAGGACCGTAAAGGTCCTGAAAGGACTCGCACTAAAAATATTAACCCCAGGCAACTATAATTACCCCATTAACTCATGATGGTCAATACAGACCACCATAAGGCTCTAATTAACCCATTAACTCATGGTGGTCAATACAGACCACCATAAGGCTCTAATTAACCCATTAACTCATGGTGGTCAATCCAGACCACCATAAGGCTCTAATTAACCCATTAACTCATGATGGTCAATCCAGACCACCATAAGGCTCTAATTAACCCATTAACTCATGGTGGTCAATACAGACCACCATAAGGCCTAAATTAACCCATTAACTCATGATGGTCAATCCAGACCACCATAAGGCTCTATTTAACCCATTAACTCATGATGGTCAATCCAGACCACCATAAGGCTCTAATTAACCCATTAACTCATGGTGGTCAATACAGACCACCATAAGGCTCTATTTAACCCCATCAGTCCCATAAGGGTATATTATTACCATTATGGGCCTGTTACAACCCAACATTAACCACATAAGTGCCATGATGGTCCTCAAGGACCATCATGACACTAACTACAAACACTACACTATAACCCCCAATAAACCATTTAATCTAAACTAACCCCCCTCTACACTAATCTATTAACACTTACACTACCTACCTACACTACCTACCCCCTAATAAACCTTCCCACCACTCTAATTACAAAAAATAAAAAACCTACAGCACAGAAAACAAAAAACCTACAGTACAAAAAACAAAAAAACCTACAGTACAGAAAACAAAAAACAATTACAACCCCACCACCCACTACAGAAAACAAAAAAATACATTACAACCCCACCCCCCACTACAGAAAATAAAAAAATTACACACCTGAAAAGGAAAGACAGATAAACACAATACAATACATACATATAATACATTACATACATTACATACAATACATGACATTACATATAATATATTAAATATAATATATTACATATAATATATTACATATAATACATTACATACATTACATACAATACATGACATTACATACATTACATATAATATATTAAATATAATATATTACATATAATATATTACATATAATATATTACATATAGTCCTAATCAAATACCCCCTATCTATCTAACATACAATCTATTTAATTTAAAATAAATCCTAACTATATCAAATACATCCCCCTATCTATCTAATATACAAAAAATCCTAACTACATACACAGACCATTATTCTAAAGTAAAATAAAATAATTACAGTCCTAACTACATACACAGACCCTAATTCTAAGCTAAAATCAATAAATTAAGACCACTTACCTTTAAGATGTTGCTTCAGATCACTAACCTATGGGTCAAACAAAAAATAAAAATTAGTACAAAACATTAACATCAAATAAATAAACATTCTATACATTCTAAATATTCAACTCACCTTTACAGCATGTCCAGTCACTGTTTAGCTCTTCCGGCGCGGCCCTGTTAAAAAAAAAACACAATACATGAATACATGAATACAATATATAAACAATAAATAAAATACACAAATAAACATCTAAATATACATTTCACTTACCTACCCGCGATGTCCCCGGCCTTCTCTCCTTCAGCCCCGGCTGGGCCGCGGAACCATTCGCGCTCTAAAAAAAAAAAAGAAAAAAAACTAACGGAGGTCTGCACTGGCAGACCTCCCCGACGCTACTGAACCTCCCGGAGTCGTTTCCGGGAGGAAATTGGCATTGGCGGCTTGTGATTGGCTGAAAAAGCTGTCTATCAATTTCAGCCAATCAAAAGTCGTCAATGTGTGAGCTAATCAGGATGGGATACACCCCAATATCCCACCCTGATTGGCTTAAACACTTGTCTATCTTTCTGGGAACCAATCACAACGCTCAGATGCCTTCAGCCAATCACTATGGGATACACCCCCACGGAGTGATTGGTAGAAGACATCTGCGCATCCTGATTGGCTCCTACATTGACGACTTTTGATTGGCTGACAGCTTTTTCAGCCAATCACAAGCCGCCAATGCCAATTTCCTCCCGGAAACGACTCCGGGAGGTTCAGTAGCGTCGGGGAGGTCTGCCAGTGCAGACCTCCGTTAGTTTTTTTTTTTTTTTTTTTTTAGAGCGCGGATGGTTCCGCGGCCCAGCCGGGGCTGAAGGAGAGAAGGCCGGGGACATCGCGGGGAAGTAAGTGAAATGTATATTTAGATGTTTATTTGTGTATTTTATTTATTGTTTATATATTGTATTCATGTATTCATGTATTGTGTTTTTTTTTTTAACAGGGCCGCGCCGGAAGAGCTAAACAGTGACTGGACATGCTGTAAAGGTGAGTTGAATATTTAGAATGTATAGAATGTTTATTTATTTGATGTTAATGTTTTGTACTAATTTTTATTTTTTGTTTGACCCATAGGTTAGTGATCTGAAGCAACATCTTAAAGGTAAGTGGTCTTAATTTATTGATTTTAGCTTAGAATTAGGGTCTGTGTATGTAGTTAGGATTTTTTGTATATTAGATAGATAGGGGGATGTATTTGATATAGTTAGGATTTATTTTAAATTAAATAGATTGTATGTTAGATAGATAGGGGGTATTTGATTAGGACTATATGTAATATATTATATGTAACATATTGTATGTAATATATTATATGTAATACATTATATGTAATGTATGTAATGTCATGTATTGTATGTAATGTATGTAATGTATTATATGTAATATATTATATGTAATATATTATATTTAATACATTATATGTAATGTATGTAATGTCATGTATTGTATGTAATGTATGTAATGTATTATATGTAATATATTATATGTAATATATTATATTTAATATATTATATTTAATGTATGTAATGTCATGTATTGTATGTAATGTATGTAATGTATTATATGTAATATATTATATGTAATATATTATATTTAATACATTATATGTAATGTATGTAATGTCATGTATTGTATGTAATGTATGTAATGTATTATATGTAATATATTATATGTAATATATTATATTTAATATATTATATTTAATGTATGTAATGTCATGTATTGTATGTAATGTATGTAATGTATTGTGTTTATCTGTCTTTCCTTTTCAGGTGTGTAATTTTTTTAATTTTCTGTAGTGGGGGGTGGGGTTGTAATGTATTTTTTTGTTTTCTGTAGTGGGGGGTGGGGTTGTAATTTTTATTTTTTCTGTACTGTAGGTTTTGTTTGTTTTTTGTACTGTAGTTTTTTTGTTTTCTGTGCTGTAGGTTTATTGTTTTTTGTAATTAGAGTGTTGGGGAGGTTTATTAGGGGGTAGGTAGTGTAGGTAGGTAGTGTAAGTGTTAATAGATTAGTGTAGAGGGGGGTTAGTTTAGATTAAATGGTTTATTGGGGGTTATAGTGTAGTGTTTGTAGTTAGTGTCATGATGGTTCTTGAGGACCATCATGGCACTTATGTGGTTAATGTTGGGTTGTAACAGGCCCATAATGGTAATAATATACCCTTATGGGACTGATGGGGTTAAATAGAGCCTTATGGGGGTCTGTATTGACCACCATGAGTTAATGGGTTAATTAGAGCCTTATGGTGGTCTGTATTGACCACCATGAGTTAATGGGTTAATTTAGGCCTTATGGTGGTCTGTATTGACCACCATGAGTTAATGGGTTAATTAGAGCCTTATGGTGGTCTGTATTGACCACCATGAGTTAATGGGTTAATTTAGGCCTTATGGTGGTCTGTATTGACCACCATGAGTTAATGGGTTAATTTAGGCCTTATGGTGGTCTGTATTGACCACCATGAGTTAATGGGTTAATTAGAGCCTTATGGTGGTCTGTATTGACCACCATGAGTTAATGGGTTAATTAGAGCCTTATGGTGGTCTGTATTGACCACCATGAGTTAATGGGTTAATTAGAGCCTTATGGTGGTCTGTATTGACCACCATGAGTTAATGGGTTAATTAGAGCCTTATGGTGGTCTGTATTGACCACCATGAGTTAATGGGTTAATTAGAGCCTTATGGTGGTCTGGATTGACCACCATGAGTTAATGGGGTAATTATAGTTGCCTGGGGTTAATATTTTTAGTGCGAGTCCTTTCAGGACCTTTACGGTCCTTTGAGGACCCGCGAGGCGGGAAATTTAAAATTGAATTGCAGCAGGGTCACGATCGGTGCCGATCGGGGCCCCCCGCAGCAGGGGGTTTATATGGGGACACTTCGGGGGTCCCGATGGGGACCCCCAGCATAGAGGGGGGTTAATTTTAAGTGCCGCGGCCGGGATTGGGTAATAGTGTGCCGCGGTCCCTTTAAGGAGCAGCGGCGGGGAATTTAAAAGTTTTAAATGCAGCGGGGGGCCTGATCTATGCAGATCGGGGACCCCCCCTGCAATGGGTTTATGTGGGGACACTTCGGGGGTCCCGATGGGGACCCCCAGCATAGAGGGGGGTTAATTTTAAGTGCCGCGGCCGGGATTGGGTAATAGTGTGCCGCGGTCCCTTTAAGGAGCCGCGGCGGGGAATTTAAAAGTTTTAAATGCAGCGGGGGGCCTGATCTATGCAGATCGGGGCCCCCCCCCTGCAATGGGTTTATGTGGGGACACTTCGGGGGTCCCGATGGGGACCCCCAGCATAGAGGGGGGTTAATTTTAAGTGCCGCGGCCGGGATTGGGTAATAGTGTGCCGCGGTCCCTTTAAGGAGCCGCGGCGGGGAATTTAAAAGTTTTAAATGCAGCGGGGGGCCTGATCTATGCAGATCGGGGACCCCCGCTGCAAGGGGTTAATGTGGGGCTGCTGCAGGGGTCCCGATAGAGACCCCTGCAGCATGGGGATGTGTATAGGGTGCAGGGGGGAGCCTCACACTGCTGTCTCGGGCTGTTCCGAGGCAGCACGTAGAGGCTTTCGGATCCTTTGCGTGGACTTTTTGTCCACGTAGGGATTCTTACGATATGCGAGACTCGTGCATAGATTTAAGGCTACGTAGCTCTCTCGGAGCCTATTCTCGGCCATTTTCTCGCAGTCATATCGTAAAGCAGGCTGCGAGAGATTCGGTTCTCGCAAACAGCAGGAAAACTGCCTTTTGCGAGCACCGAGAGAACTACGAGGGAGAATTTAATAGGGCCCTAGGTTCTGGTCAAGCACAATTGAAGCAGCGATCGTGACACTTTAAAAAGGCATCAAACTCACAGTTGAAAGGCATGTGAAAATGGTGTTGTATGAAATTGCTGCTGAATTGATGGAGTTACAAGCATTTTAGATTGGCGTTGCAAATAAATTGAATCCTACACTGAAACTGTTGCATATATAATAAGGCTGCATTTTTTACAATCACTCCCCTTTCATGTGAATAGATAGATAAATGGTGAAACATTAGACTGCAGTGATAGACATTGGTGGTTTTATATACATGTTTCATATACATGTCTCTAGGTGACTTAAAGGGCCACTTTAGTTTTCTCTAAAGTATTGTAGGTCCTGATAAGAAAAATACTTTTACATAGTTACATAAGTACCTAGTAATTGAGGTTGAAAAAGACTTGTAGCTCATCAAGTTCAACCCTTTAAGATCTCCTCTGATTTGCAATATGTGGATTAGTTGTTGATGAATTCAGAGGAAGGCAAACAGAAAAAAAAAACAAGTGAAACTTTGCCAATTGTCTCAAAAGGGAAAAATAATCATTGAATCAATACTCCCTCTCTAATTAACCAGGATAACCCTGAATGCCCTTTTAATTTAAAAAAATATCCAATCCCTTTTTAAAGTTATCTATTGAATCAAGGCTTTGTCAAGGGAACTTTTGTGCCAAGAGGTTTTCAACTGAGATTAGAAGTAAAAAGATTTCACCTTGAAGAAAGAAAAGGGTTCTTCATAGTAAGGGTGTTTAATCTGTGGAATTATCTACCAAAGGAGGTGGTGACAGCGTATTCGATAGATAACTTTAAAAAGGGATTGGATATATTTTTAAATAAAAAGGGCATTAAGGCCTATCCCGGATAAATAGAGAGGGAGTATTGATCCAGGGATGAATCCGATCGCCAGTATCTGGGGTCAGGAAGGAATTTTATATTTTTTTCCCTGTTGAGACAATTGGCAAAGTTTCACTGTTTTTTTTTTTTCTGTTTGCCTTCCTCTCGATCAATTAACAATAAATCTGCATATTGCAGATCAGAGGAGATCTGAAAAGGTTGAACTTGATGGACTAAAGTCTTTTTTCAACCTAAATTACTATGTAACTATGTAATTACTATGAATCTGCTGTCACCACCTCCTTTGGTAGAGAATTCCACAGATTAACCACCCTTACTGTGAAGAATCCTTTTCGTTCTTTAAGGTGGAATCTTTTTACTTCTAACCTCAAATAATGTCCTCTTGTCAGTTGAAAACCTCTTGGCACAAACAGCTCACTTGACAAAGCCTTGTATTGACCCTGGATGTATTTATATAAGGTAATCATATCCCCTCTTGGCATCTTTTTACTAGAGAAAATATGTTTAATTTGGTTAGTCTTTCTTCATACCTTAGCCCCTCCATTCCCTTTATTAGTTGTTTTTAAATGTGTTACCTTTTATTACCCTGCACCAGCACTACTTAAATTACCATTTTTTTTTGCTCTCCCTTGTATATACTGTAAGTCCCTGTGTGTTTCAAAAAAGAGCATTATACCTTTTGAAAGTATACAAAAAGGTGCCTGTTGTATTTCCGAGGGATGGAAAAGAGCTTTTTAATCACTTTAACCAAGTCCAACTACCCAGGAATCCTGCATCTACTTTCTGGAATTGCATCCCTGCTCTCCACAGATACTGAAACAGGACTTCTTAAAGGAAAACCCACAAAGAAGAAGACCTAACCAATTGAATCCATTCATTTGTAGATTCAGCTGGTACTTCCTTCTGACAATAAGAAAGACAAATTGGCGAAGAGAGCATGGAGAGAGACCATGGAGAGAGATACATTAGTGAGAAAAATTTGTGTAGGGGGAGAGGGAGAGAGAGAATGACTAAGAGAGGATATAGATACATTTTTGAGAATAAGAATACAAAAAATAATAAGGGAAAAGAGATAAAGAAAGAAAGAAAAAAGAGGTGGTTAAGAAAACAAAAAGAGAACAGAGAGAATGGCAAAAGCGAGAGAAAAAGTGGAATGAAAAAGGACAGAGATAAAGTGAATGAGATAAATCAGTGTAAAAGAGAAAGTAGTGACAAGGTAGAAACAGTAATGAGAGAGCAGAGGGAGTGAAAGATGTGAGCAAGAAGAGAGAGAAAAAGTGAGAAGGGAGAAAGAGAAATAAGTATATTATTTATTTTATATTATGTAGCCAACACTAGAGAGAAAGTGGGAGACATTGAAAAGGAATACAACAAAGTTAAACTTGATCGAAAGAGACAGAGATGTAGAGACAGACAGAATATGTGTAGAGGTCACAGAGGGAGTGTATGAAGTGAAATAAATAAATAGGGCCTGTGAGATGAGAGGGGCGGTTGAAAAGGAGAATGGATTTGGAGATGTGACAATGATAGATCGGCACCTAAAGATGAAGAGAGGAGAATGGAGAATGAGAGTGAGAGAGATGATGTGTGGATTGGATGCAGTGTCCCCGGTGTCAGGGCCAAATGTGCTGATAAATGCCTGTCTGGGACGGAGATGTGACATGCATCCCGTGTGAGCCACGCACTATCCAGTGATCTTCAAGCTGAGAGCTGACCTTGGACTAAACACTTACATCTACAACCAGATCTATCACAAAGCAGGGATGGACAGGATAAACCTAGGGGACTGGGTGTGCAAAATATTGTGTTAACGGGGTCTCTAGATGGTCATACAAGGGGCACCAAAATAATTCTGCTAATATCCATAGCTTTATTTATGTCCTGAAGAAAGTACAGTCAGGAGGTCAGGCTCTTTTAGCAACACCCAGCACTGCCTGAGTCTGTCCAGAAAATGTGACTCAGAAGGCCTCTCTGCATAGTAGTTACAGCCAGGGCTGTATGAGTCTATCCTGAAAATGTACAGACAGAAGGTTACCTTATATTAGATATCGATAATGGTCAAAACCTGTCCTGATAAAAGTGCAGTCAGGCCAATGAACATTAGTTAACAACCCAACACTTTCAGAACATATCACGATAATGTGCATTGAATACATAACCTTACATTTGAAAGAATGCAGCTTGTGCCGATAATGCAGAAAGGTTACCCTACATTATATAGAAGCCCAGCACTGTCTGAACCTGTCAAACACAAACCAAACATTGCTTGTCTGCTAAAAACGTTGAGTCAGGAGAAAGCTCAGATGTATAAATGAAGTACCAGCACCATCTGGTGGAAGGCAGCATAATTAATTATTCATTTAATTCTCCTTAATGCAGTTTTAAACAGCTTTTCATTTAGTAACTTAATAAAGTTATCACACAGCACTTTAGCTCAGAGCAGACTATTAATTATATTCTCACAGTGCAGAGCCCATTCGATAGTGGAGAGATCTGAAGGTTATGAAAAGTATCACAGAGAGAGAATATGCAAATATTTAAGTGCAAACAGGGGGCAAATGATACAGAAATAAATTCACTAGTTAAGCCCCAGCTATAGGCTTGACCCTGGCAAGATCCAATGGGCTTTAGAATAAATAAACACACTGAAACAGCGTTTCATGGGAAAAATACGGGCCACAGCTTTATTAAAGCAACCATAAACCAATAACCAATTAACATAATTAACATTGTTAAGTCACAGCTCAAATAACATCCCGGAGGAGGAGCCCGGCCCGGTCAGTAACCTCACGCCCTGGGCCCGCGCCCAGATCCTCCCAGCGCTTTCCTAAACACGCCCATGAGGCAGGGCAACGCCCACTTAAGCCTGGGTGCCTCACCTCCCGCCAACCAAAGACATTTGCATCCTAACTTAGAATTCACAGAATCCTAACCCTTCAACTCTTTTGCACCCCCTTTTTTTTTTTTTTTTTTAAACATAGCTTAAGATTCCTGAACTTTGCTCAACCAACCTCGCCCTCTAGACGTACCCTACTTCCTTATCTGCTACTTTCCTATCTGACCACCATTTTAGGGGAGGGAGGGAATCAGCTCAATGGCCGTCGAGGAGTGAGGAGGAAGCCAGCGAAACAGGCTTAAGTCCCTCCTCCTCCTCCCAGCCAATCAGCATCGCCCAGTCTCCGCCGGGTCACGCAGCGCTGCGTCAGACCCGGCGTGCCTGGGCTGCCTCCGCGCCGGCCAGGACATTACAGCCGGACCCCACCACCTCTCTTCAACTTGTAGACTTTATTTAAGGGCATTTTACTTCAGGTGCTGTGGCAGTTAAAATATAACACATTCATTATCAAGTATGAAAACGTGTTATATAGAAAAGTTCAGTTTACTTACAAAGTTATTTAAACAAAAGTCAAAACCAGTGGTTCACACCCACAGGACGGTTACATAAGCAAGCTAATTCTCCTCTATCAGATGCATTCATAATCCAGCTCACTTACATATCCCTTTAAGGTGTATATTTAAACTATGAAAATAACCAACTATATAAGCCATGATCATTAAAAAAATATATTCCTATAGAATCTTATAGACTCATTCATCTTGTCTTGCATCAATATTTTCTGCTAGCTTGGATCCTGGCTTTTTTTCTTATCTATGAGGGAAGAAGGTTTTGTTGGGTGTTGGGGGAGGAGGGAGATGGAAAGGGGATTTGCAAATATGATGGAGGGTTTGGAGTTTTAAAGCTTCTTCACACATACATAAATTAGTGTAGTTGCAAATATAACTGTAAACCTTACTCCTACAAAAAATGCTCTTAGCCTCAAATTTTTCAAATATATTATTTATTATTTATCAATTGTCGTCTTGAGCTATTTATGTCAAGTGAAAAGTATCTCAAGCAACTAAAAAAATAGACATTTTAAGAAATAATACATTGCAGACAGAGTTACTGAAATTTGAACAATATTTCAAGTTTTCCCTGGAGCCAGCACACGCCATGAGTTGGTGTGTAGGTCCTACTTATGGTCTGGGGCTCCATTTTGGTCTTAGTCCACTTTAGGTTAAGAACCCCTGCACATCACCCACTCTTTCCTGCTCATTTTTGTGCCTCTCAGGGGCAAATGTGAATGTGACTCTGAGAAATAGGACACACATGATAAACGTATTTGGGCATTGGAGTAGTTGTGCTGGAACATGGGGGGCAAAGGCTATTGTGCTATAATGTCAAGGTCAGTAAGTTGAGGTGGCATCTACATCTGCTTGCTTCACAGTTCTTGTTAATGCCACCCACCCATAACTCTAATTTTTCTTTATATCTACTTCATATTTTGCCTCTCATAATCCCCTTCTTTTTATATTATCAACATTCTTTCAAGTGTGTAAGGGTGTTAATTTGGTGTCAACATGGTCCCATGTAATTACAAAGCAACATATTTGACTTTTAGTCAAATTCAATCTTTTTAAGACCTCTTTTGATCCTTGTCTTTTGTGAACTTTGTGAAACCCTGATCACAAAACAGTCTCATTTGAGATTGAATAAAAAAAAAAAAAAACTGGAAGGGGCCAACAAAAACTCTTAATTTTAAATAGGCAGATTTGAATGGTCTAAGGGCAGCAATACAAAGTATAGACTGGGACAGAGAACTGGCAGGTAATAATACTGAACATAAATCGACAACATTTAAATTGTTAATAAATATGCATACACATCGGCATATACCATGTGAAAATAAAAGTAAAAGGAGTAAATAACTTCCAACCTGGCTTAACAATGATTTAAAGATCAAGATATGGAATAAAAAACAGGCATTACAAACAAGAGGGGACAGAGACTGCTTTACATGAGGAAACTAACAAGGCTTGCAAATGGACAATTAGACTGGCTAAAATTAAAAATTAAATTAGTTGCAAATATAGTTGTATATTAATGGGAAGAAGGCCAAGAAGGAAGCTATAGTAACATTACAATCTGAAACAGGCTGTCTGACAATGATTGACCAGGAAAAGGCAGATGAGCTAAATAGGTTATTTTCTTCTGTATACACAAGATAGGTACCAGTGTTTGGGACACTGCAACATAATGGAGCTACACTACCTTCACCAAATGATTGGTTAACGCAGGAAGAAATCCAAAAGTGGTTGGAAAAAAGAAATGTTAATAAAGCCCCAGTTCCTGATGGAATACATCCAAGTGTACTGAGAGAACTGGGTCCTTTAATAGCCAAACCATAATATCTCATTTTTCAAGATTCGCTCAACGCTGGGTCGCTACCAGATGACTGGAGAAAAGCAGAGGTGATATCTATATTTAAGAAGGGAGCAAGAGCAAATCTGGGGAATTATAGACCTCTAAACCTCACTTCTGTAGTGGGAAAGCTTTCAGGAGGGTTAATAAGGGATGATATACACGAATATGCCTATTCGAACCAGATTATAAGTAGGAGTCAACATGGATTTATGAGGGACAGGCCATGTCAAACAAATTCAATTAGTTTCTATGAGGAGGTTAGTAGGAACTTGGATCAAGGGAACTCAGTGGATGTAGTATTTTTTGATTTGGCAAAGGTTTTTGATACAGTGCCACATGGGAGACTATTGTGCAAACTAAGAGATACAGGAATTGCAGTAAATATATACACATGACAGGAAACAAGGGGTTGTTGTAAATGGAACATACTCCGATTGGACTAATGTGGTAAGTGGGGTTCCTCAGGGTTCAGTATTAGGTGCTCTCTATTTTAACTATTTATTAACGACTTTTGTTGATGACACTAAGTTGTGCAAGGTAATTAAATCAGAAAATAATGTACTTTCCCTCCAAAGGGATTTGCACCAATTAGAGAAATATAATACTAGAAAATGTAAGGTTATGCATCTGGGAAGGAAAAATGCAATTTTTAAACTTAATGAAGCAAATCTAGGGGGCTATGGTATTGAAATGGATTGGGAGTGCTTGTGGACAACCACCTACATAACAGTTCTCAATGAAAAGCAGCAGCTACAAAGGCAAATAAAATATTAGCATGTATTAAGAAGAGTATAGAAGCAAATATAATTCTGCCATTATACAAATCCCTAATACGCCCTCATTTGGAATATGGAGTACAGTTTTGGGCACCACTTCATATAAAGGACATTTTAGAACTGGAGAAAGTACAGAGAAGGACAACAAAACTAATATAGGGAATGGAGGGGCTAAGTTATGAAGAAAGACTAATTAAATTATTTAATTTTTCTCTAGAAAAAAGGTGTCTAAGAGGGGATATGATTACCCTATATAAATACATCCAGGGTCAGTATAAAGATTTGTCAAGGGAGCCTTTTGTGCCAAGAGGTTTTTAACTGACAAGAGGACACCCCTTGAGGTTAGAAGTAAAACGATTCCACCTTAAAGAAAGAAAAGGGCCCTTCACAATAAGGGTGGTTAATCTGTGGAATTCTCTACCCAGGGAGGTGGTGACAGCGGATTCAATAGATAACTTTAAAAAGGGATTGGATATGTATTTTAAATAAAAAGGGAGAGGGAGTATTGATCCAGAGAGGAATCTGATTGCCAGTATCTGGGGTCAGGGGTGAATTAATTGTTTTCCCCTTTTGAGACAATTGGCAAAGTTTCACTTGTTTTTTTTTTCTGATTGACAGTTACATTAGCCAATCAGAATGAGATACTGGGATGTATCCCATTCTGATTGGCTCACCTTTGCGTCCTCTGATTGACAGTGTTTTCAGCCAATCAGAAGGCGTCATTTCTAAATTTTAGTGGAACATGCGGGAGAACCCTTATTTGCGGCGAGGCGCTAATCAAGGGAGGAGCTCTGTCAGATTTTTTTAATTTTGTTTGGGAGGGGCCCTGTCGAAGACTTTGAGGAGGACCGGGGCATTGCTGGATGGGCATTTTGGACAGGTAAGTAGCCTCTTTAGTATGTATTGTATTACATGTTGTTTTTATTTATGTATTAATTGCAATGTTTCTTTTTTTCCAGGTGTGCCGGACATGGGGATATTTATGGAGGGCCCTTGTCTGGGACGAAGCACAGAAGACCATCGTCGCTGAAGGGGCATTTTCGGCAAGGTAAGTGATCTAATTTACCCTATTCTAGCTTAAGTAAGGGGGTTGTTGTTGGTGTAATGCAGGGTTTTATTGTATGTAATTTAAGTTTTTTTTATTGCATGTAATGTAATGTATTTTATTTTATTGTATGTAATTTAATTTGTTATTTTATGTGACTTCTTTTATTTTCAGTAATGTAGCTTTTTTTTCTTTTTTGTAATGTTTGTTATTTTCAGTAATACTTTTCTTCAGTAATGTAGTGTTTTTTGTGTGTAATTAGTGGGTTTATTATTGTTGGTACTTAGTGAGGTGCTAAGGATTTTATTAGGGGATTAGGTAGGTAGTGTAGGGGTTAATAAGGTAGAGGGGGTTAATAGGGTAGAGGGGAAGTTAATAGTGTAGAGGGGGTTAATAGGATAGAGAGGGGGCTTATAGGGTAGAGGGGGGTTAATAGTGAAGAGGGGGGTTTATAGGGTAAAGGTGGGTTAATAGTGTAGAGGGGGGTTATTAGGGTAGAGGGTGGGTTGATAGTGTAGAGGGGGTTAATAGTGTAGAGGGGGTTAATAGTGTAAAGGGGGGTTAATAGGGTAGAGGAGGGGTTAATAGTGTAGGGTGTTAATAGAATAGAGGGGGGTTAATAGTGTAGTGTTTAGACTTTGAGTCATGAGGTCCTGGAGAACCCTCATGGCACTTACAGTGTTAATTGGGAGGGTTGTCTTGTCCCATAAGGGTCTGTATAGACCCTTATGGAACTGGTTGGGTTAATTAGAGGCTCATGAGGATCTAGATAGACCCCCATGAGTGATGGGGTTAATTTTAGGTCCGGGGGGGTACTTATAGTACCCCTGTGGCAGGGGTTATTTTTTTAGTTAACGCAGGTCCTTTAAGGACCCTTGAGTCTGGAAATAAGAATTTTTAAATGCAGCAGGGGTCCCAATCGGGTAGTATAGGGATACTGCGGGGGTCCCGATGGGGACCCCGAGCATAGGGGGCCGGAGGGGTACTTTAAGTACACCCCCGCGGCAATGGTTGGAAGTTTAACTGCCACAGGGGTCCCAATTGGGACCGCCGTAGCCGGGGCTGAGGTTGGGAGCCTGCGGGGGTTCCTGCAGGCTTTAATTAGCCAGGATGGCAATCTCCTTTGCCATTGGCTACGTCTAACCCTTTACTACGGGTTACACTAATTGATTGTGTTCACAGCCGCACATCCAACGTGCGACAGACTGCGTTACGGTTTTGCGTCTCCAGCCCCTAGCATGCAGCCCCTTCCAATTTAATAGCACTGTAACACAGGGGATTTTCAAGCCTGTAACCGCTGCCGACCTCACGTTGGAGGTACTGGGCTCCAACTTAATGAGTCTGAGAGTTTGCAAAATAAGTTATTGGGTTCTGCACAGTACATGTAGCTTGTAACACATAACTTGAAACTTTCCTAAAATATGAGCACACAGTGTTTGTACCAAAAATAAAACATCTCTTCTTTATTACTGATAAAATTACTGCATGTCTAGAAAAGACACGTTAAATCAAGTAATAACAGTTACATAACAGTAACATACTTATTTTGGTGGAAGATTCCCTTTAAATTAAATAGTGTCTGTTGGGATTGATGAAATAGAGTAGCATCTCTCTAAACCTAAAATAATTTCTGAATACCGACGGAAATGTGATTACCCTTAACATAGCCAGCTACACAGAAAAGGAGCGTTCTGGAGGAATAGTTCCATTCTTTTTTAAAAATTTCAAATACCCATTTCCTGCAACAAAAAAATATATTTAAAAAAAAAAAAAAAAAAAAAAAGTAAACATAAATAACCAAACAACCCAAAAAAAAGGACAAAATTACACAATCTTCCAGAACAACACTCAGAAAGTCACATCAAGATGAGTTAATTATCAATAACTTATTTTAAAAGAGAGGACAAGAACTTTATTACCTGAAGGATAATACTATATTATAAAAGTAGCAGATCACTTTAGCATAAGGCTACATTTACTACAAACTTTATTTTTTCCTATTGCTTCCTTTTTTCCTCTCCCTATACCTGTCCCATATAGACCATTGGGTTAGCAAGCCTTTTGGTTTTAACTGGGCATCTTTGATTTAGTTGATCAAACTCTCTATTTCGGCTAACATATCTAATTATTTCTGGAATTGATGGCATTGTATTTACTTTCCATGATTTACATACAGATCAATCCCTTAGTCACCAATAGAATATGTGATAAGAGAAGGTATAATTTCGGAAAAAAAATTTTAAGATGTAAATGTAAAATTATAATTTCTAAATTATAAGGAATTTCCTCCTCAAATACATCTGTTAACCAGACGATACATTTCCTCCAAAAAGATCTCAGTTTGGTGCATTCCCACCAGACATGTATGGTATCAGCCCTTAGACCACATTCTTTCCAACAGAGTATATTATCCTTCTTTACAAATGTATTAATAGATTCTGGTGTATAATGCCACATATTAATAATTTTAAAGTATAATTCATAATAGGCCAAGGATCTAGCAGAAATTCTAACCATTTTAATAGTGTTCTGCCTCTCTTCAATCAAACTATTAAATCTCCCTTTTTTCTCCCACTCTAACATACCTGCAGTTCTACCGCTCTGTGTATTTAAAGTGAGAATCCTTTGACATCTCGATACTCTATGGGTAGTGTTCTTTTCATTAGTTCAAATGTAGATAAGGTTTTCATTTTTTTTTTTAAATCCTCTTTGTTTTAGGGAGCTCTGAATAGACATAAACTGCAAACACAGGTTTTTATTTAATTTATACTTATCCAGGATTTTTGGCCAACTGAGCAGTACTCCTCCTTCATTAAAGTCATTCATATAACTAATACTATTCTTTTTCCATATTTTTTAATACAGACTTTCTCTCAACCTACTTTCCATAATTCTATAGGAGTACCTAAGGGCCTAATTCTGATAATTTCATTTTTGTCTTGTCATCCAAAATTTTAGCAAGGATTTAATATTCCTTGGAATTAAGCTATTTTTCACTTCCTCCAAATTTGGAATCCATAATAATAAATGGATAGGAATTTTCTCAAAGAATTCTTCCTCCATTAATTTTCAGTTAGTAACCGGTAGCGGTGTACACCACTGTATAATCTGGGATAATGCGATTGCAGCATATATGTTCTTTATGCAAGGGGATGCCAAGCCCCCAGTCTCAATCCTCTGCTTAGTAATCTCTCCTGAGATTCTAGCTTTTTTCCCCTGTAATATATATGTAAGTCTATATCTCAGAATTTTTTTAGCCAATATTCTGGCGGTACCTCCGGTAAAGATCTAAAGATATAAGTGAATTTAGGGATAATGATCTTTTTTACTACAGCAATTCTTGCTGTCCAAGAGAGATGAATCGATCTCCAATCTGTCAGAGTCCTAAGTAGAGTTCTGTGAATATTAACCATATTATTTTTTTTTATATTTCTTAAATCAAAAGAAAGTCAAATGCCCAAATGATTTATTGCTTTAGCATTCCAGTTAAAGGGGTAAAGATCTATTAACTTAGCTTTTATTTCTGGTGATAGACCCCTAGTAATAATATCCATGTTTTGTCTATTAATCTTGAAATAAGAAATTCTACTAAACTTACTGAATATTTTATCGAGGTTGAATAATGATTTTTCTGGGTCTGTAAGGGTAAGGATCATGTCATCCGCATATATAGTTGCTTTATATTCCCTATTCCTCTCAAGGGGAATCTTATTCTCCATATATCAAATATATTCATATCTATCAACAATTCCCTTCTTTTCTTTGAACCATATATTTTAGGGTTCTCTTTATTACTCTCAAGTCTATATGATTTATCTTTCATAGGATCTATCACCAGGTTGAAATCTCCGCAAATTATCATCTTACCTTTCTTAAACTTATTTACTAGCTTAAAGGTCTGTCTCATAAACTTCTCTTGTTTTTGATTTGACGCATAAAGATTGACTATTGTATATAAATTATTATTAATATATCCCACCCAGATAATATAACAACCGTCCTCGTCAATTTTTTTAAACTCATCTTTCACCATCTTTCACCACTAGTCCTTTACTAAACAGTATGGATACACCTCTAGCTTTACTACTAAATGTAGAATTTATGTATATACTTCCTATTTCTTAACAAATGTACATCATTTTTTTTCAAATTAGTTTCTTGTAAACATAGAACATTTATTTTTAGTTTATCCTACTCTGCGAAGGTGATCCTTCTTTTTATTGGAGAATTTATTCCATTAATATTATGGGAGGCTATCTTTAAAGACATCTACTTGTTTATCCTGATTCTAGATTTATCGTCCTCTCTATTATCTCCCATCTTGCTCCTGACTTCTCATTCACCCTCTCATTCGTTCTAACTTTCAAACCTTTGACTGTATTAGTTCTTCGATACAGTCTTAAAACTAGGATATCTTATCCCGATATTCTGAAATGGTAGGTGTTACTCCATGGTACATCTAAAATCTAGGGATTTCTCCCTTACTCAATTCCCTTTTTAACAAATTCAAACCTTCTCCAATTCACTCATACCCCTCTCATTCTCCCCCCTATATATTCATTTTTCCCTAAGAATATTTTTAAAGTGTAATTTGTGCTTTATGATTTCTCTACTGCTTATCTATAAGTCATATTCTTCCATCAAATATTATTCATCCAAAAAGTGCTAAAGTGCAATTTGATGTGCAATAATATACTAGTATCAGTGTACTACAAACTCTTAAAGTGCAATTTATTCTTCAATATATTAACATTCAGTTATCCTTTTCTTCTTACTTTCTACATTATGGATATTTTACCATTCTTTTTCTGCAATTTAATGTGCAATACCATACTCATATCTATATTCTTCAGATTTTTATCTTACAAAAAAAACCTTAAAGTGCAATTTAATCTCTAATATATTAACGTTAGTTGTCCTTTTCTTATTACTTTCTATATTGTGGATATTATAACCCTTTTACTTGGGCAAAAACCTTAAGTGCATCTTCACCCAAATCCCCTCCCTAGCTCCATACCCCCTCCTTACCATAAAAAAAGGGACAGGGAAGCAAGAAGAAGAGAGGGATGAGAAGAAAGAATCTATTCAATTTCTATTATCCTGGTATCTTCCTTTTCAAAGTTCCATAATAGTGTCTAAAAATTCACAATCCATACATTAGCTTATTGTAGAAAAAGGTCTATAAATAGTCCTCCCTGAGATCATTACTTTTGTTGCCATTCTGGAGCTAGTAATGTTGGTTTTTGCAGGGGAAGTGGCTGCGTCTCCATCCCAATATTTCAGCTTTTTAATAAATCTTCCCCTTCTTTTATGGTTTTAATTTTGTGCCATCTCGAGTTTCTATTTATCGACAGTCCCACTGGCATAGTCCATCTATATATCAACTTTTCTCTTCTTAAAGATCCCGTAATACTTGAGAACGCCTTTCGTTTAATGTGGAAGCTGAGATATCCGAAAAGATTTTTATATTTTCATAAGGTATCTTGAAAATTTCCGCCCAAAAGGCTTGCTTTGATTATAGCATCTTTCATTGATAAATGGTGGATCCTCACAATTACCTCCCTACAGATTTTATTTTTCATGAATGCAGGAATCGGAATCCTATAGAAGAAATCAAACTTATTTTCTATTTGGGAGAAGCCTGGAACCAAAAATGAGAATAAATTAGATAGATATTCCTCAAGACCCGCTTCTGTAATGGATTCCATAATTCCTCTAATACAGAGGTTATTTTTCCTAATTTTGTCATCCAAATTAGAAACTTTATTGTTTAGTATTGCAACTTTCTCTTCCAAATCTAAGTTCTGTTTTTGTAATATATTGTAATCCAGTATTACTTTTTCCTGTTTAGTTTCTACCTCCGATGTTTTAATATTTACTGCTTTAATTTCTTTTACATTGTCCATAATTTTTTTTTTAAGTTTATTTGAAACTCTTGTAGTAGTGTTTTAATTTTTGCAACCGTAAGTATTTCTTCCTCTTGTAAAATTGATTCCTTACTGATGATACTTTCATTTAAACTTCCCATACTATGGCTCAGATTTTGTTCCATGTCTGGGGAAACTGGGAGGGGAATTTCCTGAGGTTTTCCTTTATCTTTATGTAGAAAAAAAGTACTTGACTTTTGATGGTTGGACTTTTTATCCTTATTTTTTGCTCTTGATGGCATATTGAACTTTATTTTTGCTGCAACTTCCCAGCACTTGAGAAAAAGGGATCTTGTTTACTTAGTATTACATTTTATCCTCCTTTCAGGGTTTACCTAATCCATAGGTCCCTTTATAATTTTTAGGATACTCCTTTACGGCACACATCTCCCGATTCTCCATTGGGGGCATCAGAGATAACATATATAAACAAGATTTGGGCCTCTATCTTTATCTTTTCCAGACCCAGCCCAAAAATTATTTTTTCCTTTTTCTTTCCCCTTTTTTCTCTTCTCCCTTTCTTCTCCTCTCCCTCCTTTGTTTCTCCTTTTCCTTCCTTTTAGGGGTCTTTCCATCCATTCATAGCATTCTCTTTTAAATTCCACTTTCTTATTTCTCCTTCACTATATAAAGATTTGTATTACATTTCTTCTATATAGTCATGTATTCCCCACAGAAAGTGTGTTTCATATGTATTTTAAGGCCACAATACCATATTTACTATTCTCAAGGCCTTTAATTATTTGGGGTAACCAAAAAAACTCCATCTCATAACATATCTTTGGGCCATATTTGGGTATTTACCCTTTAATTAGAGTCAAACGGAAAATTGTAGAAAGGTCCAGAAAATCTAATCCATACCATGAATAAGTTTGAAAGTTATACAACCGCTGTTTTATACCCATTTCCTTCCTTCATGTTTTCAATATATACAATATAAAAGTCAAGATAGATCTCATAGATCTCACATTATTATCCATGAAGGTTAGGTAAGATTTAGATGGATCTACTGCATATGTCTTCCCTATCTTCACTCAATCCCCGGCATCTGCGTCTTTGTCCACCATGTGATTCCTGGTTTGAGTTCTTCCGCCAGTCCGTCTCTCAAGGCTTTTTGCGCCCTTAGCCACAGTGCTATACAGATCTTTAGCCGACAGCTCTCACCACTCTCCGGTATACGAGAGAACGCTTACCGTCTGACCATTGTACTGTGCCTGCTTGGCGCCTTTCCGGCACCCGACCTCGGGTCTCCCGCAGGCCAACTTCTGGACTCGCTCCTGGACTCCTTGACGCAGTACTCTCCTCAACCAGGTATTATGTATCACTCTCTGGGAAATGCAGGGGAAACTGCAATCAGCTTCAATCAGCTGCTTGCTGCCATACCACACCAACCGCCATACTCAGCTCTCAAGCGGCGCAAATCACCATTTCCGGTCACGCCTAGCGAAGGTAAAAAAAAAAAAAAACTTTATCATGCCTGAAACATTCTTTTGTAAATGTATAATAGGTTCCCAAAAGTTCACCACCCAATGATTTATTGCGCCTACTTCTAACTGCTTTCCTCTGCCTCCTATCTTAAAGGGTTTAATAAAGTTCAAGAGGAAATGTCTGAGGAAAAGAGGAATGCAAGAGTAAGAGGTCATGATTTAAAGTTGGAAAATGTAGCGATAATGCAAATAGTACAAATAGTTGAATAATGGAACAGCCTTCCAATGGAAGTTGTGAAACACAGTTAAGGACTATAGACTGTTGTGGGCACAAAACACAGCTCCTTCCCTTTCCCACCAAGAACAATACCCGAACCCTGAATACCTGAACTGTGGTTGTCATGTTGGTCCAAGATGGATAATGTTTCTACAGATGTTTGACATCCATGTGACTATGGGGTTAATAATTGTTATTGTATGCATGTGTTATACTCAGGGCTGTGTGTGTGTGTCTTATACACAGAGCAGTATTATACACAGCGCAGCGTGTGTGTGTATTGTACACAGGGCAGTGTGTGTTATACACACGGCAGTGTGTGTGTGTGTGTGTGGCCTCAACAGGCAGGAATTATTGCATTGTTGTGTTAATTTTTTTATATACTAGTAACTTGCCCGTCATAAATAACGGTGTCATATGTTATGTTAATTTGTCTGTGCTGTCTGTCTCTGTGCTGTCTGTCTCTGTGCTGTCTCTGTGTGCCCTCTGTCTCTCTCAGTGTGCCCTCTCCCTCTCTGTGCATCCTCTCTTTGTGTGTGCGTTCTATCTCTCTGTGCCCTCTGTCTCTCTCTCTCTGTGCTCTGTGTGCTCTCTGTCCCTCACCCTCTCGTCCCTCTTCTCTCTCCCTTCCTTTCTCTCTCTCGCCCGCTCCCGTTCTCTCTCTCCCCTCCTCTCTGCCTCCCTCTCTCACCTTCTCCCTTCCACTCTCCCCTTCCCCTTTCACTCCCCTCCCTCTCTCTTTGCCTCCGTCCCCCCCCTCTCTCTCTCTCCCTCCCTCTCTCTATACCTCTCTCTCTTCCTTTTTCTCCCTCCCTCCTTCTCTCTCTCCCTCCCTTTCTCTCTCTCCCTACCTCCCTCCTGCCTTACAACATTTGTATATAACATGTAGAGGCCAACAAAAAAGCCAACAATATATACAGATGGCCAGATCAAATCCCCTATAAAAATAATTATCTGCCACCATTCACTAATAAATTTAGAATCTCCCTTTACGCCAAATAGGAAAGGGCTCCTGTTCTATTGTGGGACTGGTGCTTTGCACCTGCTACACCAATAATAGTTTCATCACTAGTCTGTGGTCAAGAGTTTGGGAATCTCTGTGATAGAATTGCTTTAAACATAAAGAGTTAAATGGCAGCAGATTCTGTCTCAAAAAAAGAAAAGAATGGCAGCTAGATTATAAAATTTAAAACTTTACTGGTACATGATACTTTTTTCTTTGTTGCAGAAAGAGGGTACTTGATAATGTGTCACAGTGTGTTTTTTTCTTCTTAAAATAAAGTTTTTTAGAGAACAAACACTTATTTAGATTTTAACTACACTTTGGGACTTGCTCTCTGTCAGCCAATGAAATATAAAGACTACAGTACGCTCTCTGCACTGTTTAAATTAAGTTTAAACTGGTTTTGGATAATAATTTTAAGCAACAAGCCATTTTTGTAAAGTTTATATAAGAATGCCAAAATAACCGCACCTCGACCTGAACTGCGGGCCCCGTTGATACCATTACCAATAATTGAGGAGCCCCTTGTCAGGATAGCTATGGTCTTGTAAGACCTCTAGGTAAATCAGACAGAGGTCACCTACTTATAATGTAATACTGAACTATGCTACAAGATACTCAGTAGCTATACCAATGCACACAGCAACTTCTAAGAATCTGGTTAAAGAACTCCTACAACTTTATTTAAGATGGGGATACCAAACAAAATCCCAACATTTTTCTGAACACCTTTTGTATCAAATTTAATTACATACATGAGCAAGCACTTAAAATAAATCTTTGATAACCTTTATCTACCACCCACAGATAAATGGATTGGTGGAACCTTGAAGAGCTTGCTAAAAAATGGTAGCATGAGACAGAAGAAACTGGAACTTACTTTTACCTTACTTTTTGCCATCGGGAAAGTACCTACCAGATTTTCAACTTCTCTATGGTTATCATCAAAGTGCGATTCTAGACGCAATGCAAAAAAAATGTGAAGAGAGAGCAGTGCCAGATTAAAATATAGTGAAGTATGTGAAAAATATGAGGGAAAGAATTCACAAGATGCTGCTTTGGTATGAGACCATATGGAAAAAGCCCAGAAACACTAGAAAACATATTACAAATTGAAGTGCACAAGCAAGGAAGATTCAGCCTAGTACTAATACCTACACATAAAAGCAAACTTTTGGCTAGATAGCAAGGCCCCTTTAGGCATACTAGGCAGCAGCCGAGGAGCACTTCCCTGTGATGGGTGACCCTTTTTGTAACCTAAAACCCTAAAAAATATTTTCTGGCTTAAAAAAAAAATGGAATACTGCAGTTCAAAGCCCACATGGAGTTACAAAAGGAAGAGGAAGTGGCTAGTAGAGCTGTCACTACGTGGAAATGGTGAGTTTGAGAGGAGATTTTAGATAGATTTTATAAAACATATTATTAATATTATTATTTATTAATATTATTATTTGCCTTAATTTGTAATGGACCAACATATTCTGTAGCACTATACAAGTCAAAAACAATTTGAACACGATGCAAAAGAATGGAGGGCCCTGTTAATGGGCTTTCAATCAAACATACACAGTGCTTTCCCTAAAGCACCTAACAAGATTGAAAACTCGCAAACTCAAATTCCAAAGGGTATGGGTGAGGTACAGGAGAGTGAGGCTAAAGGTAATAAGCTTCTGTAAACAGATTTATTTTAATGAGGTTTTGAAGGTTTTGAGGCACAGAGATAGTGTATTAGAGCAAGGCAATGAGTACCAAAGAATAGAGGCAGAAGTCCTGAAGGCAGAAGTGAGAGGAGGTGATAAGAAAGAAGGAAAGAAGAAGGTCTTTAGCAGAGAGAAAAGGGCATGTGGGACATTATTTTATGACGAGAGCAGAGATATAAGAGGGTGCATTATCATTGATGACTTTATACTTTAGTGTCATGATTTAAAATTTTAATCTGGAAGCTATTGGAAGCCAGTTGAGTGACTGGTAGAGAGCTGCAGCAAACACTGAACGTTGAGCATGGTATATGAGTCTAGAGTATTTGTTCAATATGGATTGGAGTGGAGACTGACTGGTGATGGGGAGGCCAGCAAGGAGAGAGTTGTCACTAGTCGCAGCGAGATATGATAAGACAGTGAATTATGTCTTGTCTTGTGTAAGGTAGTAACATATTTTGGAGATGTTTTTAGGTGAAATTTATAAGATTTTATGATTGATTGAATGTGAGGAATGAAAGAGAGGGCAGAACACTGTAGAACGCAAAGATGCGGGCCTAGCGGGTAAGAGTGATGATGGCGTTGTCAACAGTGAGTGTTATATGAGGAGTGGATGCTGAGAAAGGGAATGGTAAGAAAAGAAGCTCAGGCTTTGACATGTTGAGTTTGAGTTGACGGACGGACATCCAGGTGAGTATGTGAGAGAAGCAGTTGGCAACTTGAGCTAGAAGAGAGGGGAATAGGTTAGGTGCTGAGAGGAAGATTTTAGTGTCATCTGTATATAGATAAAACTGAAAACCAAAATATTTTATTAGAGTACCAAGGGGGGATATATAGATGGAAAAGAGGAGGGGCCTATGACTGAACCCTGGGTTATGCCCACATTTAGACGGCAAGGCGAAGAAGAGCCGCCAGAGAAAGAGACTTTGATTTTCTCTATATGATGTGAACCAAGAGAGAGCAGTGTCACAGATGCCAAGAGAGTACAGCATGCCAGGCACATCTGACTGTGTTTCTGGTTGTGCTTAGCCATATGGTTTTCTTCTCAAAGATAGTGGGTTGCCAGTTTCTTCTCCAGGGGACTCTGATGTGTTGATTTATATGACCTCTCTGCTATGACCTGCCCATCTTGGGTGACCCTACATGGTATAGCTCATAGCTTCACTGAGGTACACAAGCCTCTCCAACATGGCAAGGTACGATCCAGAAGGGGATATATATATATATGTATATATATATATATATATATATATATATATATATATATATATATATATTATTTTTATTACTCATAATGTTTTTTGTAAAGCTGGTGCTACCTTGGGCAAATTGTCGCTGTACATTATTGTCAAGGGTTGGCAACTATTTGTTTTACACAACATTGTTTTACTATTCAAATTGCATTATAGGAGCCTGCATTATCAGGGGGAGGGTGTGATATACAACATTGCTGTACTCTGGGTATATTGTCTGAGGGAACTATATGGAGCAGTGTCTGTCCAGTATGTTGTGCTCACTGACATCAGGCATGATGTGTTTGTATGTTACTACCTCCCTGGTTTGCACCTCCACATCATGTCCCGCTTAGTTACATAGTTACATAGTAATTAAGGTTGAAAAAAGACTATCAGTCCATCAAGTTCAACCTTTAAATACCTCCTCTGATCTGCAATATGAGGAATAGTTATTAATTAATTAATTATTAACCAATTTTTATTTTATTTTATTATTTACTAATCCAGAGGAAGGCTAACAGAACAAAAAAAAAACAAGTCTTAAAGGGGAAAACAAATAATTCCTTCTTGACCCGAGATACTGGCGATCGGATTTCTCCCTGGATCAATACAGTCTCTCTAATTATCCAGGATAACCCTGAATTCCCTTCTTAATTAGAAATAAATCCAGCCCCCTTTTAAAGTTATCTATCGAATCCGCTGTCACCACCTCCTCTGGTAGAGAATTCCACAGATTAACCACCCTTACTGTGAAGAACCCTTTTCTTTCTTTACAGTGGAATCTTTTTACTTCTAACCTCAAGGGATGTCCTCTTGTCAGTTGAAAGCCTCTTGGTACAAAAAGCTCCCTTGACAAATCTTTATACTGACCCTGGATGTATTTACATAACATAATCATATCTCTTCTTAGATGCCTTTTTTCTAGAGAAAATAAGCTTAATTTGGTTAGTCTTTCTTCATAACTTAGCTTCCCCTTATTAGTTTTGTTATCCTTCTCTGTACTTTTTCCAACTCTAAAATGTCCTTTTTATGTAGTGGTGCCCAAAATTGTACTCGATATTCCAAATGAGGGCGTACTAGGGATTTGTATAGTGGCAGAATTATATTTGCTTACTTGCTTCTATAACCTTGTTAATACATGCAAATATATTATTTGCCTTTGCAGCTGCTGCTTGGCATTGAGAACTGTTACCTAGGTGGTTGTCCACTAGTACTCCCAAATCCCTTTCAATATCAGATAACCCTAGATTTGCTCCATTAAGTTTATACATTTCATGGCTATTTTTCCTTCCCAGATGCATAATTTTACATTTATTCGTATTAAATCTCATCTGCCATTTAGTTGCCCATTTCTCTAATTTATGCAAATCCCTTTGGATTGAAAGTACATCATTATCTGATTTAATGATTGTACTTATACTTTCTTGATGCCTAAATCACCTAAAATACCACATTTCTATGGCTTGCAAAGATACATAAAAAATCTCCCGGGTTCCGGACAGGCCTATTGTATCAGGCACTTATAAACTGTCTCATAATGCAAGCCTCTTCCGAGATCACCATCTAAAAATATGGTAACTGGTTTGCCTTCCTATGTCAGGGATATCTCTGATATCCTGAGAAAATGAGAGGATTTGAGTGTTCCTATTTACTTTTTGTTGGTGTGTATTGATGTGGAGGCTCTATATAGTAACATACCTCCTACTCAGGGTATTCAAGCAGTTAAACACTTTTTGAATATGAAAGGGGACAACTTTGACAAACAGAACTAGTGCTAGTGCTAGTGGATTTTGTACTCAATAAATATTATTTCACATTTGACGGCAATTGCTGTCATGGGCACCCTTGTTCCTTGGTTTATGGGAGGAGAAGTTTTTTTTTTTAAAGTCTATGACTGATTTAACCTGTAACCGTTTCATAGATGATACACTTCTAGTATGAACATAAACTAAAAACAGCATTTGGAAATATTTATAGTCCTCCTAAACAAAATTAGCTTAGGTCTGAAAATGACCTATGAAATTAATCAATCAGAAATAGACTTGAAAATTAGAGAAGACTCATCAGGTAATCTCACCACATCTACCTTTAGAAAAGAAACTGCCACAAATACCTTGTTAAGCTGGGACAGTAAACACTTCAAACCTTTGAAAAAGGTGCAGTACTTTCGCATTAGGAGGAACTATAGTGATGGCTTGGAGTTCAAAAGAGAAGTTGACAAATTGAGGCAGAGGTTTAAAAATAGGGATTACCCGAACCAATGCCTCAAAGCAGCTTACCAGCATGAATTAAATTGTAATAGAGCTGAACTCTTAATTGGACCAAATGTGAAGGATAACTAATGAAAATCAGATAGCATGTTGTCTAATCAAACAAGGACAAATGAAAATATGTAAAAATCTGGTAAGATGTATTTTGACTTATGGTTATAATTCAAAAGAAATAAAAAATATTCTCTCTAAACACTGCCATCTTTTGACCAGTGATGAAGATCTATTTAGTGTGTTAAACCCACAGGTATAAATTACATATCGCAGAGGCACTAATTTAAAGAACATGTTAGTTATTTTAAAGAAAAAACTCCACAGAAAATCTGGCTTTAACCAAGAAATGGGTGTTTTAAAAGTGGATATTGCAAATTATGCAGATACATAAAACCAGAAAAGGACTACATACATCAAGTAACAGGAGAGGGATTTCCAACTAAAATGTTTTTTAATTGCAGTTCGATATGTTTTATTTTTGTGGCAACATGCATTTGCCACAAAATATATGTGGTAAAAACAGGCAACGGCATTGTAGAGTTGATGAACACATATATACAATAATAAATTAATTGTTGTTTAGTTGTTCAGTTTAGTCTGACTTTCCGTGACCCTATGGACCGCAACACGCCAGGTACATCTCTCAGTCACTTCCCCTCTGAGCTCCATCAAGTTCATGTTCATTGCTTCAGTGACCTCATCTATCCATCTCCGCCTCTAACGTCCCCTCCTTCTTGTGCCTTCAATCATTCCCAGCATCAGAGTCTTCTCTAGGGAATCCTCCTGTCACATGATATGGCCAAAATGTTTGAGCTCCAGCCTCATGATCATGCCTTCTAGTGAACAGTTTGTCTTGATTTCCTGATGTACTGATTTATTGGATCTTCTTGCAGTCCAAGGGACTCTAAGTAGTTTTCACCAACACCACAATTCAAAGGGGTCAATTCTATGGTGCTCAGACTTCTTTATGGTCCAGCTCTCACATCTGTATGTTACTACTGTATGTTACTACCATAGTTCTAACTATGCAGACCTTTGTTGATAGTTTAATATCTTTACTTTTTACAAGCTTGCCATAGTTTTCTTCCCCAGGAGCAAATGTCTTTTCATTTCATGACTACAGTCACCATCTGCAGAGATCTTGGGTCCCAGGAAAATAAAAGCTGTCACTACCTCCACTTCTCTATCTATTTGCCAGGAACTCAGATTGCCATTTGTCATGACTTTTTTTTTAGCGGCAGACCAAGTTTTGCACTTAAAAGTTTTTTTACCCTCATCAATAAGTCCTTTCGTTCCTCATGTTCAGCCATCAAAGTATTATCATCAGCATATCTGAGGTTGTTGATATTTCTTCCAGCAATACTAATTCCGTCTTTGGATTAATCTAGTCCAGCCTTATGCATATAAATTGAATAAATAAGGTGACAATATACAATCTTGTTGCACTCCTTTTCAGTTATTGAACCATTCTGTTGTACTATGTTCGGTATGAGCGTGGTTTCTTGGTCCACATACAAATTCTTCAGGAGGAGGATGAGATGATCTGGTACTCCCATCTCTTTAAGAACTTGCCAAATGTTGTCATGATCCACACAGTCAAAAGCTTTAGAATAGTATATGACGCAGAAGAGTATAAAACTTTTCAATAACCATGATATCAAAGTTACACAACCATGGTGAATGAAAATAACCAATAGAATTTCAGTTCATTTTTTGATTTGTTAATATACAGACTTAATGAGCTATTAATCAGTATATGTATCTTCAAATGTTGAGGAGGAATTAACTATCAAAAACTTTTATAATATAAATAATTTACAATCACTTTGATTTACACACCACTGCACTTTATTTCACTGTGAGTTCAGTATATTCAAAAAATATACAATATTAATTGCCAGTGGTAGTGGTTATTACTGCCCAGTGCCACCTGCTATAGACTACAGGTTAACTACCCACAAGGAATGTTTGGGTTCTTGGAAATCTCTGCACCAGCACCCTGATATCTGGCTTCTGGAAATCTCTGCACCAGCACCCTGATATCTGGTCTCTCAGTCAGGAATCAGCACTTCCAGGAGTCCCAGTAACCTTCCTGTGGTAGTGATCAGGACAGGTTACGTGCCGGGTGGAGATAGGTTCGGTATCGCAGACACCAGGAGAAAAATAAGTGACACACAATTTCTATATGTCTCCAGAAGTAAACTGTTTTATTTTTGAAAAGTCAGCAATATTTATAGCAGCTAGATAAAGAGGGGGTTGTTTACAATGTAACAATGAGAGGGTGTGGCAGACAATTACAGGAGATGATCCCACATGGGGTCTAGCAGTACCTTGATAGCTGGCACCTGAGAACAATAGAGCTACCTTCTAACACACATCCTACTGTCTCTGTATCTGAGTGGTCCAGACATTAGATAGAGTACATGGCAGATGTGATTAACTTAATTTGCTAACAATGGACCAGATCAGATAACAGTACAATAGAGGAGTCTGATCACTGCACTCAGCACACCCTGTTTTAACCCCCATCAAGATCACTCAGTCACATTTTAAACATAATACAGAATACAGTAATATTACATTGGGAATTACATACAGTATACAGGATCAGGTAGGGGCATATGCCATAAGATTACATGAAGTGTGGTGGTACACTATGCCTATGTTCTAACACACTGCAATAGAATGGGGGCCTTGCTTTTGAGCTTAAAGTCAGAATTACACATTGCTTTCCATAAAAAAAAAACATGATAAAGGGTAAAGGTGAAGTACAGGGGTGATTGATGCAATGTGCATATTAAGGCTGGGGGTGATAAACTTTTTTAGACAGATGCATTTTTAGTGATGTTTTAAAAGTATTTAAGGCATGACGATAGTCTAGTAGAGCGAGGCAAAGAGTTCCATAGAGTTGGGGCAGTAGGCAAAAAGTCCTGAAGACAGGAGTGAGTAGAGGTGAGGAGAGAGGTGGATAGAAGAAGGTCATTAGGAGAGTAAAGAGGGCGGTTGGGAGAATATTGTGAGATAAGAGCATAGATATAAGAGGGTGCATTATTGTTGTGAGCTTTATACATTATGGTCATGACTTTAAATTCTATTCTAGAGGCTCTGTGGGAAGCCAGTAAAGTGATTGACAGAGAGGTGCTGCAGACACTGAGCGTGGGATATGGTAGATTAGTCATAATCATATATTAACATATTGATTTATACATTTTATTCAAATTTCACATGTCAGGCATAGGCATTCATCTGACGTTAGACGCTGAAAGCAGAGGCATTGCGCAAACGCCCTCTTAGTATTAACAGCTGTTCACTTTAGCTACTTTTCATTATCACCACAGTGGTACTTTGTCTCATTTTGTGCTATTGTCTCAGGGCCCTGTGTAAATCCCCTCTATCGTAGTTTACACCATATTTAGAGCCAAAGTAATACACGCAAGCTATGTTATTCCCCCATTCCTAAAACACTGCAAGAGAACTGCTATGAGGGACTTTTGCATGACAAAGCCAGAAAGCACGGCACAAATCTCCATTGATTCTTACCCTGCTAAATCATTACAAGTTGATACATTAGACTTTTACACCAAAACCCTATACTAAAACTGCAGAAAGCTGAAGGAAATATTACGTGTACTAAAGACCACTCGCAAAGGCCCTTAAAACCTTAGTGCCGCAGCAGCAGTTAAAGTGATAGTATAGCACCTAAACATCCTTTAACCTTCCTGGTGGTATGATTATGTCTGTATTTAGAATGTTAAAGCAGTGCATTAAAAAATACTGACATAATCAGACCGCCTTTAGACACCATTACCCCTTCCCCCTTTGCCTCCTCCCTTTCCCCCCTTCCCCATTGTCCTCCCCCCTTTCCAACCTTCCCCCTAATCCTCCTCCTCTCCCTCTATCCTCCTCCTCCCTTTTCCCCCTTATCCTCCTCCTCCCTTTACCCCCTTATCCTCCTCACTTTCCCCCTCCCCCTTATCCTACTTTTCCCTCCTTATCCTCCTCCTTTTCCCCCTTATCTTCCTCCTCCTTTTCCTTCCTCCTCCTCATTTTCCCCCTTATCCTCCTCCTTCCCCCTTATACTCCCTCTTTCCCCCCTCTCCAATCACCTCTGTATCCCCTTTTCCTTCTCTTCTTACTATCATCCAATGAGCTCCTGCTGATGATCCTTCCCCTGCAGCGCGTCTTCTTGCTGTGACCGGGACCAGCATATGCTAATGACGTGACTTTACATGGGCATCACCTCATTAGCATATGCCAGTTCCGGTCACAGGCAGAAGATACGCTGCAGGGGAGTGATCAGCAGCGGGAGCTCATCGGATGATAGTAAGCCAAGAGGAGAAAGGGCAAAGGGGATAGGGAGGTTATTGGAGAGGGGGGAAGGAGTGAAGATAAGGGGGTAGGAGGGAGAAGAAGGATAAGGGGGGGGGAAGGAGTATAAGGAGGAGGAGGATAAGGAGGAGAAAGAATGGTGTGCTGAGGGGGCCCAGGCAAATTCGGCAGCACTGGGCACCCTCCAGATCCTCCCTGCAGTAACCCCTAGTGTGGCTCGGAGTTACCGCTTTAGGTACGAAAAATTAACCCGAGTCATGCTCGGGATTACCGCTAGGAAGATTAAAATGATCACATTTCATCATTATTTGACACTTAACAGTCCAATATCAAAATATATGTTATTATACATTATGATATTATATTATTATGCCAATTTCATAAGACAACATCTCGGGTAACACACAAAACAGTCCTCAAGGGGTTAATATATGTCAGGAAACCATATATATATGTATTACGGTGTCTTGCCACAGTTACAGCATTATAATAATCATGACATTCTCATTTCCTATTGGCTACTAGTCCCATTTCTCATCCGTAAAGTGTGGTTTGCATACATTCTAAAATCTCTGGCTGATAAGGCTGGGTTTACGAATGTGGTCTGAGTGACATAATGTGAGGGAGCTAAAGATTAACATTGAGTTGTAACGTAGGGCAAAAAAACTCCTGCAGCCGATTTACAACTATACCGCAGTTTACATTGCTAAATTAGAATAGGGCACTATAAAAAGCACTGTACTAGCATAGCATTTTGGAATATAATACCCATTTTGGTATTGGAACTATCAGTACAACAGTGCAGTTCTGTGTTGAAAAGCCTAGATATGCACCTAATAAGGCTCCAGCTGCCTTATATCCACACAGAAGACCAACAGGCCTGCAAATCCTAAAATATCTCAAGACTTTTCCAAACACATACAGCGTAGGACCAGATTACCTACAAATATTGTAGTTCCTGAAGAGACTGATGACAAAATGATGCAGTATCTATCTATTCCTATACCACCAGAAAAGAGGGAGGATTGAGAGGCCGTGAAAATATAAAAACGCAATCTTGTAAATATACATCCATGGGCAGGAAATAGTTCTACATAAAAAGAGAAAAGAATTCAAACCATATACATGTGCATTCACAATTGCCACCAGGAAAGTAAACAATTGGCAAAATAAAATATAACTTTTATTGCATATCCAATCAAAGAGATGACATAAAAAACGATGCAAAAGAATAATAAAATGCCTTACTCCCATATTCACGACACTATAATTAGTATTTTATCATGTATTTATAATAGAGATAGATACAATAGTCAGAACTATCATTATTTGATACTTAATATTCTGATATCAACATATGTGTAATTAAAGAATATGATATGTTAGTATTAAGCCTGTTTTATGATAAAAAATCCAGGGGTAATACACATCCCAGTACTCAAGGGGTTAATACACATCACAAGACCGCATTGCCTAGGAACAAACACTCTAATGCATTGTCTACAAATATAACATATTTTTAACACAAAATAAACACATCTTTATTTATTGAGGCTATAAATACAATTATCACATCTTTTCAAATATATTAATAAATAAAGAACAATTCCTTTATATATCTCTCTGTTTCCTGCCCAGCAGTTGCAGCACTTCTTATGGCACTTCCCAATCATTATAATATTCACGACATTCGCATTTCCAATTGGCTCATAGAGCCCTGTCACATCTGTAAAGTTTGGTTTGGCTGCTCCCTACACAGAAATCTGTTGCGGCTAAGGCAGGATTTACAGCCATAACCTCGTGGACCAAAATATTTAGATTAGTGTAGAACTTAGGGGAGGAAAAAAAGAAGAAAAAGAAAAAGTAAAAAATGGGCCGATCATAGCAGAGAGATCAGACAAATCTCGGTACACTGCAGAGGGAACTGGCAACCCACTCCAGTATCTTTGGGAAGAAAGCCATATGAATAAGCACAACCAGAAACACAGACAGAAGATTGATGTGCTGCCTCCACATGATCACCGAGAGTCAGACATTACTGAAGGACTGTATTTTTGTAACTGATAATCATGAGTCGGTCCAGTGGAAACCTCACTCAGTGTCCATCCTGCCAAATGTATGCACTACTGGAACAGATGATCCAGGGTCCATACCTCTGTGGCAGGTGTGAGCATGTTGCCTCTCTGGAAGCTCAAATTGAAGATCTGGAGAGGAGAATTGCAGCACTTAGTGATACTGCTCCACTGGAAAGGGAGGTGGTGCTCACAGAGCACAGTTTAGCTGGGCCTAGTATGGAGGGAGGAGCTGGGGCTAGTGAGGATGGCCAGGGAGGTAGCTGGGTTACAGTTAGAAGGGGAATCAGGGGGAACAGGAGGAGGCAGGCCAGTTCTGAGTTGGCAAACACCAACAGATTTGCCAGATTGAGTGAAACTGTTGGGGATGTCCATTCAGGAATGGCAATGCCAGATAGAGCTGTTCCCTCTAACAGCCGGGAGAACAGTTCTACTGGAGGAGAGGGAGGGCAGAATAGGCAGAGCAACAGACATGTTTTGGTGGTAGGGGACTCTATTATTAGGAAGGTAGACAGGGTAATTTGTCACCCAGATCCCAGCAATCGAACAGTTTGCTGTCTCCCTATTGGGAGGGGCTGGTAATGAACCGGCGGTCTTGGTACATATTGGTACCAATGACAAAGTTAGTGGAAGATGGAGCGTTCTAAAGAATGATTTTAGAGAATTAGGGAATAAGCTAAAAGCAAGGACCTCCAAGGTAGTATTTTCTGAGATACTACTAGTGCCACGTGCTAGCCCAGGGAGGCAGAAGGAGCTTAGGGAGGTTAATGCGTGGCTAAAAAAGTGGTGCAGTGCAGAGGGTTTTGGGTTTTTAGAGCACTGGGCTGACTTCTCACTTGGGTACAATCTCTATAGCAGGGATGGATTGCCCCTTAATGATGAGGGCGCTTTTGTGCTAGGGGATAGGATGGTGGAGTTTTTAAACTTGTAGGTGGGGGGGAGGGACTATATAGAAGTATTGGGGTAAATAGGGTAGAGAGGGAGAGGGATGAATTAGTTACCCATGGGGGAGGAGAAGGGGGAGGGTTACAATAGAAAGTAGGGAGGTATTAATAGGGGCCTCAAAATACAGTGGCAGGCACTTCACCACAGCAGAGCCATAACAACATAAAGTGTATGATTGCTAACGCAAGAAGTTTGCCTGGGAGAATGGATGAGCTAGAAATATTAGCAGTACAAGAAAAATGGGGCTTAATAGGCATTCCGGAAACATGGTGGGATGAATCTCATGACTGGACTGTTAATCTGGATGGTTATAACCTATTTAGGAAAGATAGGGGAAATGGTAAAAGAGGAGGAGGGATCTGTCTTTATGTTAAGCCTGAATTTAAGCCTATAGTCAGAGAAGATATTTATGAATCTTTGTGTGTTGAGCTAAATTGTGGAGGAGCTAATTCTAAACACATATTGGTGGGAGTATGCTATAAACCCCCAAATATAGCTGAAAGTGAGGAAATACAATTATTGTTACTGATTGGAAATGCAGCTAAGCATGGGCAAGTTCTAATAATGGGAGACTTTAATTACCCTGAAATAAACTGGATAAATGAGACCAGCAGCTCAGCTAAGGGGAGCAGGTTCTTGAGTACACTCAGGGATCATTATCTGACCCAGGTAATACAAGAGCCTACTAGAAATGGGGCCATCTTGGATTTAGTCATCACAAGTAATATTGATATAATATCAAATGTAAAAATAGGGGGGACCCTTGGGGAACAGTGATCACAACACAGTATCATTTGAGATTGAATACAAAAAACAGAGTTGTAAGGGGCCAACAAAAACTCTAAATTTTAAAAGGGCTAACTTTAATGGGCTACGGGCAGCAATACAACATATAGACTGGGACAAAGAACTTACAGGGAAGAATACTGAAAATAAATGGACAACATTCAAATCCTTACTAAATAAACATACTCATCAGCATGTATCATGTGGACATAAAATGAATAGGAGTAAATCACATCCTATGTGGCTTAACAATGACTTAAAGATCATGATGAGGAAAAAGAAACATGCATGTAAATTATACAAGAAGGAGGGAACAGAGGCAGCTTTATGTGACTATAAGGAAATCAACAAGTCTTGCAAAAGGGCTATTAGACTGGCTAAAATAGAAAATGAGACGTCAGTTGCAATGGAAAGTAAGACTAACCCTAAAATATGTTTTAAATATATTAATGGGAAGAAGGCCAGGAAGGAATCGATAGGACCATTACAATGTGACACAGGCCATCTGATAATTAGTGACCAGGAAAAGGCAGATGAGCTAAATAGGTTCTTTTCTTTGGTATACACAAGGGAGGTACCAGTGGTTGGGACACCGCAACATAATGGGGCTACACTACCTTTACTAAATAATTGGTTAACGCAGGAAGTAATACAAAAGAGGTTGGAGAAAATAAATGTTAATAAAGCCCCAGGTCCTGATGGAATACATCCAAGGGTACTGAGGGAGCTGGGTTCTGTAATAGCCAAACCATTATATCTAATCTTTCAAGACTCACTCACTACAGGGTCTCGACGAGATGAATGGAGAAAAGCAGAGGTGATACCTATATTTAAGAAGGGATCTAGAGCAAATCCGGGGAATTATAGACCAGTGAGCCTCACTTCTGTAGTTGGGAAGCTTTTAGAAGGGTTAATAAGGGACAGAATACAAGAATATGTCTATTTGAACAGGATCATTGGTAGCAGTCAACACGGATTTATGAAGGATAGGTCGTGTCAGACCAATCTAATTAGTTTTTACGAGGAGGTTAGTAGGAACTTGGATCAGGGCAACTCAGTGGATGTAGTCTTTTTAGATTTTTCAAAGGCATTTGATACAGTGCCACATGGAAGACTAGTGAGCAAACTAAGGGATACAGGAATTGCAGTAAATATCTGCTCATGGATCGAGAGCTGGCTAAAAGACAGGAAGCACAGGGTTGTTGTGAATGGAACATACTCCGATTGGTCTAATGTGATAAGTGGGATTCCTCAAGGTTCAGTATTAGGTCCTCTCCTTTTTAACATATTTATTAATGACATTGAAGTAGGACTCGAATGTAGTGTCTCCATTTTTGCTGATGACACTAAGTTGTGCAAGGTAATAAAATCAGATAATGATGTACTTTCCCTACAAAAGGATTTGCATAAATTAGAGAAATGGGCGGCTAAATGGCAGATGAGATTTAATACAAATAAATGTAAGGTTATGAATTTGGGAAGGAACAAAAGCCGAGCAATCAATAATATTAATGGAGCAAATCTAGGGGTATCAAATATTGAAAGGGATTTGGGAGTACTAGTGGACAACCACCTAGGTAACAGCGCTCAAAGCCAAGCAGTGGCTGCAAAGGCAAATAAAATATTAGCATGTATTAGGAAGGGTATAGAAGCCAGGGAAGAAGATATAATTCTGCCACTATACAAATCTCTAGTACGCCCTCATTTGGAATATGGAGTACAATTTTGGGCACCACCTCATAAAAAAGACATTTTAGAGCTGAAAAAAGTACAGTGAAGGGCTACAAAACTAATAAGGGGAATGGAGGGGCTAAGTTATGAAGAAAGACTAGCAAAATTAAACTTATTTTGGCTAGAAAAAAGGCGTCTAAGAGGAGATATGATTACGTTATATAAATACATCCAGGGTCAATATAAGGCTTTGTCAAGTGAACTTTTTGTAGCAAGAGATTTTCAACTGACAAGAGGACATCCTTTGAGGTTAGAGGAAAAATGATTTCACCTTAAACAAAGAAAAAGGTTCTACACAGGGTGGTTAAACTGTGGAATTCTCTACCAAAGGAGGTGGTGACACTGAATTCGATAGACAACTTCAAAAAGGGGTTAGATATATTTTTGAATAAAGAGGGCATTCAAGGCTATCCTAGATAACTAGCAAAGGAATATTGATCCAGGGAGAAATTTGATCGCCAGTTTCTGGGGTCAGGAAGGAATTTTGCTTTTTTTTTCCTTTATGAGACAATTGGCAAAGTTTCAATGGGGTTTTTTTTTCTGTTTGCCTTCCTCTGGATCAAATAACAATTAACAAATAATAATAAATAGTCCACATTAAAAAGATCAATAGAGATCTAAAAAGGTTGAACTTGATGGACTAACTCTTTATTCATCCTCCAATACTATACTATTAATAATTATTTAATCAATAATTTAATTAATAACTATTCCGCATATTGCAGATCAGAGGAGATCTTAACAGGTTGAACTTGATGGACTGAAAGTCTTTTTCCAACTTAATTACTATGGCCCTCATTCAATTTCGATTTTGCTAATTGAATAGGGCTCTAAATAAGCACATAACATATATTTTTTAAATAAGTTTTTAGTTAGTAAGCACCTATCCAAAAGCAAGGTTTTCGCTAACTAAAAACGTATTAAAAAAAAATATGCTATGTGCTTATTTAGACCACTATTCAATTGGCCAAATCGCAATTGAATGAGGGCCTATGTAACTATGGAACTATGACTGAACAACAACAAGTGCCACTACAACAAATAATCCACTGAGAGACTAAGCTTTCCATGTAAACCAAGTAAAGATAGCCCCCCAATAAATGACTATTGTTTGCAATGTGATGGTAGTCAAAGACAAAACTTCACTGTAATATTTGATAGGTGTGCGCATTAATAATGATAAAATGTTATATATTAGGCATTCTGAAATCAGAGACATAGGAATCACAGCATTGTATATTATTATGGCTATACACCATACAGTCTTCACGAGCACTGCAGCTATGTACACCCTGACTAATCATTATGTTTGGATATGTAAAAATAATTTTTATTTAATCGTTAAATCATTAAATATTCTTATTACTTAATCGTTATGATATTTTATTTAACACAAAGAGTAGAGGTGCTCATCTGAGAACGAACAATACCTTAAGTAGGTTTGCTCTATACTGTAGGTCTGGTTACCTACTCAGAGAGCAAACTCTTTTAGCTCATTTGTGCTCTTCACAGGGAGAAATATCCTGTAGCATATCAGTCTGGTCGCACTCAAAAGGGTGATCCAGCCCCAAAATACCAGGCAATTCTCACTGAACAGGACAATCTCTTTAGTGTTGGTGGCAAAAGTTATAGTAGACTCCGGCACCAATTCTAATTAGGACCAAATAACTAAATAAGATCCAGCCTAAAGTTAAGGGAAAATCCCATAAAAGATCAGTAAAAATATGCTAATACTCTCTCAACATTGTTTTTTTTTTTTTTACTTCTTCACTTGTATAAAGTCAGGATGAGTACAATCTAAACAGCAAGACTTTTAACTTGAAGTCGCATCTCTTGAAAGCTTATATAATTTAAACATCCAAAATGAGCATACCATATACACAAAATATCAAGAAGAGTGAGGAACAACTCCCAGAAAGTTCATAGACACTAATAATAATATAGAGAAGTACACCAACTAACACCGGCGTTGTACCTAACTCCTCACAATAAATGCTAAAAACTTAAACTGTAGCAAAATAATAACTAAAATATTAACAAAATACAGTGAACCTGAGATAATCAAAGTCACAATATTCAGGAGGACCACCACATTGATAATTATAATAATCACTATGTAACTATGTAATATGGTGGTCCTATTGGATATCATGGCTTTGATTATCTCATCATAACTCTATCTTTGTTATTATTTTAAATTTTTGCTACAGTTAAATTTTTTCTTTTTTTGTATTTATTGTGAGGAGTGCCGGTATTAGTTGGTGTACTTCTCTATATTATCTCTTGAAAGCTTGTCACTCAAAATTAAATATAAATATATATTTTTTACTAATTATTATTTTTATATTTTTTCTTTTTTTTACACTAGCAGACACAACACATGGAATTCTGTGAATCATTCTCTTATGCAAGCTCTCAAACACCTACCTCTACACTCCTAAAAACTGTATGGGCCTCATTCTATTATCGGCCGTAAACCGGCCGTAAGGCTGCGATTCCTTGTGGGGCTCCAGTTAACTCGCAATTCTATTAAACGGCCCCGCAAGGATCTCCTCTTACGGCCGGCCGTATATCTTGCAACCGGCCGTAAGCTCAGAAATCTTTAAAGTCAAAAATAAATTCAAGACAGCACTGTAAAGCTCTGAAAATGCTAGGGATCATATTGGGGGACATGAGGATTAATAGTAACCCCCTCTCAAGCTTGCACATCGGCCCAAATCCGATTTTAAATTAACTGTTTATTTTCCGGCCGGGTCTGAGGTGCTCCAAGCACTCTGGACTTTTTACATGGATATTTGACATATATATAATTTTTTTTTTTTTACAAATTTGAGTATAGGGGAATGTTGTGCTATTTTTGCTAACACCTACAATCACTTTATAGTCTCCTCAGAGTGCAGGATGCCTTTATTTCTGCTTTATAATGTGCTTAATTGGTGCTAGCGGGACCTTTTTCCTGCAAGTAAGCTGCGGCTCGCTTTTAGCCTTGCAGAGAGGGTTCCCGGAGCAATAGAATAGCAACCGGGCTTTTCTTGCGGCCGAAACTCTTGCGGCCGTTTTAGATCAAAGGCTTTCCTCCAGCGCGTGCGGCCGCAAGGGATAGCAAGGCGCCGGTCGCAAGCCTGCAGGAATCCCCGGCCGGAGGGGAATAGAATAGTCCTTGCGGCCCCGCATCTCCTACGGCCGTTAATAGAATGAGGCCCTATGTATGTGATGCTCCATGGCTATCTTAGAAGTAACAGAATACATTTTGAACACTAGAGGGCACTAGAATGCTTTTTGTGCATGTTTTGTACTAGGATTACGCACAAGTATTTGTGTATCGACGCTAAAACAAAGCATCATTTTATAAGTAAAAAAAAAAGCAAACTGATTTGCTTTACTGGCCAAAGCAAGATATTTTTTTTTACTGCTTTCTTATTTTGACATATGTATATAGAAACAGATGCCATTCGATTTGTATGTACTTTATTTCAAATAACGTTTTTTTTTTAGTATTCAAATAACTAATTGCAGTGTATACTGGACTACTCCTATCTGTTAGCAAATTTATTGGCACTGTCTGTATGAGAACAAGACTGGAATTTTAGAGGGTGGGGCGCTCATCGCGGGGCCCAAATTTAGAAGGGAGAGCCACAATGAGCGGCCGAAGGCCCGAAAGTTACAGGTTTGCTGAGGCCTGCAATAAGCAAGGCCTGTAACGTAGAGGGGGGGGAGAGACTCTCAATGAGCGCCGAAGGCCCAAAAGTTATGTGTTTGCAGAGGCCTGCAATCAGCAAGGCTTCGGCGCTCATCGCGTGGCCCGAAATTTAGAAGGGGGGAGAGACTTGCGATGAGTGCGGAAGGCCCGAAAGTTACATGTTTGCTGAGACCTGCAATGAGCGAGGCCCGTAACATAGAGGGTGGGGGAGACTCGCAATGAGCGTAGACGGCCCAAAAGTTACAGGTTTGCCGAGGCCTGCAATGAGTGAGACCCGTAAGTCACTAGTATAAATATAATGCATTTAAGCTTCCCAGGGCCTATTAGCACACCATTTCCCATCTCCCCCTTCTCCTCATCTCCCCTTCCCCATCTCCTCATTACCCAACCCCCTTCTCCTTATCTCCTCCTATCCCATCTCCTCATCTCTTATTCCCCCCTTCTCCTCATCTCCCCTTCCCCATTTCCTCATCTCTTACTTCCCCCCCTTCTCTTCATCCCATACCGCATCACCCCCTTATCTCCCATTTCCCCCTTCTACTTATCTCGCCCTACACCATCTTCTCATCTACCCTTCCCCATCTCCATTTCCCCCTTCTCCTTATCTCCCCCTACCCTTTCTCCCCCTTCTCCTTGTCTCCCCTTCCCCGTATCCTAATCTCCCATTTCCCCCCTTCTCCTTATCTCCCCCCACCCTATTCCCCTTCTCCGCATCTCCCCTTCCCATATCCTCATCTTCCATTTCCCCTCCCTTCACCTCATATCCCCCTACCCCATTCCCCACCTCCTCACCTCCCACTCCCCCTTCTCCTTATCTCCCCCAACCCCATCTCCCCTTCTCCTCATCTCCCCTTTTCCATCTCCTCATCTTCCATTTCCCTCTTCTCCTTATCTCCCCCTACCCCATCTCCCCTTTTCCCATTCTCCTCATCACCCCTTCTCCTCATCTCCCATTTCCCCTCTTCTCCTTATCTCCCCCTACCCCATTTCCTCATCTCCCCTTCCCCATCTCCTCATCTCTCATTTCCCCCTTCTCCTCATCTCCCCCTTCTCCATATATCCCCTACCCCATCTCCCCCTATCCTGTCTCCTACTTCTCCTCATTTCCATTTCCTCATCCCCCCTTCTCCATATGTCCCCCTACCCTATCTCCCCCTTCTCCTCATCTCTCCTTCCCCATCTCCTCATCTCTAATTCCCCCTCCTTCTCCTCATCCCCCTTCTACTCATCTCCCGTATCCCCCTACCCCATCTCCTCTTCCCCATCAAACATCTCATCTCCATGTCCCCCTTCTAGTTATCTCCCGCTACCCAATCTCCCCTTCTCCTCATCTCCCCTTCCCCATCTCCTAATCTCTCAGTTCCCCCTTCTCCTCATCTACCCCTATCCCATATCCCCTTCTCTGTATCTCCCCTTCCCCATCTCCTCATCTCCCATTTCTCCTTATCTCCCCCTACCCCATCTCCCCTTCCTCATCTCCTCATCTCCCAGCCCCTTCTCCACCTACCCCATCTCCCCTTCTCATCCAATTTCCCCCTCTTCTCCTTATCCCCCCCTACCTCATCTCCCCTTCCCCATCTCCTCATCCCCCATGCCCACCTTCTCCTCATCTTCCCCTACCCCATCTCCCCATTCTCTTCTCCCCCATCTCCTCATTTCCCCCTTCTCCTTATCTCCCCTACCCCATCTCCCCCTTCTTCTCATCTCCCATTTACCTATTCTCCTTATCTCGCAATATCCCATCTGCCCATCTCCTATTCCCCCTTCTCCCCCTACTCAATTTCCCCTTCCTCATCACCCCATCCCTATCTCCTCATGTCCTATTTCCCCCTTCTCCTTTTCTCCCCCTACCCCATCTCCCCTTCTCATTATCTCCCCCTACTCTTCATCTCCCCCCTAACCTATCTCCCCCATATCCTCATCTCCCCTTCCCCATCTCCTCATTTCTCCCCTTCTCCTTATCCCCCTAACCCATCTCCCCTTCTCCTCATTTCCCCTTCCCCATCTCCTCATCTTTCATTCCCCCCTTCTCCTCATCTCCCATCTTCTTATCTCTCCCTACCCCTTCTCATCTCCCCATCTCCCCCTTCTTATCTCTCCCTACCCCATCTCCTCACTCCCCACCCCATCTCCTCATCTCCCCTTCCCCATCTCCTCATCTCCAATTTCCCCTTTCTCCTTATCTCCCCCGACCCCATCTCACCTTCTCCACATATCCCCTTCCCAATCTCCTCATCTCCCATTCTGCCCTTCTCCTCGTCTCCCCCTACCCCATCTCCCCCTTCTCCTCATCTCCCCTTCCCCATCTCCTCATTTCCCCCCTTATCCTTATCACCCCCTACCCCATCATACCCTTCTTCTCATCTTCCATTTCCCCTTCTCCTTATCCCCCCTACCCCATCTCCTCATCACCCCTTCCCCATCTCATCCCACTCCCCATCTCCTCTTCTCAAAATCTCCCAATCCCTCCTTCTCCTTATGTCCCCCTACCAGATATCCTCATCTCCCATGTCCCCCTTCTCCTTATCTCCCCCTACCCCTTCTCCCCTTCTCATCTCTCCTCCCCATCTCATAATCTCTCATTTCCCCCTCATCCTTATCTTCCCCTACCCATCTCCCCCTTCTCCTCATCTCCAATTTCCCCCCTTCTACTCATCTCCCCCTATCCCATCTCCCCATTTCCCCTTCTCACTATCTCCCCTACCACATTTCCCTTTCTCCTCATCACCACTTCCCTATCTTCTCATTTCCTATTTCCCCCCTTCTCCTTATCTCCTCCTACCCCGTCTCACCTTCTCATCACCTCCCCTTCCCCATCTCCTCATCTCTCATTCCCCTTCTTCTCCTTATCTCTCCATCGCCCATTTCCCCCGTCTTCTTATCTCCCCATACCCCATCTCCTCATCTCCCCTTCCCCATCTTCTCATCTACCATTTCCCCTTCTCCTTATCTCTCCTTACCCCATCTCCCCTTCTTCACATCTCCCCTTCCCCATCTCCTCATCTCTCATTTCCCCCTTCTCCTCATCTCCCCCTTCTCATCACCTCCCATTCCCCATCTCTCATTTCCCTCTACTCCTCATCTCCCCCTACCCTATCTCCCCCATATCCTCATCCCCTACCCCATCCTCCCCTTCTCCTCATCTCCCCTTCCCCATCTCCTCATCTCTCATTCCCCTCCTTCTCCTCCTCTGCCCATCTCCCATTTCCCCCCTTCTCCTTATCCCCCCTACCCCATCTCCTCACCCCCTACCCCATCTCCCCTTCTCCACATCTCCCCTTTCCCCGTCTCTTCATTTCTCCATTCTCCTTATCTCCCCCTACCCGATCCCCCCCTTCTCATCTCCCCATCCCCATCTCCTCATCACCCATTTCACCCCATCCCCTTCTCCTTATCTCCCCCTACTCCATTGGCCCCTTCTCCTCATTCCATTTCCCCCTCTTCTCCTTATCTCCGCCTACCTCATCTCCCCTTCCCTATCTCCTCATCTCCCATCCCCCCACTTCTCCTCATCTTCCTCTACCCCATCTCCCCATTCTCCCCATCCCCCCTTCTCCTTATCTGCCCCTACCCCATCTCCCCCTTCCTCAAATATACTCTTCTTCTCATTTCCACTTTCTCTTACTGTAAGAGAAAGGGAAGATGTAGAGAAGGAGAGATGAAGAGAAGGGTGGAAGGGAAAATGGAGAAAGGTAAGGGAGAATAGTGTAGACAACACTGGGTCCCCTATACCAGGGGCCTTGGTGCAACTCACTGCATGCACCAGCGGTAGATCCACCCATGTCTGCAATATATCAGTCTCAAAATACAAGACAATTCTACTCTGAACAGAAGAAACATCAAGCCCTAGAACTGTGTTTCAGCCTATAGTGTGCATCCTTAGTAAGGTGCAACTGATAATTCCCTAAAGCATAATGAGCAAGGAACCCATCACCCTCAGGGAGACTAAGCCATAAGGGTAATTTGGATATGCAACAAACAAAAATACAGGTGCTCAACCAGAGAACTAACTAATAGGTTATTTCTATGGACCTGATAATCCACTCTCAGAGCAATGTCGTTTAGCACACTTGTGCCCTTCAGAGGGAGAAATATCCTGTAGTATATCAGTCTAGAATCACTCAAAAGAATGATACAGCCACAAAATACCAGGCAATTCGACCCTGAATCATGTAAAAAGCAAACACTATACCTATAGGTCCATAGTCAATTCCTAGCCCGTTCATCTCCGATTGTGATGCTATTCAATTGCAAGTTACAGGACGCAAGCCAAAACTGTAAACCATGCACTGGTTTAGAGCAGTTCTGGGTGTGAACCTGATCAATTCAGCAAGCCCGTAAGCGCCCATTTCGAATCGGCCAATAGAAAATGAGACTGTCATTATAATGGCAGTAAAACACTGAGGTTATATATCAATCAATTAGGTTCGGGGTGCGATATGCGATGAGACTCGCCAAACATTAAAAAAAAGAAATATGAAAATGAATGCCAATACTGTTCTAGTCCATATGGGTGGCCTGATATGAATTAACTCATTGATACCCAAGATCGATTTACCCCTGAAATTACACATAAAAATATATTTTATTTCCTGACGATTTGCAAGCCTGAGACTGTTGTGCAATGAATTCTAATATATATCATCGCTTCCGCTGTTATTTACAGTGCAGTATTTATTTTTTATATGCATTTACAGTGCTACGAATAGGTGTTTAACCCCCTTGCGGGTCCTCTCTAGCACACATAGGATTTTCTCCTTCATTTGCCATTTACGAGTGTGAAAACATTTGTGGGCTTTGGGAAATTGAGCAATTGAATAGCGATTTGCGATTTTAGCCTTGAAAAAGTGACAAAAAGTGGATTCTGGAGGCTGTAAGTTACGAGTTTAACCATTGCCCTTTTTTCAAGCTGGTAACTCGGAAACAGATCCGAGCTCGCAAAAAAAGATACCAATTGAATAGCAGAATTGCTTGCAACCTCACATACGGGCCTCCAGATCTCCAGAAAGCTCAATTGCATGGGGCTCATAGTTACATAGTTACATAGTAATTGAGGTTGAATAAAGACTTTTTGTCCACCAAGTTCAACCTTTTTAGATTTCTTCTGATCATTATAATATGTGGATTATTTATTACCTGTTAATAATTGTTAATTGCTAATTGTTAATTGGTTATTGATCCAGAGGAAGGCAGACAAACAAAAAAATACATTGAAACAATGCCACTTGTCTCATAAGGGAAAAGAGTAATATTCCTTCCTGACCCCAGGTACTGGCATTCTCAATCAAAACTGAGTAGCCTTGATCCAAGTTCCTACTTACCTTCTCTTCGAAACTAATTAGATTTGTTTGACATGACCTATCCCTCATGTACCGCTAATAATTCTAACTCGCCCATTTTCCCTAACAAGCTTCTGGCATTAGCAAGCATACACCTTATGTTGCTATGACTCTGAAGTTTTGAATTGCTTGCCACTGTATTTGAGTTACTTAGCGATACCTCCACATTGTCTATAGTAACCCTCCCCCTTCTCCTCCCACATGGGTAATTAATTCATCCCTTTTCTCCTCTACACTTTCTACCAAATTACTTTCATCTGATTCCTTACCCCCACCTCCTACTATAAAAACGCCCCCAGCCTTTCTACCATCCACTCCCCTAGCTCCCTTTTCATTAAGGTGCAATCCATCACTGCTATAGAGATTGTACCCAAGTGAGAAGTCAGAACATGCGCTAAAAACCCAAACCCCTCCTTAGTGCACCACATCTTTAGCCACGCATTAACCTCCTTATGCTCCTTCTGCCTCCCTGGGCTAGCACGTGGCACTGGCAGTATTTCATGAAATACTACCTTGGAGGTCCTTTCCTTAAGCTTATTACCTATTTCTCTAAAATCATTCTTTAGGACACTCCATCTTCCACTAACTTTGGCATTGGTACCAATATGTACCAAGACTACCGGTTCATTTCCAGCCCCTCCCAATAATTTGTGTACCAGATCCACAACATAACAAACTGTTCGATTACTGGGATCTGGGTGACAAATCACCCTGTCTACCTTCCTAATAATAGAGTCCCCTACAACCAAAACCTGTCTGTTGCTCTGCCTATTCTGCCCTCCCTCTCCTCCAGTAGAACTGTTCTCCCGGCTGTTAGAGGGAATAGCTCTATCTGGCATTGCCATTCCTGAATGGTCATCCCCAACAGTTTCACTCAATCTGGCATATCTGTTGGTGTTTGCCAACTCAAAACTGGCCTGCCTCCTCCTGTTCCCCTGATTCCCCTGCTAACTGTAACCCAGCTACGTCCCTGGACATCCTCAATAGCCCCAGCTCCACCCTCCATGCTAGGCCCAGCTAAACTGTGCTCAGTGAGCAGCAACCCCCTTTCCAGTGGAGCAATATCACTAAGTGCTGCAATTCTCCTCTCCAGTTCTCCAATTTGAGCTTCCAGAGAGGCAACATGCTCACACCTCTCAAAGAGGTATGGAACCTGGATCATCTGTTCCAGTATTGCATACATATGACAGGATGTACACTTGACACAAGGGGTAAACCTCTAAGAGAGCTGTATATCAAATTAAATAAACTCCAAAACTTAAAATCTTACCAAACAAAATTTTAAGTAGGCAGAACAAGAAAATAAAAATACACGTTCAAAAGAACCTACAAGCCCAAACTGATAATATGAATTTTAGATACCAGCAAGAGCATTATGTCCTGGGAAATAAAGCAGGTACGTTGCTGGTTAATGAAATAAAAAAACAAAGATTAAATCAAAGAATCCGGAATATAAGACATAAAAATAACATGAAACTCTCTCACCCCAAGGATATCGGAGAAACCTTTGAAGCGTATTATAAGGATGCTATACAACCTTGAAACAGAAGCGGGCTGTGTTAAACCTTCTAAAAGGGAAATTAAATCTTTTTTTGGCAGCAATAATCTCCCTAAAATAACCCCAGATGAACTGCTAGAACTTAATCAGCAGATAACAAAAAAAAGAAATTGAGTTAATTATTACAGATTTGAAAGTAAATAAATCCCCTGGAACAGATGGCTTTATAAATTTATAATATAGAACATTCTCTCAAGACCTAAGTCCATACCTGTGTAGGATGTTTAATAAAATAAAAGAATTGGGGTACATGCTTCCTGAGATTCCAGAAGCACGCATTATTAATATACTTAAACAAGATAAAGACCCCGAATTGTGAAAAAACTCCAGACCCATTTCTTTGCTGAATACCGACACTAAAATCTATGTGAAGATTCTAGCAAATAGGTTAAAAAAATGTATATCTAAATTAATCAACTTTGATCAAGTCGGTTTTCTGCATAACAGACAGGGTCCTGATAAAACCAAAAGGCTTATAGAATTAATTTCATAAAATAAAAGCTAAAGTGTTCCATTGTTGACCCTGTCACTGGATGCAGGTAAGGCCTTTGAAAGGGTCAACTGTCACTTTAATTTGGCAGTCTTACACATGTTTGAAATTAAATAATTTGTCTCAAACGCCATTAAGGCCCTATATAGAGACTTGGGGGCCACGATATCAGGTGTGGATTTTGAGTCTAATAGGATTATTATCACTAATGGAACAAGACATGGTTGCTCATTGTTACCCCTAATATTTGTCTTAATGCTTGAACCCTTGGTTGGTCTACACAAAGGAGTAGACTTTGGTAAATCTCAATGTTTGCAGATGACATAGTGTTAACTCTAACTAACCCTAAACAGTCCTTGGTACACCTTTTCAATATCTTGGAAAACTATTGCAAACTTTACAGTTTGAAAACTCTGATGGTAGGTCTAAAGGACTCTCAGATTACATCTCTGAAAATAATGTATGAATTTAACTGGAACAGTAACAGTATAAAGCATCTTGCCATAACCTTTACAGCTTCAATCAATAATATCTTAAAAGATAATCTTATGAGGCTATATGAGCAGATTAAACACATTTTGGCAGAATGGAAATCTCTCATGGTCAGGAAGAATAGCATTGATAAAAATTATGATAATCCCCCAAATTACCTACATTATGAGGTGTATTCTACATGTGGTGTCCAGATTCCTGTTGAGATTGTTCCAGAGATTACTGAATAAATATTTAAATAATGAGAAAAAAGCACGGCTGGACTTAAATATTATAATATTATTAAAAGGAGTATGTAAAGAGGTGGATTGGCTGCTCCACCATTATTAGACATTCATATTTTCATCTTGATTAACCATCTATTAAGGTGGAACTTGTCCTCATAACAATCTAAATGGCTTAAATTGGAACAAGATTTTCTTGGGGTTTTTCCAGTGAATCTACTGCTCTGGCTCCCAAAAATAGAAACAAAATGAATAATGCTGTTACCAAGGGACATTACCTCAATGTTGTATTATTGGTATGGATATAGAGATACTATGGAGTTGGCTAAATACCCTTCTCTCTTATACCCAATAGTACAATATAAAAATAAAAATCTTGATCTGAATAAATGGATAGCCTCTGGGTTGGAGATAATAGGGGATTTTTATGAGAAAAATGCTATGGTTTCAATCAAGTTATCTTAGAGAGATTTCAATTGTCTGGATTATCTTACTATTAAAACAGAATTAGTATATTTGGGTTTCCATTTACATAGTATTTTTTTTTCTACATAGTTACATAGGGCCTCATTCTATTAACGGCCGTAGGAGATGCGGGGCCGCAAGGACCAGCCGCAAGCTATTCGGCTATTCTATTCCCCTCCGGCCGGGGAATTCAGGAGGCTTGCGGCCGGCGCCTTGCTATCCCTTGCCGGAGGAAAGCCTTTGATCTTAAACGGCCGCAAGAGTTTCGGCCACAAGAAAGCCCCGGTTGCTATTCAATTGCTCCGGGAAACCTCTCTGCAAGGCTAAAACCGAGCCGCAGCTTACTTGCAAAAAAAAGGTCCCGCAGGCACACAATTAAGCACATTTTAAAGCCATAATAAAGCCATCCTGCACTCTTATGAGACTAAAAAGTGATTGTAGGTGTTAGCATTAATAGCACAACATTCCCCTACACTCAAATCCGTAAATAGAATTTTATTTTAATTTATGTCACATATCCATGTAAAAAGTCCAGAGGGCTTGGAGCACCTCAGACCCGCCCACGCTGCGGCCGGAAAATAAACAGTTAATGTAATCTCGGATTTGGGCTGATGTGCAAGCTTGAGAGGGGGTTGCTATTAATCCTCATGTCCCCCATTATGATCCCTAGCATTTACAGAGCTTTACAGTGCCGTCTTGAATTTATTTTTCCGTTTAAAGATTTCTGATCTTTTGGCCGATTGCAAGATATACAGCCGGCCGTAAGGGGAGATCCTTGTGGGCCCGTATAATTGAATTGCAAGATAAAGGAACCCCCGGAAGGAATCGCAGCTTTGCGGCCGATTTACGGACGGTAATAGAATGAGGCCCATAGTATTTAAGGTTGAAAAAAGACTTTCAGTCCATCAAGATCAATCTTTTAAGATCTCCTCTGATCTGCAATATGCGGATTAACTATTAATTAATTAGTTGTTATCCATGATAACCCTGAATTCCCTTTTTAATTAGAAATAAATCTAGTCCCCTTTTAAAGTTATCTATCGAATCCGCTGTCACCACCTCCTCTGGTAGAGAATTCCACAGATTAACCACCCTTACTGTGAAGAACCCTTTTCATTCTTTAAGTTGGAATCTTTTTACTTCTAACATCAAGGGATGTCCTATTGTCAGTTGAAAACCTCATGCCACAAAAAGCTCCCTTGACAAATTTTTATACTGACCCTGGATGTATTTATATAGGGTAATCATATCCACTCTTAGATGCCTTTTTTCTAGAGAAAATAAGTTTCATTTGGTTCGACTTTCTTCATAACTTAGCCCCTCCATTCCCCTTATTAGTTTTGTTGCCCTCCCCTGTACCGTTTCCAGCTCTAAAATGTCCTTTTTATGAAGTGGTGCCCCAAATTGTACTCCATATTCCAAATGAGGGCATCCTAGAGATTTGAATAGTGGTAGAATTATATTTGCTTCCCTGGCTTCTATACTCTTCTTAATACATGCTAATATTTTATTTGCCTTTGCAGCTGCTGCTTGGCTTTGAGCACTGTTACCTAGGTGGATGTCCACAAGCGCTCCCAAATCCCTTTCAATATCTGATACACCTAGATTTGCTCCATTAAGATTATAAATTGCATGGCTATTTTGCCTTCCCAGATGCATAACTTTACATTTATTCATATTAAATCTCATCTGCCTTTTAGATGCCCATTCCTCAATTTTATGTAAATCCCTTTGGAGGGAAAACAGATCATTATCTGATTTAATTACCTTGCACAACTTCGTGTCATCAGCGAAAATGGAGACACCACACTCCAATCCTACCTCTAAGTCATTAATAAATATGTTAAAAAGGAGAGGACCTAATACTGAACCCTGAGGAACCCCACTTACCATCTTAGTCCAATCGGAGTATGTTCCATTTACAGCAAACCTCTGCTTGTATGTTATCCCTTATTAACCCTTCTAAAAGCTTCCTCACTACAGAAGTGAGGCTCACTGGTCTATAATCCCCTGGATTTGCTCCCTTTTTAAATATAGGTATCACATCAGCTTTTCTCCAGTCATCTGGTAGAGACCCTGTGTTGAGTGAATCTTGAAAAATTAAATATAATGGTTTGGCTATTACAGAACCCAGTTCCCTCAGTACTCTTGGATGTATTCTATCAGGACCCGGGGCTTTATTAACATTGATTTTTTCCAACCTCTTTTGGATTACTTCCTGTGTTAACCAATTATTTGGCAAAGGTAGTGTAGCCCCATTCTGTTGCAGTGTCACAACCAGTGGTACCTCCCTTGTGTATACCGAAGAAAAGAACCTATTTAGCTCATCTGCCTTTTCCTGGTCACTCATTTTCAGACGGCCTGTGTCACATTGTAATGTTCCTATAGCTTCCTTCCACGCCTTCTTCCCATTAATATACTTAAAAAATATTTTAGGGTTAGTCTTACTCTCTTTTGCAATTCATTTTTAATTTTCTATTTTAGCCAGTCTAATCACGCTTTTGCAAGCCTTGTTGATTTCCTTGTATTCCTGTAAAGCAGTCTCTGTGCCCTCTTGTTTGTATAATTTAAATGCCTGTTTTTTAATCCGTATCTTGATCTTTAAATCATTGTTAAGACACATTGGATGGAATTTACTCCTTTTACTTTTATTTCCACACAGTATATGCCGATGTGTATGTATATTTAGTAAGGATTTAAATGTTGTCCATTTATGTTCAGTGTTTTTACCAATCAGTTCTCTGTCCCAGTCTATACTTTGTATTGCTGCCCTTAGACCATTAAAATCTGCCCTTTTAAAATGAATTAGTTTTTGCTGGCCCCTTAAAATTTTGTTTTTTTAATACAATCTCAAATGAGACCGTGTTGTGATCACTGTTTCCCAAAGGTTGCCATATTCCAACATTTGATACCATATCAATATTATTTGTGATGACTAAATCTAAGATAGCTTCCTTTCTAGTAGGCTCTTGTACAACCTGGGCCAGATAATGATCCCTGAGTGTACTGAAGAACCTGCTCCACTTAGATGAACTGATGGTCTCATTTATCCTGTTTATTTCAGGGTAATTAAAATCTCCCATTATTAGAACTTGCCCATGCTTAGCTGCATTTCCAATCTGTAACAATTAAAAAAAAATTGAGGTGCTCCATCAGGGAATGAACTAACCTTAATAGGTTAGTTCTATGTACATAAAAATCCACTGTGAGAGCAACATCTTTTAACTTACTTGTGTTCTTCCTAGGGAGATATTTCCTGCAGTATATCAATCTGGTCTCACTAAAAAGACAGATTCCACTGCAAAATACCAGGCAATTCTACCCTGAGCCATGGAAAAAGCAAACACTGGTCATACATTTTGGCTTTCATTATCCTTTATCAGTAGAGTGCAGTTGATAACTTCTTAAGGTAGAGTGAGCAAGGAATCCACATTTAGAGCCCCTATCACCCAAAAACAGAGGTACTCAACCATAGAATTAACTATCCTTGTTTAGTTCTATCAACATGATAATCCACTCTGAGAGCAATCTCTTTTGGCTTACTTGTGCCCTTCGCAGGGTCAAATATCCTGCAGTATATCAGACTTGTCTTACTCAAAAGAATGATTCCACCCCAAAATACCCAGCAATTCTACCCTGAACAGGAGAAGCGGAAAACCCTAGACAAATGTTTTGACCTACATTGGGCCTCCTCGGTAGGGTTTCACTCATAACTCTCAAATGGAGCTGAGGTAGGGCTAAGCCCTAAGGGTAATTTGCATATGCAATTAACAAAAATAGAGGTGATTGACCAGAGAATTAGTTAATTCTATGTACATGAAAATCCAGGTAGAAAAATTCTGCAGTATATCAGTTTGGTCTTACTTGAAAGAGTGATTCCACCCCAAAATACCAGTCAATTCTATCCTGAACCAGGGAAAAAGCAAACATTAGACATATATTTTGACCTTCCTTATCCCTCATCAGTAGAGTGCAGCTTATAACTTCCTAAGGCACAGTGAGCAAGGAGTCTACATATAGAGACCCTTTCACCATAAGGGAGACTAAACCATAAAGGTAATTTGCATAGGCATAAACAAAAATAGAGGTGCTTAATCAGAGAATGAACTAACCATAAACGATTAGTTCTATGGATATAATAATCTACTCTGAGAACAACCACTTTTAGCTTACTTGTGCACTTCTCAGGGAAACATATTCTGCAGTATATCAGTCTGGTCTCACTCAAAAGAGTGATTCCACCCCAAAATACCAGGCAATTCTATTCTGAACAAAAGAAACACCAAACCATAGAAAAGCTTATTTTTTTGTTTTTTTTGTTTTACCTACATTGTGTCTCATCAATATAATGGATATTTAAGGGTCATTTGCATATACAACAAACAAAAAGAGACGTGCTCAAAGAGAATTAAGTAACCTTAATATGTTAGTTCTATGAACATGATAATCCACTCTGAGACCTCTTTCAGTTCGCTTGTGCCCTTCACAGGATGAAAACTCCTGTAGTATATCAATCTGGTCTCACTAAAAAAGGGATTCAGCCCCCCAAACCAGGCAATTATTTCCTGAACATGAAAAACATCAACCCCTAGAAATACATTTCGACTTCCATTGGGCCTCCTCAATATGTATCTCATAACTGTGGTTTGAATCTGCTCTAAGCCAGTGCACAGTTTTCTGTCTGTTGTATTAATCAGTGTACAGGTGAGAGTGGGTGTGGCTTGGTCTGTGTAGTTATATCTGGGTGCATTTGTGTGAGTTCTGGTTTGAATCTGCTCTAAGTCAGTGCACAGTTTTCTGTCTGTTGCATTAATCAGAGTACATGTGAGAGTGGGTGTGGCTTGGTCTGTGTAGTTATATCTGGGTGCATTTGTGTGAGGTCTGGTTTGAATCTGCTCTAAGTCAGTGCACAGTTTTCTGTCTGTTGCATTAATCAGAGTACAGGTGAGAGTGGGTGTGGCTTGGTCTGTGTAGTTATATCTGGGTGCATTTGTGTGAGGTCTGGTTTGAATCCGCTCTAAGTCAGTGCACAGTTTTCTGTCTGTTGCATTATTAAAGTACAGGTGAGAGTGGGTGTGGCTCGGCCTGTGTAAGTTATATCTGGGTGCATTGTGTGAGGTCTGGCTTGAATCCGCTCTGTTAGTCAGTGCACAGTTTTCTGTCTGTTGCATTAATCAGAGTACAGGTGAGAGTGGGTGTGGCTTGATCTGTGTAGTTATATCTGGATGCATTTGTGTGAGGTCTGGTTTGATCTGCTCTAAGTCAATGCACAGTTTTCTGTCTGTTGCATTAATCAGAGTACAGGTGAGAGTGGGTGTGGCTTGGTCTGTGTAGTTATATCTGGGTGCATTTGTGTGAGGTCTGGTTTGAATCTGCTCTAAGTCAGTGCACAGTTTTCTGTCTGTTGCATTAATCAGAGTACAAGTGAGAGTGGGTGTGGCTTGGTCTGTGTAGTTATATCTGGGTGCATTTGTGTGAGGTCTGGTTGAATCTGCTCTAAGTCAGTGCACAGTTTTCTGTCTGTTGCATTAATCAGTGTACAGGTGAGAGTGGGTGTGGCTTGGTCTGTGTAGTTATATCTGGGTGCATTTGTGTGAGGTCTGGTTTGAATCCGCTCTAAGTCAGTGCACAGTTTTCTGTCTGTTGCATTAATCAGAGTACAGGTGAGAGGGGGTGTGGCTTGGCCTGTGTAAGTTATATCTGTGTGTATTTTGTTGTTTTCTGTTTTCTCACTGTATTTTTGTAACTGATAATCATGAGTCAGTCCAGTGGAAACCTCACTCAGTGTACATCCTGCCAAATGTATGCACTACTGGAACAGATGATCCAGGGTCCATACCTCTGTGACAGGTGTGAGCATGTTGCCTCTTTGGAAGCTCAAATTAAATATCTGGAGAGGAGAATTGCAGCACTTAGTGATATTGCTCCACTGGAAAGGGAGTTGGTGCTCACGGAGCACAGTTTAGCTGGGCCTAGTATTAAGGGAGGAGCTGGGGCTAGTGAGGATGGCCAGGGAGGTAGCTGGGTTACAGTTAGAAGGGGAATCAGGGGGAACAGGAGGAGGCAGGCCAGTTCTGAGTTGGCAAACACCAACAGATTTGCCAGATTGAGTGAAAATGTTGGGGATGTCCATTCCCGAATGGCAATGCCAGATAGAGCTGTTCCCTCTAACAGCCGGGAGAACAGTTCTACTGGAGGAGAGGGAGGGCAGAATAGGCAGAGCAACAGACATGTTTTGGTTTTAGGGGACTCTATTATTAGGAAGGTAGACCGGGTAATTTGTCACCCAGATCCCAGCAATCGAACAGTTTGCTGTCTCCCGGGTGCTCGGGTTCGGCATGTTGTGGATCGGGTGGATAAATTATTGGGAGGGGCTGGTAATGAACCGGCGGTCTTGGTACACATTGGTACCAATGACAAAGTTAGTGGAAGATGGAGCGTCCTAAAGAATGATTTTAGAGAATTAGGGAATAAGCTTAAAGCAAGGACCTCCAAGGTAGTATTTTCTGAGATACTACCAGTGCCACGTGCTAGCCCAGGGAGGCAGAAGGAGCTTAGGGAGGTTAATGCGTGGCTAAAAAAGTGGTGCAGTGCAGAGGGTTTTGGGTTTTTAGAGCACTGGGCTGACTTCTCACTTGGGTACAATCTCTATAGCAGGGATGGATTGCACCTTAATGATGAGGGCGCTTTTGTGCTAGAGGATAGGATGGTAGAACGGCTGGGGGAGTTTTTAAACTTGTAGGTGGGGGGGGAGGGACTATATAGAAGTATTGGGGTAAATAGGGTAGAGAGGGAAACGGATGAATTAGTTACCCATGGGGGAGGAGAAGGGGGGAGGGTTACAATAGAAAGTAGGGAGGTATTAATAGGGGCCTCAAATACAGTGGCAGGCACTTCACAACAGCAGAGCCATAGCAACATAAAGTGTATGATTGCTAACACAAGAAGTTTGCCTGGGAAAATGGATGAGCTAGAAATATTAGCAGTACAAGAAAAATGGGGCTTAATAGGCATTACGGAAACATGGTGGGATGAATCTCATGACTGGACTGTTAATCTGGATGGTTATAACCTATTTAGGAAAGATAGGGGAAATGGTAAAAGAGGAGGAGGGATCTGTCTTTATGTTAAGCCTGAATTTAAGCCTATAGTCAGAGAAGATATTTATGCTGGCCCTAACGGCATCATTGAATCCTTGTGGGTTGAGCTAAATAGTGGAGGAGCTAATTCGAAACGCATATTGGTGGGAGTATTCTATAAACCCCCAAATATAGCTGAAAGTGAGGAAATACAATTATTGTTACAGATTGGAAATGCAGCTAAGCATGGGCAAGTTCTAATAATGGGAGACTTTAATTACCCTGATATAAACTGGATAAACGAGACCAGCAGCTCAGCTAAGGGGAGCAGGTTCTTGAGTACACTCAGGGATCATTATCTGGCCCAGGTAATACAAGAACCTACTAGAAATGGGGCCATCTTGGATTTAGTCATCACAAGTAATATTGATATAATATCAAATGTAAAAATAGGGGAACCCTTGGGGAACAGTGATCACAACACAGTCTCATTTGAGATTGAATACAAAAAACAGAGTTGTAAGGGGCCAACAAAAACTCTAAATTTTAAAAGGGCTAACTTTAATGGGCTACGGGCAGCAATACAACATATAGACTGGGACAAAGAACTTACAGGGAAGAATACTGAAAATAAATGGACAACATTCAAATCCTTACTAAATAAACATACTCATCAGCATGTACCATGTGGAAATAAAATGAATAGGAGTAAATCACATCCCATGTGGCTTAACAATGACTTAAAAAACATGATGAGGAAAAAGAAACATGCATTTAAATTATACAAGAAGGAGGGAACAGAGGCAGCTTTATGTGACTATAAGGAAATCAACAAGTCTTGCAAAAGGGCTATTAGACTGGCTAAAATAGAAAATGAGAAGTCAGTTGCAATGGAAAGTAAGACTAACCCTACAATATTTTTTAAATATATTAATGGGAAGAAGGCCAGGAAGGAATCGATAGGACCATTACAATGTGACACAGGCCATCTGATAATTAGTGACCAGGAAAAGGCAGATGAGCTAAATAGGTTCTTTTCTTTGGTATACACAAGGGAGGTACCAGTGGTTGGGACACCGCAACATAATGGGGCTACACTACCTTTACTAAATAATTGGTTAACGCAGGAAGAAATACAAAAGAGGTTGGAGAAAATAAATGTTAATAAAGCCCCAGGTCCTGATGGAATACATCCAAGGGTACTGAGGGAGCTGGGTTCTGTAATAGCCAAACCATTATATCTAATCTTTCAAGACTCACTCACTACAGGGTCTCTACCAGATGACTGGAGAAAAGCAGAGGTGATACCTATATTTAAGAAGGGATCTAGAGCAAATCCGGGGAAATATAGACCAGTGAGCCTCACTTCTGTAGTTGGGAAGCTTTTAGAAGGGTTAATAAGGGACAGAATACAAGAATATGTCTATTTGAACAGGATCATAGGTAGCAGTCAACATGGATTTATGAAGGAAAGGTCGTGTCAGACCAATCTAATTAGTTTTTATGAGGAGGTTAGTAGGAACTTGGATCAGGGCAACTCAGTGGATGTAGTCTTTTTAGATTTTTCAAAGGCATTTGATACAGTGCCACATGGAAGACTAGTGTGCAAACTAAGGGATACAGGAATTGCAGTAAATATCTGCTCATGGATCGAGAGCTGGCTAAAAGACAGGAAGCAAATGGAACATACTCCGATTGGTCTAATGTGATAAGTGGGGTTCCTCAAGGTACAGTATTAGGTCCTCTCCTTTTGAACATATTTATTAATGACATTGAGGTAGGACTCAAATGTAGTGTCTCCATTTTTGCTGATGACACTAAGTTGTGCAAGGTAATAAAATCAGATAATGATGTACTTTCCCTACAAAAGGATTTGCATAAATTAGAGAAATGGGCGGCTAAATGGCAGATGAGATTTAATACAAATAAATGTAAGGTTATGCATTTGGGAAGGAACAATAGCCAAGCAATCTATAATCTTAATGGAGCAAATCTAGGGGTATCAGATATTGAAATGGATTTGGGAGTACTAGTGGACAACCACCTAGGTAACAGCGCTCAAAGCCAAGCAGCAGCTGCAAAGGCAAATAAAATATTAGCATGTATTAGGAAGGGTATAGAAGCACTGCCACTATACAAATCTCTAGTACGCCCTCATTTGGAATATGGAGTACAATTTTGGGCACCACCTCATAAAAAAGAAATTTTAGAGATGGAAAAAGTACAGAGAAGGGCTACAAAACTAATAAGGGGAATGGAGGGGCTAAGTTATGAAGAAAGACTAACAAAATTAAACTTATTTTCGCTAGAAAAAAGGCGTCTAAGAGGAGATATGATTACGTTATATAAATACATCCAGGGTCAATATAAGGCTTTGTCAAGTGAACTTTTTGTAGCAAGAGATTATCAACTGACAAGAGGACATCATTTGATGTTAGAGGAAAAAAAATGTCACCTTAAACAAAGAAAAGGGTTCCTCACAGTTAGGGTGGTTAAACTGTGGAATTCTCTACCAAAGGAGGTGGTGACAGCGAATTCGATAGAGAACTTCAAAAAGGGGTTAGATATATTTTTGAATAAAGAGGGCATTCAAGGCTATCCTAGATAACTAGCAAAGGAATATTGATCCAGGGAGAAATTTGATCGCCAGTTTCTGGGGTCAGGAAGGAATTTTGCTTTTTTTTCCCCTTATGAGACAATTGGCAAAGTTTTAGTTTTTTTTTTTTTTTTCTGTTTGCCTTCCTCTGGATCAATTAACAATTAACAATAATAATAAATAGTCCACATTAAAAAGATCAATAGAGATCTAAAAATGTTGAACTTGATGGACTAACTCTTTATTCATCCTCCAATACTATACTATTAATAATTATTTAATCAATCATTTAATTAATAACTAATCCGCATATTGCAGATCAGAGGAGATCTTAACAGGTTGAACTTGATGGACTGAAAGTCTTTTTTCAACCTTAATTACTATGTAACTATGTAACTTCCTAAGGTCAGTGAGGAAGGAGGTTAGTGGCAGTGGTTTCCCAGGCTGAAAGCACAGCACTTATTTGAACCTGGCACATGTTTTTGATCTGGTTTTTGATTCTGTGCATGTTTGTTTTTGTATTTAACACCTCTGCACACTGTAGAGGCTGGTCATGTGGCCTTGAAGAACAGGCCCCCATTGGGTAGAAGGTCTGCCGAAAGACACACATGAAGAGTCTCTCTCCTGACGGGGAGGAACTAAAGAGTCTTCTTAACTCTTTGCCCCTTGAACCTTCTGGTCAGAGCGTTGGGGAGAACATCAAAGGGGCCTATAAGCACTCAAGGTGGGGGAGGAGCATAGACTTTGCTGGCCTCACAGCTAAGGATTGGCACGAGCACACATTTTGGATCTAGTCTGTTAAATACACTCAGTGGAGTCAATGCCGTATACACCTCTCACATTCCTGTAACAGTCTATGTTCTCTTAAGGTGGATTACTAGAGTTACCACCATATATATATCAACAAAATTAAAAAAGCAGAAAGAGTGTTATAAACCTAACCCCCTAACACTAAGTCCCTAACACCCTACACCTCTTGCCGGCCGTAACCCTAATCCTAAACCCCTACACCCCTTGCCGACCCTAACTCCCTACACCCCTTGCCGGCCCTAATCCTAACCTCTTACACCACTTGCCGGCTGTCACGCCCACCTGATTTGGGGGACTACACTCACCCCAAATCTCTCTCTCTATACGGGTCGCAACTTTTTGTTCAGATCTCGACCCCAGCAGACACTTCAGATGACAGCATCATTACTGCAGAGACAGGCACCATCAGACCCCTTTTCTTAGGATCTAGGAATCACACACCATGTACCTTTGATTAGTACAACTAGACTCTGACACAACCTTTCTTTAGTGTGTCCAATGTCAGACTGGCCACTTCTTTATTGTTACAGAGATATATAAAAACACAGAAAAATGACACAAAATACCAAAGACCTTTCCGGAGTTCTAGCCCATCCTCCTAGGCAAATAGCTTTCTACCCCCTTTCTACCCCACTCAACCACATGGCTTCTCATTACACATTCTCACCCCTCTTACAGAGCCATAAAACTAGCTTCCGCCTTCATGAATAAAGCCAGAGCCTTCACACGTGGTCGATTGCAGGGCCATAAAATTCTTTAGAAGATTAATCATTTGTCACATAAGTGACTGCAGTATTTTTTAGATAATTCTAGCATCCTAGGGCCTACTTCTATCACAGATGCATATAGCATGATTTAGTAACCACCAAATTGTACTACACACAAAAACAATCAAGTCAGTCCTCACAACAAGTTTCAGGTCCGTTGTAATAGTTCTTGACATTAACACCCAGTGTGCCAGCATTCCAAACAGCAGAGTTACTTGTGGGTTGCAGGGGGTCCCATCATGGCCCCAAATCGTTCATGACACTGGCCCTAAACCTGACCCCCCTACACCCGGTGCCGGCCCTAACCACCTACACCACTTGCCAGCTCTAATCCTAACCTCCTACACCACTTCCCGGCCCTAACCCTAAACCTAACCCACTAACCCTAAGCCCCGAATCCCATACACCCCTTACCTCCTAACCCTCTTAGCCTAACCCCCTAAAACTACGTCCCTAACCACTTCCTGACCCTAACCGTAACCCCGTAAACCTAACCCAAAAACCCCTAACCACTTACCCGCCAGAAGGAGACCGCTTCTTAGGCACAGGGCAGTGCAGCATGCGTGCGTGCACATAACAGATGCATGTGCACGTGTGGTAGCATAAAACAGGAAAGCACCAAGAATTTACAACCTCCTGTATATATCTCTGCAAATAGCATGTGTGTGAAAATAAAAAGTGTAGTATATATATATTGTGATTTCAATATCACTATCATTGGTTAGCAATGCTAATCAACTAATGATCCGCGCCAGGCACATCTGCCACCAATAAGAATGTTTGACCCCAAATACATTGTATCCCATATTTACGTAGAGGGTCTCCTTATACAGTGTGTATCTGCATCCCCCCTTATATCAGCATATCCTCCTTATATTGATGCTGGGACTCCCTAATAGTGTGAACCTCTTATATCTGTGAACAGACCTAATTGTACCCCTCTTATATTAGTGCAGGTACCCCCTAATAGTGTTATAATAATAGTGTGCTTCTTTATCATTGTTGAAAAGGTAACTGCAGTAATCCACCTTAAGTGCACACAGATTTGAGAGAGGAGTGGGCGGGATCTACAGCAATTCAACATCGGGACTCCCGATGTGCTTGTGAAACAGACTAGGTCCCAAATTTGGCAGAAAGATGGGCACTGTTCACTTTGAGCACGACCCCAAGAATTTTCAATGAAAAACAATGTGTGTATGGAGTTTGCTCTTTCTACTCTTCACGGTAGAATTGCTTGGTATTTTCAGGCTGGATTACTCTATTGGGTGAAACCAGACTGTGTCAGGGTAAACCTTGCCCTCACCCTCACAAGAACAAGGCAGGACACAAAGATATTTCTCCCTGTAAAGGGCACAAGTGAGCTAAAAGAGTGCTGCTGTCTGCGTGGGTTGCCATGGGTTACTATAGGTCAAACCTACATAGTTACATAGTAATAGAGGTTGAATAAAGACTTTCAGTCCATCAAGTTCAACCTTTTCAGATCACTTCTGATTACTATAATATGTGGATTATTTGTTACCCAGGAATAATTGTATGTTGCTAATTATTAATTATTGATTGATCCAGAGGAAGGCAAACAGAAAAAAAAAAAAAAAGAAATTGAAACATTTGCCAATTGTTTCATAAGGAAAAAAAAAAACATAAATTCTTTTCTGACCCCAGATACTGGCAATCGGACTCCTCCTCAGAACTTCTTCTCTAATTATTCAGGATAACCCTGAATGCCGTTTAAAAAAATAATAATATATATATCCAACCTCTTTTTACACAGTTACACAGTAATTGAAGTTGAAAAAAGTTTTTTAGTCCATCAAGTTCAACTTTTTTAGATTTCCTCTGATCTGCAATATGCAGATTAATTGATAATTGATCCAGAGGAAGGCAAACAGAAGAACCCCCAAGTGAAACTTTGCCAATTGTCTGTAAAGGGGAAAAAATATATAAAACTCCTTCTTGACCCCAGATACTGGTGATCAGATTCCTCCCTGGATCAATTCTCCCTCTCTAATTTTCCAGGATAGCCCTGAATGCCCTTTGTATATAAAAATATATCCAATCCCTTTTGAAAGTTATCTATCGAATCCGCTGTCACCACCTCCTTTGGTAGAGAATTCCTCAGTTTAACCACCCTTACTGTGAAGAACCCTTTTCTTTCTTTAAGGTGAAATAGTTTTTCTTCTCACCTCAAAGGATGTTCTCTTGTCAGTTGAAAACCTGTTGCTACAAAAAGTACCCGTGACAAATCCCAATATTGACCCTGGATGTATTTATATAAGGTAATCATATCCCCTTTTAGGTGCTTTTATTCTAGACAAAATATGTTCAATTTGGTCAGTTTTCATCATAGTTCAGTCCCTCCATTCCCCTTATTAGTTTTGTTGCCCTTCTCTGTACTTTGTCCAGCTCTAAAATTTCCTTTTTATGAAGTGGTGTCCAAAATTGTACTCTATATTCCAAATGAAGGCGTACTAGGGATTTTGTATAGTGGTAGCAAAAAAATAGCATGTATTAAGAAGGGTATAGAAGCAAGGGAAGCAATAATGGTGTCCAAAATTGTACTCTATATTCCAAATTAAGGCGTACTAGGGATTTTGTATAGTGGTAGCATGCTACCACTATACAAAATCCCTAGTACGCCCTCATTTGGAATATAGAGTACAATTTTGGACACCATTATTGCTTCCCTTGCTTCTATACCCTTCTTAATACATGCTATTTTTTTGCCTTTGCAGCTGCTGCTTGACATTAACAAGTGTTACCCAGGTGGTTGTCCACAAGCACTCCCAAAGCCCTTTCAATATCCAATACCCCTAGATTTGCTTCATTAAGATTATAAATTGCATGGCTATTTTTACTTCCCAAATGCATAACTTTAAATGTGTTTGTATTAAATCTAATCTGCCATTTAGTTGCCCATTCCTCTAATTTATGCAAATCCCTTTGGGGGGAAAGTACATAATTTTCTGATTTAAATACCTTGAACAAGTTAGTGTCATTAGCAAGAATTTAGATAATGCTTTCCAGACCTACTTTTAAGTCATCTAACCTACTTCAGGTGTTGTTCATTCTCTTACTTTTTGCTCAACTGATAGACAATGTCACAGTAAATACCTCTATGTGAGCAGAGACTATGCATGACATTGGATCTCATTGACTGACAATTTTGACTAATACAGCTATATTACTGCACACTGGCTGATTGGAACAAGTCCCCAAAGATGGTTATACATTCAGAGCAGTTTATTCTACTCCAGAATCTTAATTTAAAAAAAAAGAAAAACACTTATCAACATTATCTTTTTATAACAATTACCTTTTTCATATACAACAAAAAATGCCTTCAAGGGTCTTTTAAAGGCATATCTAAGTTTCCTGAATTATTAGTGCACCTGATAGAGGAGTATCAAAAGTGTATGAAAATATTTTTTTTGCATTAAAAAAATACCAAAATAAACATTTAAAAACTTACCTTGAAGTTAGCAAAATGTCTTGGAGTTTCTGACAGATGAAAAGTAAACACTCCCTTCAAACCCAGGCTAAATTAGCATAAAATTCATAATTTGTTTTGGCCAATCAGGATGAATCACAGGCAGCTGAAACATTTGTATCAAACTCTGGGGTTCCTGTTTGTGCTGCACAGCAGCCTGGGATTTGTAGTCTGGTACATATCCATGTTAGAAGCTAATGTGTATTTTCACATGAGCGTCTCTGTGCAGCACATTCAGGTTGTCCATTCCCTGTATCAACTACTGCTGCTGGTGTTTTATTCTTCCTCTCTCTGTTTGGGAGAGCTAAGCAGCAGCTGAGCCTACTTGTGTCATTACCACCCAATGCAGGTTATCCATTCCCTGCATCAACTACTGCTGCTATTTTTTTCCTTCCTGTCTCTATTTGGAAGAGCTAAGCAGCAGCTGAGCCTACTTGTTTCATTACCACCCCATGCAGGTTATCCATTCCCCGAATCAAGTACTGCTGCTATTTTATCCCTTCCTTTCTCTTTTTGGCAGAGCTAAGCAGCAGCTGAGCCTGCTTGTGTCATTATCACTCCTGCAGGTTGTCTATTCTCTGCATTAACTACTATCAACTACTGCTGCTGGTGTTTTTTTTCTCATCCTCTCTCTTTTTGGCAGAGCTAAGCAGCAGCTGAGCCTACTCGTGTCAATACCATCCGTATAGGTTGTCCATTTCCTGCATCAACTACTGCTGGTGATGTTTTTTTTTCCTTCCTCTGTTTGGCAGAGCTGAGCAGCAGCTGAGCTTACTTGTGCCCTTATCTCATTACCACCCGGCAGGTTTTCTATTCCCTGCATCAACTACTGCTGCATTTTCACTCTCTCTCTCCCTCTCTCTTACTCACTCACTTGCCACTTACTCACTTGCTCACTCTCTCTGGTGGCAGCTGCAGGTCTCACACACACACACAGCAGCTCAGTCTGTCTGCTCTGACTTGGGATGGGGCCCAACAGCAAAGCAGACACAGGAAGCAGCCGGGCAGGTCACATCCCAGCAGTGACTTTGGTGCTGACATCAATGCTTTCCTATTGGCTGAGGGAGACACATCAGATGAGTAATGAGTTAAAATTTGTTCCCAAAGGCTCTATGATGATTAGGGGGGGGGGGGGAGGTGTCTATGTAGACATCCCTGGGGGCTTCAACATAATCATTAGAGGGATTTTTAGATATTAATAAAAATAAAAACATTTTTTAAATGTACTGCATATATCAAGGATGGTTTTTGCCTAAGGAGTCCTGAGGGTAGCACACTTAGATATGCCTTTAAGGTACTCTAAATGAGGTCTAACTAAGGATCTACAGATAGAGTGGCATAAGTATGTCCCCTTTTCTACTGGTAACTCCTCTACCAATACATCTAAGATACATATATAATAGTAGTTCTCAAATCAGTCTGAAGATCTTGCTTGTAAGAAAACAATGGCAATTGGGCCCTTGATTTAAAATGACAGACTAAACTTCACAAGTGACCTATTAGCAGCTATATATGTGTAGGAAGAATATTTTGCTTTATAACTCCCTGTATTGATGATATCCTTTTTCTTTTTTCTCAATTTTTTATATCAATTTATTAAATATTACAATACAGGATTAAAGAGAGAAAATAAACAAGAGTGACTAATAATCCAAGAAATTGCATCTCTTGAAAGACTTCCTGGCAATAATTGAGAAGAAGATACAAATAAAAATAAGGAAAAAATAAAATAAATAACAAAGCAAATGAATACAGTGGAGATACATTGCAACTGCTTTCTGTACAGGATCGATTGTGGCTAAAAACATAACTTTTCTGCCAGATTACATTGTATGTGCCCAGCAGGTTCAACCACGTGACAATCTTTCTCTAGTTGTGATTAAGAGACACTGTCACCCAATAGGTCTGGGAGCATGAAACACTGGCTATACGTTATACTAGCTTTTTTTCTTCTGCAGGGAAAAAATCCTGAGAAATACAGCATTGTTTTGTGGCTGATGTGATACTCAATATGCTAATTTGGGGCCAGAGTACATGATAAGTGTGGGGTTGGGTTTTGACTGAATGACAGACTGTGATTCTAAATAGCACATCAAAGTAGTTAGTATTAAGGAGTAGCTCATTTGAATAAAATGCATACATATATATAAAAGTTTGCATACCCTTGGCGAATTGGTAATATATGTACTATTTTTTAAAGAAAACATGAGTGAGCAGCAGAAACACATTTCATTTATTTCTTACTAGCGACCTGCCCGTCAAAAATTACGGCAATGGGAGGTGGAGCTAGCGTTTAAAGCTGCAGGACGTGAGAGGGAAGAGCTCTGCAGATTTGGCTATAATTTTGGGCCTCATTTTACCCAAAAAGCCCTGATATTTCCCTAACAACATCAGTTGACAATTTGGGTAGCCGACCCGACCCCCTACGGGACACCCCGACCCCACGGAGGTGACAGCCGGTTAAGAAACCTGCACTCCCGGTCGGGGAGCTTCGTTGCAGGGAGAAGACCTCCAGCCCAGGACTGTGCAAGTCCAGAAGAGGTACTGGAAGCGGGGGACACAAACCCAGAGGCACCAAACGCCCGGACTCCAGATAACGGAGGTGAGAGAGGTGAGAGAGGGCCCGAGGAGAAGAGGAGGCCGCAATCTTGTGAGGCCGGTGGTGAGGGCCTTTTAGCCTCGAGAGGACCAGGGGCCTGAGGCTTAGAGCTGAGGTGCGCTAGGTGGGAGGACAGAAAAGGCTGCGAAAAGATGGCCGCCATCTTGCGGCACCACGAGGCGGGCCTGAGGCCTGGGCCTGGAAAGATAATATATATATTTACCCCTTCTACAGGGCTTTAGCTCTAAGAGGAGATACTATCTCTGGACATCCTGAGCTGAGCAATGCTACCCTCACCCTCTCTCAGCCCCTGCAAACTGCCAATTCAGCAGGGCTGGAAGAAGCCCTTCAACAGATTACGCTAATACAGAGACCCTTGCAAACGGATGAAGGGGCAGCCCCACCAAAATTCTGCACCCACAGTAAATCCCTACCTAAACTCTGATCCTGTCAACATCAGGCCCAAGGGCTGTGTGTTCATTTTTGCCAGACACATTGCAACTTTACTAGCCCTGAAAGTTTGGCAGATTTATTAGCACTAAATTGTGGCTTCATTCAACAGACTCAGCTAGCTATACAACTGAATACTCTACAAAGCCCATAGAGTGGTGTCTGCTTAAGGCTGCTGTGGCTCCACGCCGCCACCCTGTAGCTATTCAGCAAAACTTCAACTGACGTGCAAAATGAGAGCTTTGCTGGCTGAATCCTATATACCTACGCCTGGAAGAAGCTGCTAAATGCCACTAAGATACTGGAAGATTGGCTTTTCATTGGTTATCTATACCCCTATTAGGGGAATAAGACTGTGCACTAAAGACTGCCTGATTCTGGACTACTGGGACTCTCTAAAATTCAGCAGGGCATAGAAATGGTGAACAATTATTTCTGCAATCAAAAAGTATTGAACCACGAGATGTAAAGGCTGACCAAAAGGAGGTTTTGACTAGCATGGCAGTCATTGTCGATCTTCTACTTGAGTATAATTATTGATCTCACCTGCTACCTGGGATGCAACATCTTTAGCTATAAATCTATAAGCCGTCCACAAGCAACTGGGATAGGAGGAGGACATCATAAGCTTTCTGGAGCACGTGAAGCTTAACCCCACAACATGAAGAAAAGCAAAAGGGGCTCCTCAGCAAAAGGCATCCGGCACCACTTCTCGCCAAAGGAAGCTAAACCTATCGCTCAATTAGACTCTGCTTCAGACCGCTCAGATTTGTCAGGTCATTAAGATACCTCTAAAAAAGCGAGGCAACATATTGATCTTTCTCCCAGATCCATAGCCACTATCGAGCAGCTCTTAACTAAAGCAATAGAACCACTGCGGAATGATTTGAAGGAGCTTGGACAAAGGACCCAAATGTTGGAAGACATAGTGGATCAAATTAGAGAGGCGCAACAACATGACCGTTCTGCCATAGACCAAAACACGTATAACATCATGGAGCTGACAGACAAAATTGAGGACTTAATGTCAGAGTACGAGGGAACCAAGGGCCGTTCAGAATTTGACAGAATACATGAAAGAGACCCTTGCGGTTATACTCCCTGACCAGGCAGAAATGGTGCTGGAGATCGAACGAGAAACCCTGAGGCCCCCAAAGATGTGGTTGTAGCAGGCCAGGGATCTCTTGCTTTCAGAAACTAGGAAAATGCAGACTATCAAAGGCCCTGACAACTCCAGCCTGCAAGTCTATGCAGATTTGTCACCCAACACCCTTGACAGGAGGAGACAGATGAAACCTGCGCTAACAATCCTTCAGCAGCATAAACTGCAATATCGTTGGAATTTTCCTTTTGCTCTTACCTTTAATTACCAGGGCACTGCGCATACCACCCACACACTGGAAGACCTAGCTGTATTACGCCAACTTCGCCTCTGCCCTGCAGAAATGTCGGTGGAAGATCAAGATCCACCTCCTCCTATCCCAAAAAGATAATGGACTCTAGTAGGCTCACAACCTCAAAAGGGGGATCCAATCCCTCCTAGAAATCCCAGGGACAAGAGCTTGATTCGTAAGGGTCAGGCCACCAACAGCCCTCAACGCAGAGGGGACTCTGGACTTACCGCTTACACTTCGACTATTGCGAGATCAGAGTGAGGTCCAGCCCAGCAGTTGGAGCTGAAGCGCAAGATAATACTTAGTTTCTGGACTGTTTTATACATTTGTACTACAAGAGGACTAGCGTAGAGAATTCTAGCTCAAATTTATACTAGTCAAAACCTTAGATATAGGGAAGATTAGAAGTTAACGCCTGATTTGGATATACAAACTTTTAGTTTAAGTTTGAAAAGTTGAAATGTTGTTTAATTTGTGTACTACTAATTATGGAGAAAGGGGAACGCTAAACACACTGGCGCAGCAAACCTACTGCCGGGCAATAGCAATTAGAGCAACTTTAGTAGCTGAGGCGAACATGTTCATAGAAAAGTATGTAGCTAAGTGTTTAATCTTGAAGGAAGGTAGCCGAGATTTAGGCCCTTTGCACGCTACAGCTTTAGCAATTAGAATTGAAGCCTCCCTCATTGTTGCTTGTAAGGATAGATCTTTACAAAGTGTAAAAGTAATGCTATATGTTTGTGCTTTCTTTCATGTTGACAGCGATCAGACTTTCCAGCATCAGCAGACTCCCTCTGGGCCCTCCTCCGTCCTGGGATACCTTGAAAGCGTCAAAAGACGAGAAATAACTGGTAGACAAAAATGACTCCCATGCATAGATTCTAAATTAAAATGAGTGAGTCAGAATATACGTTTATTACCCATAATGTGAAGGGGTTTAACTCGCCCTTCAAGCGGCGAAAGGCTTTCCGCTACTACAGACAGCTCAGGCCCTCAGTTATTTTCATGCAAGAAACCCACTTGGTTTTATGCAAATAAACCAAATTTTCTTCATAAAGATTGCCCGGTAATATATATGGCCTACCAACCCACAAAGAAAGCAGGGGCAGCAATTCTCATGCACATGAACTTTCCGTTCAAGCTAGAACATAGTATTATAGATAAGGAGGGGCATTAGTCTTGGGTTGCAAAGTCTCATTGATCTCCCTTTACTCCCCCACAACCTCGCCCCACAAAACCCTTTAGAATTAGGTAGGCTGGTGATCGGGGGGGATTTTAATCTGACCTTCGACTCGGCAATGGATAGATCGGGGGCCACACAGGAAACTAAATATTCTAATAAAATGGGTCAAATCAATCAGTTACTGACAAAAATGAGTGCAATGGGATGCTTGGAGGGGCCTTCATCCAGACCGTAGGGAATACACCTATTACTCGCCCACACATGCCTCCTATTCAAGGATTGATACTTTTCTGGTGGACTTCCTTCTTTTTGATAGCGTCCAAGTAAGTCACAAGTTTGGGTAATAGGCTCTCCCTGACAATGTGGTGACTAGAGAATTAATATGTTGTTCACAATTTCACCTTCTTCTACAACAGAATCAAGAGGTTTTACGGTCCAATATATACCTGAAGGTATATCTCATCTTCCATTATGACTCAAATAAGGGTTTTACCTCTTAATCTATTAAATTGTATTGAAATACAATTCACATCTTAATCTTCATCTAGACTGCTTATTAAACATATTTACGAACTGATTGAAAGTATTATCATTACCACATGTGAAATTTCAGTATAATACTTAGAAGGTAGAATCTATTTGGCCTCAATTGTTAGAAATTAGATCTTTGAATTAGAATTAGACATTCTATGTGGTTCATACCACATACCCATTCACAGCATTATCATCTCCCAGATTCAAAGTCTGCAGTTTGTCCATCAAGACTTTACTGACTGAATAGGAAAATACATATGAGGAAGTTTCATAACTGGGGCTGTCCCAGATCCGGGTGCTGTTTATTTATTCAAGTGACAGGGATTTTACAGCTATTAAAACAAGTTTAACAACAAATATGTTCTGTTACTAAATAATGCATCTTTAAAATGAGCTGCTGGAATACTCATTCACATTACTACTGCAGCTGCACCAGATTATATTGTACAAGCAAAGAGTAGCCCACTAGATACACTTATACTAGTTCTAAAGTATGTAGTAAGCTAAGAACATTAGAGCCATGTAAGCTATGAGCATAAAATCATATAAAAAAAAAACCTTCCTCAATTTAGCTCACCTTTGAACTTGAATGTCAGTACCTGATCTGGAAGATATTGGACAGGAGGTCAATAGGAATAAAAAATACTCATTAGTGTAGTACAAGTAAAGGTCAAAGGCAACATTTAAATAGTCCTGTGGTCAAGGTAGTAATCAAGGGAAAACCAATAAACAGTATCCAAGTTCAGGAAGCCATTGGCGAGGGAGGATCCAAGAGACAAAGTCAAGGGTTTGGGAGTTGAAGTGTAGAATGGTCAAAATGAATCAAAGGGTCACAATGGTAAATGAGAAACAGTGTATCACAAGGATAGTGCTTAGTAGTAGCACTGGGGCAAAAAAATGAGCCCTGTTGTTAATTTCTTTGCGATAGTAAATGGGCTGTGTAATTGGAACGCAGGTACATCAGGCGAGCTATAGGGTACATGAGAAACAACAATTATGCAGCTCTGGAAAGTCTGCCATTGGCACAAATTATGAAAAAATAGGTGCCAAGAATGTCACAAAACTGATGTTTGCTAAGGTGTGGGAGCAATTTACAAGCTATGGCTCAGATACACCCAATGATGCTGTGCACAGAAAAAAAAAGTAAGAGCTAGGCACAGAGCTAGAATTATGACATTTAATGTCTGTAGATTGAATGTGAGGGATATCCAACTGGGTATTGCTCTTCTCTTTTGTTATATTGTAAATTGGTAATCTTTGAAAAAAACGGAATGGGGGCTGGGGGGCAATTTTCTGGGGCTGGGGAAAGTCACGGGCAATTCACTGGGGCAGGTGATGGGGCAATTCACTGGGTCTGAGGTAGATGACAGGGCAATTCACTGGGGCTGGGGGAGGTCACAGGACAATTCACTGGGACTGAGGGGCAATTCACTGGGGCTGGGGCAGGTGATGGGGAAATTAACTGCGGTGTTGTGAGATATAATGGGGCAAATCACTGGGGCTGATGGAGGTCAAGGGGAAATTCTCTGGGGCATTGGGGGACAATTCACTGGGGCTGGGGGAGGTCACGGGGCAATACTCTGGGGCTGAAGCGGTAATTCAATGGGGCTGGGGAAGGTGATGGGGCAATTAACTTGGGCTGGGGGAGATGATGGGGCAATTCACTGGGGCTGGGGGAGGTCACGGGATAATTCTCTTGGGCTTGGGGGCAATTCACTGAGGATGGGGAGGTCACAGGGCAATTCACTGGGGCTGGGAGGAAACTTGCTGGGGGAGGTCATGGGGCAATTCACTGGGGCTGGTTCAGGTCACGTGGTAATTCACTGGGGCTGGGGCAGGTGATGGGGCAATTTACTGGGGCTGGGGCAGGTGACAGAAGCAATTCTCTGGGCCTGGAGGCCAATTCACTGGGGGAGGTCAACGGGCAATTCTCTGGGGCTGAGTACAATTTAATGGGGCCGAGGGAGGTCCCAGGCAATTCTCTGAGGCTGAGGGGCAATTCACTGGGGCTGGGTCAGGTGATGGGGCAATTCACTGGGGCTGGGGCAGGTCACGTGGTAATTCACTGGGGCTGGGGCAGGTAAAGGGGGGATTCACTGGGGCTGGGGCAGGTGACAGAAGCAATTCTCTGGGGCTGGAGGCCAATTCACTGGGGGAGGTCAACGGGCAATTCTCTGGGGCTGAGGACAATTTAATGGGGCTGAGGGAGGTCCCAGGCAATTCTCTGAGGCTGGGGGGCAATTCACTGGGGCTGGGGCAGGTGATGGGGCAATTCACTGGGGCTGGGGCAGGTCACGTGGTAATTAACTGGGGCTGGGGCAGGTGACAGGGGCAATTCTCTGGGGCTGGAGGCCAATTCATTGGGGGAGGTCAAGGGGCAATTCTCTGGGGCTGAGGACAATTTAATGGGGCTGAGGGAGGTCCCAGGCAATTCTTTGAGGCTGGGGAGCAATTCACGTGGGCTGGGGGAAGTCACAAGGCAATTCACTGGGGCAGGGGTGAAATACTGGTGCTGGGGGGCAATTCACTGGGGCAGGTGATGGAAGCAATTCACTGGGGCTGGGGAAGGTCAGGGGGAAATTCACTGGGGCAGGTGATGGGGCAATTCACTGGGCCTGGGGGAGGTCACGGGGCAATTCACTGGGGCAGGTCATGGGGGCAGTTCACTGGGTCTGAGGTAGATGATAGAGCAATTCACTTGGACTGGGGGAGATCATGGGGCAATTCACTGGGGCTGGGGGAGATCACAGGGTCATTCTCTGGGCCTGGGGCCAATTCACTGGGGCTGAGGGGTTACAGGGGCAAATCACTGGGGTAGTGGGAAGTATAACCTGGGATGTAGATAAAAAAATCAGTGAATGAAGGGACAGAAATCTAAAGGAAAGCAAAGTGTCTGAAATCATATGACTTCCACAGGAGGGAAGACTTCAGGTGCTAACTGAGCATGCCTGCACAATCCCCAGGCCAAAAAGAAACAATGTATTATGTATGCTTATTGTCCCTAGGAATTTGTGAGAACGGTTTAACTGTTTATTTAGAAATTCTTTGATGCAAATTTTTTTTTTCAGACACTATAAATTCTTCTCTGTCAGATACATTCATAACCCACCTCACTTTAAATGCCTTTAAGGCAGTGGTGGGCTCTATGATGGTGGGAAAGTATTTGACAAATCTTCAATAGAAGTTGGCAAAACCCATGAAGTGCTGTGCAATCTTTAAGTCTTTAGCTATGGGCCACTGCTTTACTGCGGACACGTTCTTGGGATCCATAGATAAACCCTTGAGGGTAATAATGATACCCAGGAAATGTATTAATATTATTATTGTGGAGGGAATGCAACCCAATAGTATAGAGTAATTACAATTATTTAAAAAAACAACGAAAAATCACTGTAAATAACTAGCTCCCACAATCAATTAAATTTAGCTACTGTAAATATTTGCCTTTAACAATCTTTTAACTTTCAGGGACTCAAATACAGTTTATTGAGTACACACCATAAATACATTTAACATCTGCTCCCCTGAAGAATACGTTTGAGTATAACGGTAAAACGCACATCGGATTATCCTGAGTCTACACATGCAAATCAAGGGATGCTGATCCCATTCAAACTGGTAGATAAGGCACACATTTTAGTATTTGGTAAATAAATTGGCACTGGTTATATTAGTAGTAACTATATACTTCCTGTTATATGGATTTGGCTTTATATGCGTTTCATCAATTCATTTCTGCAATCTAAAGGAGCAGATGTTAAATGTATTTATGATGTGTACTCAATAATCTGTATTTGAGTCCCTAAAATTTAAAAGATTGTTAAAGGCAAACATTTACATGTATGGTGGCAACCAGATATGACCTGGAGACCTTGCTATCTGTAGTCAAATGCTGTACCACAGAGCTATATCACCATTCTCGTTAAAGGAGTGTCTGCATGCAAGAAGGTCAAAATTATGGCAAAAACAGAAGAAATGGATCTGAATTATGCTATATGAAAACTAATTTAGATTATATTAAAAGTCATATTAAACATTTATTTTATTAAAACTATTATGTCTCTAAAAATCTTTTTTAAAAGGATTTTTTGATTCTTACCTTCTGTCCTTTTCAACTTGCACCTTGAACTTAACTAATAATGTCTTTTAATAGTAACTTGGTAACAGATATTTTGATGTTGTTTCAAAAAGGATTAGAGACCTGGAATAATCTGTGAATTTGTATAAACTTTCCATTCAGTTTTTTTTAAAGATTACCAATTTACAATATAACAAAATAGAAGAGCAATACCCAGTTGGATATCCCTCACATTCAATCTACAGACATTAAATGTCATAATTCAAGCTCTGTGCCTGGTTCTTACCTTTTTTTTCTGTGCACAGCATCATTGGGTGTATCTGAGCCATAGCTTGTAAATTGCTCCCACACCTTAGCATACATCTGTTTAGTGCCATGCTTGTTACCTATTTTTCATAATTTGTGCCAATGGCAGACTTGCCAGAGCTGCATAATTGTTGTTTCTCATTTACCCTATAGCTTGCATGATGTACCTGCGTTCCAATTACACAGCCCATTTACTATCGCAAAGAAATTAACAACAGGGCTTATTTTTTTGCCCCAGTGCTACTACTAAGCACTATCCTTGTGATACACTGTTTCTCATTTACCATTGTGACCCTTTGATTCATTTTGACCATTCTACACTTCAACTCCCAAACCCTTGACTTTGTCTCTTGGATACTCCCTCACCAATGGCTTCCTGAACTTGGATACTGTTTATTGGTTTTCCCTTGATTACTACCTTGACAACAGGACTATTTAAATGTTGCCTTTGACCTTTACTTGTACTACACTAATGAATGTTTTATTCCTATTGACCTCCTGTCCAATATCTTCCAGATCAGGTACTGACATTCAAGTTCAAAGGTGAGCTAAATTGAGGAAGGTTTTTTTTTATATATGATTTTATGCTCATAGCTTACATGGCTCTAATGTTCTTAGCTTACTATACTTTAGAACTATTATAAGTGTATCTAGTGGGCTGCTCTTTGCTTGTACAATATAATCTGGTGCAGCTGTAGTAGTAATGTGAATGAGTATTCCCTGCAAGCAGCTCATTTTAAAGATGCATTATTTAGTAACAGAACATATTTGTTGTTAAACTTGATTTAATAGCTGTAAAATCCCTGTCACTTGAATAAATAAACAGCACCCGGATCTGGGACAGCCCCAGCTATGAAACTTCCTCATATGTATTTTCCTATTCAGTGAGTAAAGTCTCAATGGACAAACTGCAGACTTCCAATCTGGGAGATGATAATGCTGTGAATGGGTATGTGGTATGAACCACATAGAATGTCTAATTCTAATTCAAAGATCTAATTTCTAACAATTGAGGCCAAATAGATTCTACCTTCTATTATACTGAAATGTCACATGTGATAATGATAATACTTTCAATCACTTTGTAAATATGTTTAATAAGCAGTCTACATGAAGATTAAGATGTGAATTGTATTAAATACAAATTAATAGATTAAAAGGTAAAACCCTTATTTGAGTCACAATAGAAGATGATATACAGGATCATTATTCCTATCAACCTACTGGAATATATTTAAACCGTAAAACCTCTTGATTCTGTTGTAGAAGAAGGGGAAATTGTGAACCACATATGAATTCTCTAGTAACCACATTGCCAGGGAGAGCCTAATACCCAAACTTGTGATTTACAGTAGGTTAGTCTTTTAAATTAAATTCTGCTAGTACAGATCTAGTAGGGTTATCACATTTTCCCGTGCTTGACGCTATTCAAATGAGTAATCGGTAGATAAAATACTAGGAAACTTTAATATACTTGTAAAACAATGAAAACTATTCCACATTAAATCACCATCACTGTTTTGGATGGTTAAAAATAATCCCATTTTATAATATCTGTTCCTGTCGAAATCTTCCATCTGTTGGCCATGTGTGCACACAGAGACAAGAATTTACACAGACCCAAAAGTTCTGGTATAGAGCTTTCTCTCGCCCCCTGTTTATTGAATCAGCCGCCATATATAACATTTAACAATCAGATAAATGTTGCAACTAAGCAAATCATCAGGTTTATTCTGTAATTCATTGGTTCTGTGATGTCCGCTTTTACGGAATCTCAACAAGGCATTGGGTTAGTGCATTAAGGAGTCTCTAGGTGTCATCCCACAGTGGGATGAGTCTTTCTCTCATTGGTCAGAAGGTTAAGACAAAGGGAAGATGGAGTTCTCCTTCTTGTGTCCAAGGTGTGGTAGTCATCGTCACCCTTAGCAGACCGGAAGTAGTGCTGCCGACATCTTGTATGCGGAAGTGGCAAATCCTCCATCTTAGGACTCTCAGGATACTACCTCCCTATTGACTATACCACCCCTCCCCTCATCTCCTCCCATATGAGTTTTTAATTCATCCCTTATACCCTCTACACTTTCTACCCCATTAATTATATTTAGTCCATCCCCCCCACCTACTAGTTTAAAAACTCCTCCAGCCTTTCTACCATCCTATCCCCTACCACAAAAGCTCCCTCATCATTAAGGTGCAATCCATCCCTGCTGTAGAGATTGTACCGAAGTGAGAATTTAGCCCAGTGCTCTAAAAACCCAAACCCCTCCTTAGTGCACCACATCTTTAGCCATGCATTAACATCCCTAAGCTCCTTCTGCCTCCCTGGGCTAGCAAGTGGCACTGGTAGTATCTCAGAAAATACTACCTTGGAGGTCCTTGCCTTCAGCTTATTACCTAGTTCTCTAAAATCATTCTTTAGGACATTCCATCTTCCACTAACTTTGTCATTGGTACCAATATGTACCAATACCACAGGTTCATTTTCAGCCCCTTCCAATAATTTTCCTACCCTATCCACAACATGACGAACCTGAGCCCCCGGGAGACAGCAAACTGTTCAATTGCTGGGATTTGGGTGACAAATCACCCTGTCTACCTTCCTAATAATAGAGTCCCCTACCACCAAAACCTGTCTGTTGCTCTGCCTATTCGGCCCTCCCACTGCTCCAGTAGAACTGTTCTCCCGGCTGTTAGAGGGAACAGCTCTATCTGGCATTGCCATTCCTGAATGGACATCCCCAACAGTTTCACTCAATCTGGCAAATCTGTTGGTGTTTTCCAACTCAGAACTGGCCTGCCTCCTCCTGTTCCCCCTGATTCCTTTTCTAACTGTAACCCAGCTACCTCCCTGGACATCCTCACTAGCCCCAGCTCCACCCTCCATGCTAGGCCCAGCTAAACTGTGCTCCGAGAGCACCAACCCCCTTTCCAGTGGAGCAATATCAGTAAGTGCGGCAATTCTCCTCTCCAGATCTCCAATTTGAGCTTCCAGAGAGGTAACATGCTCACACCTCTCACAGAGGTATGGACTCTGGATCATCTGTTCCAGTATTGCATACATATGACAGGATGTACACTGAGTGAGGTTGCCACTGGACTGACTCAAAATTATTATTATTGTCTACCAAATTTTAGTGGGAAAAATAAAGAATATAAAACAATATATTTGTATAAAGTTTTCCTCCTTTGCACTAAAAATCTGCCCTCCCTTTTTTTTTAAATCCCTACTTTTATTTAAACTCCTACACTTTTACTAGAATTGTACTTGATACTAGAAATGTTTGCAAGCTCACAAGTTCGCCCCTTCTCCTGTTTATATTAACTTCTGCCTTCTCACCTGGGCACAATTAGTGCACTCTGCAATTTATCAGCCTTTACTTGGAAAGGAAAATTCCACTCTCAAACAGCCCCAAACAGCTCACAAACCTTTTATACTAGTTTAACAGTCAAGCCACGCCCCTCTCACCTGTGCACAATTAGCAATTTATAGGAAAAAACACTTGCAAATATACAATTATTTTAGTGCAGTGTAAATGAGACAATTGTTCAGGTCTCAGAGCATAATAAAGTGATTTAAATATGTAACTGCTTTGAGAGTCCTTTCGCTGGCAGCCAATGAACAGTAATCCAGGTATAAAAGTGCAGTGTAAAATGTAAACATTTTTTAGTGCAGTGGAAAGTATACATTTTTATTTTCCATTACGAATTAATAATTATTAAATTAATGTACGTTAATAATTAATTAGGAATGAATAAATGTATTAGGAAGTGCAAAGCATTAAATTAATATACCGTACTTTACTTATTTCTCATTAATACATTCAGCAATCAATATACAGAGGAGCTAACAATGTATTTTGATTTTCCTGCAGCATACAATGAACAGTTGGACTGTTGCTGACCTGAGGAGAAAGTGTCAGCAACGTGGCAAGTGTGCATTAGAAATATGCTGCGTGCGCAAGGCCAAACCATTTGTTTAGTCTGGTAAAGTGCCATTTTAGATTCGTAATGTTATTAGTTGCAAGTTAGTGTTGTAAAATGGCGGCAATCGTCTATGTGTTACGCAGCTCAGAGGCATTTTCCGTCCTTCCTAATAGTGTATTTTGTACCTCTTATGTTCCTGGTTAAAAGTTGGACGTGCCGTGGTTAGGGGTCATGTAGCCTCGTTTTAATTTTTTTTGGCTATCATTTTTTTCTCGCTTAGCCGATTTTCGAGTGCCGAAACTCGGTAAATTCGGCTTAAATTTGCATGCAACCTCACTCCCAGACGTATTGGCTGTCTCCCCGTGCTGTGTGTGAGGTTTATTTTCTTTTTTGTTTTTTTCATGTTTTTCGATTCGGCCGATAACTTCGTATTTTTCCGACTTCGATGCCTCAATGGCTCCCTTTGCTTTGCAAGGCTCGCAGGAGCACCTTGGGTGCTTATTTCTGGCCAAGTCCTGCGTGTTTCAATGCCTCAGCTGCACACCTCGCTTCGCGAGGCTCGCAGGCGTGAGCACCATTGGCGCTCGTCGCTTAAGTGCTCTGAGTTTTAATTCCTCAAATGCTCGCCTCGCCATGCGAGGCTCGCAGCCTCGCAGCCGATGAGCACCTTTGGTGCTCATCGGCTAAGGGCTCGGAGCTCGGAAGACTTCTGTGCCCCAACGGCTCGCCTCGCTATGGCTCGCAATATTTGGTTAGTTCAATATGGGAGTATATAAACAGTGTATATAATCTTATCTTAAAGTGTGGATTAACAATTTGTTTGAATGCAATCTATATTTGGTTAGTTCAATATAGGAGTATATAAACTGTGTAATAGTCTAATATTTGGTTAGTGCAATATAGAAATGATACACAGAGTGTATAAACAATCAGCTGTCTATTGGATACAGTATATATGTTATTAACAATTAGCAATATAACCTGTTACTCTAACAACCTCATTAAACTGACAACTGGATGAGGAACATGGAACTTTGCAGCCCACAACCCTTTGAAAATGTCAAGCCTGTAACCCTTAATTTCCAATTTTGCTATTAAATTGCAACAAAGTCCCCCTTAAGCTAGCCCCTAATACGAAAATAGAGCTCAAAGCCCTACGAGTGCTGGGGAGGGACTCGCAACGCGCTAAAAGCCCTTAAGTTGCCTACAGGAGCAGCCAAAGAGACCCCCACACCAAAAACCTCCCTCTGGCCCCTAAAGCTCCCCCCTACTCCCTAAATAAATCCCCATGCTGCAGGGGGCTCGATCAGGACCCCCACAGGCTCCCAATATTAAAGCTTGCTGCAGGGGTAGAGGGGGGCTCAATAAGATAGGGTAGAGGGGAGTTAAAAGGGTAGAGTGGGGGTTAATAGGGTAGGGTAGAGCGGGGTTAATACACCCTTATATCCCATTCTGATTGGCTAGTGTAACTGTCATTCATTTCTAATCCAATCAGAAGGCGCTATTGCCTTCAGATGATCAGAATGTCATCTACTTTGACCGGACCTGTGCACCCTTTTGGAGGGCCCTGTCTGGTATGAAGTAGAGAAGACCAGCATCGCTGGAGGGGCATTTTGGCCAGGTAAGTTGTCTACTTTACCCTTTGCTTTTAGTAATGCTGGCTTGTTTTTTATGTACTATAGTTTTTTTTATTGTATGTACTATAGTTTTTTTTATTTTCAGTAATCTAGCTTTTTTTATTTTATGTAATTCTAGGTTTTTTTTATTTGATGTAATTCTAGTTTTTTTTAAATTATGTAATGTAGTTTTATTAATTTGTGTAATGTATTTTTTTAATTTTCAGTAATTGTTTTTTATTTTCTGTAATGTAGTGTTTTTTATTATTCGTAATTAGTGGGGTGCTTGGGATTTTATTAGGGTGTTAGTTTAGGGGTTAATAGAGTAGGGTTAATTAGAGGGGGGTTAATAGAATGGGATAGGGAAGGAAAGGGTTACATAGTGTAGTGTTCTGACTTTGTGTCCTGTTCACGGCCGCACATACAACGTGCAACAGACTGGGTTATGGTTTTGCGTCTCTGGACAGTAGCTCGCAGCCCCTTCCAATTTTAAAAGCCTCGTAACACAGGAGATTTTCAAGCCCATAGCCATTGCGGGCCTCACGTTGGAGTTACTGGCTTCTAATTTAATAGGGCTGTATGAAAGCAGTAAATAGAAAAATATGTATATATATATATATATATATATATATATATATATATATATGCCTGAGAATGACAGTCAGATATGTTCACAGACAGGACTGTCAGAAAAGACAGAAACGCAGGAAATGACGAGCAAGAAAAAGCAAAGTCTAACAAAAAATCACAGGAAAGACCCCAGTCAGAAAATAGTACAAAAAAAGAGACCCAGAACCTTCTTTCTGCCTATTAGATAAACTATTTCTTCGCCATCATCAGAAGTTTTGTTTTCAACAATTACAATAGGTTACTCCCTGTTTGCATGTATAGGCATGATTAGAATATACTGATAAATATGGTGTGTATATCTGTCTCTGCTCACTTGAGAGGACTCTTGAGAGGACTCTGGTTACATGTATTACAATTAATTATTATTAAATATCTTTGGCCTCTGTCCCAGAACATGCCTGCTAAGTATTTTGGGCAATAGACTACACTATTGTACTTAATCATAACACCTGCTTGATAATGTTTATTTTGGACAATGGAGTGTTGAAGTGAGATGGGTATGTCTCCGAACACGCTATCATGGGACATTCACAATGTTTCATCTTGAAGAGTTTCTCAACCATGTAAAAATATCTAGGACATGGCCTTATAAAACATATTTACCAACTTAGAGGTTTATTTCATTTTAAAAGGAAAATGTTTAAACTCTTTATATGTTAAAATGACATACTATAAGTGTAAGTGTATGTTTACAATGGCAATAGCAATAACAATGGATACCATATAATGTAGATAATATTTAGATATAACCTCTTTCTTTTACCCAACAAAATGTACGACAATAAGGTCATTGATATGATGATCCAAAGTCTTTGCTGAGGAACTCAGAGGATAGTTGTTTTTGAGGCTCTTTGTCAGATTCCTCAGTGCCCTGTTTAGCAAGTTAGTTCAGGCTTCTTGTGAATACATCACCAATGAGGACCTGGAACAAGTGCTCAATGTCCTGTGTGTCTGTGTCTCCCAGACCAGCCGTGGTCACAAGGTCCACTATAGCCGCTATGATGAGACCTTCAACTTGCACATCCCCAGACAGCTCTGGTCATATTTCTTCCACACAGCCCTGAGGCATTGCTGTGTCACCTCTTTCCAGAACAGATCAATGTTGGTGACAGCCTGCATAATGTTGTACTTCTTCCAGAAGTCCAATGTTGATTGCTTCTCCTGGCTGTCTGCTTGTCCTGGCTTGCCATGAAGCTTTCTGTCACATCTGAGCTTTGGCCTTTGATATGCTGTATATGCTCCTCGCTTTCTCCATTCTGATAGCTTGACTGACAGGCATGTTATGCTCCAGCTCATCATCAATCCAGATGGACAGCCTCTTCTCCATCTCCTCAAGGGTGTAGAAGCTGGAGATGGAGGGCTGGTAGTTGTGGACATCTGAATCTTGCCCCTGTTGTTAAGGATGGTGTGGATTGTTGAGTTTGGCAAGATGTACCCCAATAGTAACGTTCCGCTCTCCTGTCTCCAGCCGGTTAAGCACCTGCATCTTCACATCCAGAGGCTGCTCTTCTTTGCGCTCAGACATCTGTAAAACAGTACAAAATAATGCAATGAATTATTATGAGGAACAAGGAAACAATGAGAATATTGTGTACTGTACCTTGACACTGGATGTTGTCGCCATAATTTGGGGGTCGCTGCTTTCAATGGCTCTCTCCATCACAACTTTCTGACCCTTACAAAAAACACAATTAAGGTAGATTTTATGAGAAAATTAATAATCACATTATGAGAAATAATGGAACAACGGCAATATTCTGTACCTTGTCTGGATTTGGGGGGCCCTGATGGCAATCACTCTCTCCAGATGTGACTCTCTATTTTTTTCTCTGCTGTCTAGAAGGTTCTTGCTCTCTGACTCTCTGTGACTGGCCCCGCCCCTCTTAACGCAGTGACAGTGTTGAGAGCGTTAAACAGGGTCCTACAAGGAAAAAAACAGAGCTATTGTGAAGCAGCGCTCTGTGTGCTAGCATTTAGCGGGGTAACCTGTATTGGCAAACTTTGTATAAACTATTTAAATGTGATGATAGCGCAATAGATAGATAATGGGGAATGTATGTATAACTATATGCCTATCCGAATTTAAGCACCCAGAATTCCCACAGTTTAAATATTTTATACATACACATACATATGATCTCCTACAATTGTTGATATTATTCATATTAAATCAAGACAAAACCTTACAGCGTGCGATATAGTGAAGAGAGGAAGTACAAAGATTGATAGGATAAATCCGCCAAAAAACTCCTTTCTTGGGCTTTATAGGCCCCATTGGGAACACATGTCGAAAAAAGTGAGGGAAACAAAATGGCATTGGGAGTTCACGAAATGTTTTCTTTACTGACCTTGGATCACTTTATTGATATTAAGGATCATTCCCAAAAAGATGAAGCTAAGGAAGAGGAGAGGAAAATGAGTTATAGGAAATCCCTAAGTGATTTTCTAATTGGCTTCAGGCTTATATTATTACTAGCGACTTGCCCGTCAAAAATGACGGGGCAGTACAATTGTAAGGCAGGTAATGCTGTTTGCCACAGACATGAATTTTTTTGGTGGTCTGACATCCTTCAGTGCTCATTGCGAGCCTCTTGGTTGTTGTATATTTTTTTATTCAAGGCGCTTTTCTGTCATTGTGATCTGCTTCTGCGCTTATTGCAAGGCTGTCCCCTGGTGTCGTTTGTGTGCTATGAGCAGAGTTGGCGCTCGTTGTGAGGCGCGCAGTGAATGGCTTTTGCGTTTATATGTATTTTTGTATGCTAATTAAATAAGTAATAAATTAATAAACTTATATACTTTACCTATTTGTAAGTAATATATGCATGAAGCATTGTGCTGAAGAGCTGGCAATCTGTTTTGATGTTCCTGCAGCATACAATGTAGGTTTGCAGTGTTGTGGACTGAGGTGTAAGTGTCAGCAATGTGTACAGTGTGTAGTGTAAATAGGCTGCGTGAGCGAGGGTAAGCCGTTAGTGTAGCTGTGTACTTCCGCATTCTGTAAGTTAGTTTTGTAAAATGGCGGCGAACGTGTATGTGGTACGCGGGTGTGGATGATTGAGCGTCATTGCTAAAAGTGTATCTTGTACCTCTTACAGCTTTTCGGAAAAGCGTATGTTTCTTGTTGGTGTTTTGCGTCTTTAGGGTCGTGTAGCCTAGTTTTCTTTTTTTTCGTCATTTTTTCTCTCACTTAGGGGATTTTCATGTGTCTAAGCTCAGTAAATTGGACTTAAATTGAGGTGTAACTTCACTTGCAGAGGTCTTGGGTCCCCCCCCCCTTCCTTGCTGTAGGTAAGCGTTTTATGTCATTTTTGTGTGTATTTATTGCTTTTTTAATGTTTTCAGCTGCGTGCGGTTCGGCTGTTAAAGCCGTATTTTTTGCGAGTTGGTGATGTTTTTTTTTCGAAGTCTTGCGGCTCCTAATTTTTTTTGTGTATGTTCGGAATTTTTTCGTTCTAAGTCCCGCGGCTCGTATTTTTTTGTCTAAGTCCGTATTTAGTCATTGCGTGTTAGATGTATTTTTTCAAAGTCCCGCTTCTGTGAATGTTTGTGAACGCTTGTGAGGCGGCGTTAAGCTTCCACCTTCACGAGGGTCCGCATTTGCGGCCGACATGGGAGCCTCCACCCTTGGCTCATTGCAGCCTACGTTGGAGCCTCCACCTTTCATAAATGCTTCTTGAACTGCATCCCTCGCTTTGCGAGGGACACAGTTCTTGCAAGCTCGCTTCTCGAGCTCGCAAAGCGTGACGACTTTTCGTAGTTTGACAACTATTTTATGTGATGGCCAGTATCATCGGAGAAAATTATACAGAGAATTGTTTAGCTCTTTTTTGTTATTTGGATGAACTAGATATAATGCTTAATCAAAAGTGCTGTTACATGGCAGTAATTTGTGAGCAACCTGATGGGTTTTGGATTCCTTGTAAGAATTTTTGGCCTTTGAAAAAGCCTACAGGTCAAAACGGGAATCCAATACCCATCAGGTTGCTCACAAATTACTTCCATGTAACAAGACTTTTGATGTAATCATTATATCTATGCCCAATGATTTTTGATTTGTAAGGGAAATGTATTTACCCCTTAATGTACATTGGTAGGTTGTGTTTCTCCAATTGGATTAATGTTAGGCTAAACATTTTTATTTTTAGCTGTGTGAATCTGTTGCAATTTTTAAATGTAATTGCCACTCCATGGATTGATTGAATTGGTTATGTTAGATTTTTTTCTGGCACTGTTTGCTTTAATGCAGGGTCTTTAGCCATCTTGTGGGCCACACCATATGCCTGGTTTAACTGTCCATCTGAGGGTTGTTAACAAACTCGAAATAATATGTCTAGACCACAGTAATAATTACTGATCCTCAAAACCTGCATATTATCCATAGTGATGTTGTAGACGAAATTCATGAAAATGTATATTATGTCCATGCTGCATTCCTTTCCTTACAATATATCATAAGATAAGGTATTAATTACTTTTATTCTTTATCCTGAGAGTCCTAAGATGGCTACTGAGCCGTATCCTGAGAGTCCTAAGATGGCTACTGAGCCGTATCCTGAGAGTCCTAAGATGGCTACTGAGCAGGCACTTCAGAACTACAGACTGATAACATAAGGTGTATGCTTGCTAATACCCGAAGCTTGCCAGGAAAAATGGGAGAGTTAGAATTATTAGCAATTAATGAAAAATGAGATTTAATAGGCATTACCGAAACATGGTGGGATGAATCTCATGATAGGACTGTTAATCTGGACGGTTATAACCTATTTATGAAAGATAGAGGCAATGGTAAAAGAGGAGGAGGGATTTGTTTGTATGTTGAGCCTGAATTTAAGCTTATAGTCAGAGAAGATATTTGTGGTGGACCTAGTGATAGTTGAATGTTTGTGGGTAGAGTTAAATAGTGAAGCAGCAAATTCCAAAAGAATATTAGTAGGAGTATGCTATAAACCCCCAAATATAGCAGAAAGTGAGGAAATACAATTATTGTTACAGATTGGAAATGCAGCTAAGCATGGTCAGGTTCTAATAATGGGAGATGTTAATTACTCTGAAATAAACTGGATAAATGAGACCAGCAGTTCATCTAAGGGGAGCAGTTTCTTGAGTATACTCAGGGATCATTATCTGGCCCAGGTTATACAAGAGCCTACTAGAAATGGAGCTATCTTAGATTTAGTCATCACAAATAATATTGATATAGTATCAAATGGTGGAATAGGGCAACCTTTGGGAAACAGTGATCACAACATAGTCTCATTTGAGATTGAATTAAAAAAAACAAAATTTTAAGGGGCCAACAAAAACTCTTAATTTTAAAAGGGCGGATTATAACGGTCTAAGGGCAGCAATACAAAGTATAGACTGGGACAGAGAACTGGCAGATAAAAATACTGAACATAAATGGACAACATTTAAATCCTTACTAAATATACATACACATCGCCATATACCGTGTGGGAATAAAAGTGAAAGGAGTAAATCCCATCCAATGTGGCTTAACAATGATTTAAAGATCAAGATACAGAGTAAAAAACAGGCATTTAAATTATACAAACAAGAGGGGACAGAGACTGCTTTACTGGAGTACACGGAAATCATCAAGGCTTGCAAAAGTGCTATTAGACTGGCTAAAATGGAAAATGAAAAATTAATTGCAAAAGAGAGTAAGACTAACCCTAAAATATTTTTTAAGTATATTAATGGGAAGAAGGTGAGGAAGGAAGTTATAGGAACATTACAATGTGACACAGGCCATCTGAAAATGAGTGACCAGGAAAAGGCAGATGAGCTAAATTGGTTATTTTCTTTGGTATACACAAGGAAGGTACCAGTGGTTGGGACACTGCAAAATAATGGGGCTACACTACCTTTGCCAAATAATTGGTTAACACAGGAAGTAATCCAAAAGAGGTTGGAAAAAATCAATGTTAATAAAGCCCCGGGTCCTGATGGAATACATCCAAGAGTACTGAGGGAACTGGGTTCTGTAATAGCCAAACCATTATATTTTTTTTCCCAAGATTTACTCAACACTGGGTCTCTACCAGATGACTGGAGAAAAGCAGATGTGATACCTATATTTAAAAAGTGTGCAAGAGCAAATCCGGGGGAATTATAGACCAATGAGCCTCACTTCTGTAGTGGGGAAGCTTTTAGAAGGGTTATTAAGGGATAATATACAAGAATAACGTCTATTTGAACGGGATTATAAGTAGGAGTCAAAATGGATTTATGAGGTATAGGTCATGTCAAACAAATCTAATTAGGTCCTCTCCTTTTTAACATATTTATTAATGACTTAGAGGTGGGATTGGAGTGTGGTGCCTCCATTTTCGCTGATGACATGAAGTTGTGCAAGGTAATTAAATCAGAAAATTATGTGCTTTCCCTCCAAAGGGATTTACATAAAATTGAGAAACAGGCATCTACATGGCAGATGAGATTTAATACGAATAAATGTAAAGTTATGCATCTGGGAAGGAAAAATAGCCATGAAATTTATAATCTTAATGGAGCAAATCTAGGTGTATCAGATATTTAAAGGGATTTGGGAGTGCTTGTAAAAAAACACCTAGGTAAATTGATAAAAGCTCTTTACAGTAATCTGAGAGCAAAGATTATGGATATAAATTTTGAGTCAAACTTTTTCCGTATCAGATATTGAAAGGGATTTGGGAGTGCTTGTGGACAACCACCTAGGTAACAGTGCTTAAAGCCAAGCAGCAGCTGCAAAGGCAAATAAAATATTAGCATGTATTAAGAAGGGTATAGAAGCAAGGGAAGGAAATGTAATTCTGCCACTAAACAAATCTCTAGTACGCCCTCATTTGGAATATGGAGTACAATTTTGGGCACCACTTCATAAAAAGGACAATTTAGAGCTGGAAAAGGTACAGAGGAGGGCAACAAAACTAATAAGGGGAATGAAATGGCTAAGTTATGAAGAACGACTAATCAAATTAAACTTATTTTCTCTAGAAAAAAGACATCTAAGAGGAGATATGATTACGTTATATAAATACATCCAGGGTCAGTATAAAGATTTGTCAATGGAGCTTTTTGCACCAAGAGGTTTTCAACTGACAAGAGGACATCCCTTGAGGTTAGAAGTAAAAAGATTTCACCTTAAAGAAAGAAAAGGGTTCTTCACAGTAAGGGCGGTTAATCTGTGGAATTCTCTACCAGAGGAGGTGGTGACAGCGGATTCAATAGATAACTTTAAAAGGGGACTGGATTTATTTCTAATCAAAAAGGGAATTCAGGGATATCATGGATAATTAGAGAGACATTATAGATCCAGGGAGAAATCCAATCACCAGTATCTGAGGTCAGGAAGGAATTCATTTTTTTCCCTTTGAGTCTCACTTGTTTTTTATTTCTGTTTGCCTTCCTCTGGATTATTAATTAATAATTAAAAATAAAATAAAAAATAAATAATTAAATAAATTAAATAAATAATTAAATAATTGATTAATAATTAATTAACAACTAATGAATTAATATTTAATCCGCATATTGCAGATCTTAAGGAGATCTTAAAAGGTTGAACTTGATGGACTGAAAGTCTTTTTTCAACCTTAATTTTTTATGTAACTATGTAACACTGTACTTATATTTCTGTCTTTGAGATGAGCGCCGAAGATGATCCTTGCAAAGCACAAAACTTGAAGTACACGAGGGGAGAGGCTCACAATGAGCGCCGAAGGTGCTCAGAGGAGAAAAACTACATGTGGGGAGAGGCTCGCAGTGGGTGCCGAAGGTACTCAAAGGAGCAAAAAACGTACATTTTGGGCAAACAACTTTGTCAAGGCTTCAAATTTTATTGCCGTCATTTTAATAAGTTTATATATACTGTTTATTGATTTCGGTATTGATCTAACCAAACACAAAGTGTATTAAAACTAATTGTTATCATATCATACAAAAGAGATTGTAATAGACATCGGGTAGATTGTATATTGTGATCTAACTAAATATCAAAGCTTACAAGTGTAAACACTTATAATTGTTTATCTTTGATATTTACATATATACTAATAAAAAGCATATAATTGTCTATAAATTGATCCTCCAACTCAATTAATCTCTACACTGTAATATTTTAAGAAACTATAATAATCTATACAGTGTAATATTTTAGTATTAATTGTCATTAAATTGCATGACACCATGGATGACCTGGTGGCCAATGACCCAGATGCGGTAAGGAGCAGGAATGCAAGACTCACTGTTCTTGCAGGGGTGTATTACTATCAGCATATGCTGGATAGCCGCAGGAAGCAACGGCAGTTGACCCTGCTCCCAGTTTGTGGCTAAGAAATCCAGGCTGGAGTTTGATACTGAAGCCTCCACATCCACCACCGCTTTTTTGTTCAGTACGGTGTTTAATTTATCTGCTGCAAAACCTATTCTTTATGTTGGTGTTTATTTGTGTAAAGTTCAATCAGAGTTCCAAAAATTCTAGTGCCGGTGTCTCTTTCCAATGCATTCCCCTATCCGTATCTCCCCCATGTTAAACTGCCCGATTTAGCTCTGTTTCGCTTAACACTCTAGGCAGTTAGAACCGATCTACAGCGTTAAGCGGGGTATTCCTGTAACTCTTTTTTAACACTTCTAGGATTGTTTATAAAAACAATAATTTAACATGTAAATGTATGCAAGTTTGCATAGGGGACTGAGTGACCTTTGCCTGGAGGCACCATCAGTATAAATCTGCTTTGAATGTGTGTCTTTATCTGTATTTTACTCCAACATCCTGCACCTGGGTCCCTTTATTTCTGTCCTCATAACTCTGTCACTATTATTGAGCATTTGTTTCTGTCTTTATTTCATTCTATCAAGTTGCTTACATCAGGAAATGCAAGCCCTGCTCTCCAGAAATTTAAACACTCCACTCACATACAGAGTTTTTAACAAGATAGTCAAAAATTGTGTTTTTCTAATTAAAAATGAATTTAATTCTCTTTTCCCTGCTTAATTAAACTCTTAGACTCAAAGATTTCACATATATATTTTTTTATTTGTAGAGGGGCTTTTTTTTTTATGTATGGTCTATCTACAAGAGTATGTCTGGCATAAACAACTTGCAAGACATTTTATTTTATAATGCAGATTAAAAGCATTAGAATCAATATTGTATTATCTTCCTTTAAAGCAATTGTTCCAATTTGTTTTTTTCATTTGACATTTGGTCTTGGGCTGGAGGACATACAACAGACAAGTAAAATTAAAAAAATCTGTGTAAAAAAAAAACATTATATTAATTTAAATATGTCCACAAATTCATGGACACCATTAATTAGTATATAAAAGTATGCAAATAGTCACCTTATCAGATAACACTAAAATGCCCGACATGTTACCATGTAAGTGCTATAGTGCTTGCTGCCACTGTACTGGGGCAACTATGTAGTCCATCACACACATAACAATCACTGTGTCAGTAACAAGTATGGCCACTACAGCCAGTTACAAACCCTAACAGAAATAAATATGGATGCTGCAATCAGGCTGTAATCTATGTCAACATATATTCAGAAGGAATACAGTATATATGTGAAATACAAATATGAGAAACATCAATTAAACATGAACTAAGTTTAATTTTCTATTCTAGTGCACATGTAGGATGATTATTTGTGAAAAAGCTCTCTACTTTTTTTGGGATAACACAAAGTTAGTCACTGCAAGGAACAAAATGTAAATATTCATTACTTAGTAACATGTGTAAAGTGTACTTTAATATTTCTAGAATTCCTCAACCACCTGAACAAATAAACAGAACCCGGATCTGGAACAGCCCCAGCTATGACACGTCTTCATTCATTATATAGATTTTCCAAACCAATTAGTAAAATCTAAATGCACAAAGTGCCTAAATTGCATCACACTACAGAGTTATGGATTTGCATTGACTCTTGCTCTGGTCATGTATCTGATAGCAGTGGATGCTGTGGACCCTGGGTCTGTGATGAGGATTACAAAGAAGGGGCTATACATATATCACATATATAGTTGTGAGCGTACGAGTTGTTGCTAACGCTGCTGGCTCGCGTAGCGAGCCCGCGGCCCTCGCGAAGCGAGGGCACTGTGCCAGGTTCTCAGTTGCTGGCATGGAGCGCCAAAGGCGCTCCTTGCCAGCAACTGAGGACCCTCGCGAAGCGAGGGCCTCAGTTGCTGGCTTGGAGCGCCGCAGGCGCTCCATGCCAGCACCTGAGGACCTCGCAAAGCGAGGTCTTCAGTTGCAGCAACTGCGACCCTTGCAAAATTTCCAAAAAAGTTCACGTCGCAACACATTACGACACTCGCAAACAACATACGACACACGTTCACACACATTACGACACTCGCAAACAACATACGACACACGTTCACACACATTACGGCCTCGCAACACTCGGACGCAACTCGCGAACATTACAAAATTTAAAACACAATACATACACACAGCACATACATAAAAACCTTACCTACACAAACAGGAAGCACCCAGGACCTCAAAAATGCAACTTACAACTTAATTGCACTCAAAATAAAAGAGTTTAGACACTAAATAGTTTGTTAAGCGACACAAAAAATGGCCGATGAATAAAACGAAAACGAGGCTACACACGCAAACACCATACGAGACACGTTACCACACATTACGACTGCGCAAACATCGGACGCAACACGCCGACATACAAACATTTAAAACTTAAGAAAGACACACAACAAACACATAAAAAGCGTACCTACAGCAAGAGGAACCAGCCAGCACCTCAAAAAAACAAGTTACACCTACATTTAAATCAAAATAAAACACTTTAGACACTAATACCATCGCTAAGCGACAGAAAAAATGGCCGACGAACAAAACGAAAACGAGGCTTCAGACGTAACTACACTACACTTACTCGCAATAATGAAACACATACTATGCAGAACGTATCACAATCATATTAAACACCATTTTGAACAGTTATACGCAGAAAATGGCGGATGGAACGCAAATTGTAAGCTGGAACGCAAATAGCGCATGCGTATTGCGTTCTAACGGTCTCACTTTCCAGAACTTTCTACAAGTTTATAAATACTGCCTATTTCAAACAAAAAAATACATTTCTCCTCAGGTGATGAACGGAGTGACTTCTGAGATAACTGCTGCTTTTACTTGAGAAGACAATTCTTTACTAATTTACTGCTTTGCATTGCAAATTACAAGTGAGAGGTAAGCTATAATATATTACATTTTATTATCAGGACAGGTCAAACAAATAAAAAAAAAAAATAGGATTTATGTAGTGACATATATGGCACATTTATGTGTATAGGCTCAAAAAAAAAATACGGTTCATTTAACAAAACAACAAAAAAACATAATTCAATATTAAACAGAGGTTTATGTATAGTGACATGTGACACGCACATATATGTCTATAATGTATAGTGACATCTGACACGCACATATATGTATAGAATGTATAGTGACATGTGACACTCACATTTATGTGTATTGCCCCTGCATAGTGACATGTGACACACACATTTATGTGTACTGCCCCTTCATAGTGACATGTGACACGGACATATATGTGTATAATGTATAGTGACATGTGACACGCACATTTCTGTATATTGCCCCTTCATAGTGACATGTCACACGCACATTTATGTGTATTGCCACTGCAACAAAATTTGCTTAAAACAAAATCAGTAAACAACTACATTTAAATGACATTATATGTCATGTATACTGATATGTCACACGCACATATATGTGTATCATCTATAGTTACATCTCACACACACACATTTATGTGTGTTGGAAAAAAAAAATATAAGGTTAATTTAACCATTTAAATATGAGTCATGTATACTGATATGTCACACGTACACAAAATAATTACATTAAACTATGGAATGTGCTTCATGTATGTAACATATGTGTGTAGCCCCCAACAAAAAATAAGGTCAATTGAAAATAATTACAGAACTATATTTAAATGACATTAATTTACTGCAATTCAATAGATCATATAAAGCTGAATCTTTCTATTTCTTTTAATATTCAAACAGACTCTGCATCAACAGCGTCTCTCAACAATTTGCACCGTGGACTGTGAAGCACAATCCCTTTTAAAGAACACCAACAAAGAAGAAGAGGTAAGATACAACAAGACATTACATGCTGAAAAGGCCATGCTTTGCTAGATGAAAAATTATAAATATACAAATAACTATTTCACTTTCTTTTTCAAACAGACACTACAAGAAGACCGGCGGATTAACATTGGCAGGAGGGGACCCTCTGTCATTCAACGCTTCAATCAAGGTAAAGTATTAAGTATAAACAAGAAAGAACCATAAGCCTTATTCAATTGCGACTTCCTCAATTCAATAGGGCTCTATATAAGCACATAACATATTTTTTATACAGAACTTTTTAGTTACTGAACTTCTAACCACAATCAAGGTTTTCAATAACTAAAAACTTTGCTCAATAAATATGTTATGTGATTATATAGAGCCCTCTTCAATTGGCAAAATTGCAACTCAATGAGGACCTATATATCTTTAATGGCCAAGGGCCTCACTCAAATGTGATTTGCCCATTTCAATAGGGCTCTATATAAGCACAGAGCATATTTTTTAAAGGAACTTTTTATTTTGTGAACACGTTGCTTTTGGATACAAGTTCACTAAATACAAAATTCGGTAAAAAAATATGCTCTGTGCTGATATTGAGCTCTATTCCATTGGCCAAAACACAATTGAATGAGGAGCTGACAATATAACAAATGCAGTAACCAAAGGCCCTCATTCAATTGCTATTTTGGACAATTAAATATGGCTATAAATAAGCACTTTTAGGCCCTTATTCAATTTTAAAAAATATATGTGATGTGCTTATTTACAACCCTATTCAATTTTCAACATTGCAATTCAATGACGGCCTTAGAGTACTATTACATTGTAAAAAATGCAATTGAATGAGGGGCAAACTATGCAACATATGGTACACACAAAGGCCCTCATTCAATTGCAATTTGCACAATTGAATAGGGCTCTAAATAACAACATAACATTTTTTTTAAAAGAAGTTTTTAGTTACTAAAAATCTATCCAAAATAAATTTTTACAATGACTAAAAACTTCTTTAAAAAAATATGCTATGTGCTTATTTAGGGCACGATTCAATTAGCCAAATCGCAATTGAATGAGACACAAACTGCTACACACAAAACAGAATTTCTTATTCAATGTTTAACAACCTATAAGCCTTACAAAGAAGCAAAGATAAGAATAACAAAAGTGTTGCGCACCTAATAGCATTGTACAAAAAATCACACAAACACATAGGAAACTACATTAACATTCTTCTTTAATGTTTAACAACCTATAACCAGTACAATCAAGAATACAAAACTTTTGCACAAGTGGTGCGCACAAAACAGGATTGTCAAAAACTAACACAAACACATAGCAAACTACATTAATTATATTATTTCAAATTTTACTAACTATAACCATCCCAATAAAGGTTAAATAAGTATACCACAAGTGGTGCGCACAAAACAGGATTGTACAAAAAATAACATAAACACATAGCAAAATAAATTTATATTCTTATTTAATATATCACAACCCACAAGCCTTACTAAGAACCTTAAATAAGAATAACAAAAGTCGTGGGATTGTACAGAAAGTAAAATAAACAAATATAGAAAAAAATAACCATAACTGATACAATACAGCCAAAATCATAAATTTTTTACTTATTTAAAAGACATTTCACTCAAACAAAATTTTCTATTTTATATTACAACAGATACTGCGTGAAGACAATCGGACGAGGACTTTCTCCACAGGACCGGACCATCGGACGAGGACTTTCAACACAGGACCAGACCAGCAGACGAGGAATTTCAACACAGGACCAGACCAGCAGACGAGGAATTTCAACACAGGACCAGACCATCGGACGAGGACTTTCACCAAAGGACCACAACATCGGACGAGGGCTATCGCCACAGGACCACAACATCGGACGAGGGCTATCGCCACAGGACCACACCATCGGACGAGGACTTCCAACAGAGGACCACACCATTGGACAACGATTTTGAACCGAGGACCAACAAACATTCGGATTTAAATCACACTTCAACCAAGGTACAGTATAATAACTACTAGAGTATAAAACTAAAGAAACTGCTTTCAGTTGCATCCGTGTCAACAGAAAAATAAAAAAAATAATTTACTATCTCCCTTATTCTATTTAAATTGCTACTATGCAATACATAGCTCAATAACCACATCACTTTTTTTTTAGCAAAGAAGTTTTGCAGTGGAAAATATCTATCCACAAACAACGTTTTTAATAAATAAAACCATTATTTTAAAAAAATATGTTACATGCTTATTTACAGCAGTATTCCATTGGCGAAATTCTTAGCCAGTGAGGACAGGAATTATAAATTTAACTAAATATAAATGATACATTAATGATTTGCCTTTTATTTCACCAATTGTGCACAAGAATCTTTAACAGGAATTACAAATTAAAATATACTCAATTACATTTATTTTTTTTCCTTTACAGATTAATATGGCTGATAACGAGACCAAAGAAGAGAAGAAAAGACGTCAAACTAGAGAAAGACAAGAGAGATGGGCCGCCCAGCAGACACCGGAGGAGAAAGAAATTCGACGAGAAAAAGAACGCAAAAGACTTGCAAATAAAAGAATATCAGCTGCAAAAATGAAAGATACAACCAAAAAAAATAAAAAGATAATAAAGCATTTACAAACTGTTCCTAAAACATCAGATGACATTTTACAAGATACCAGTCAAGACAGACCAAAAAAAGCAACTACAAAAACAAAGCATTTACAAACTCTTACTAAAAACTTACAGGACATTTCAACCAAACAAGGACAATATATACCAAGAAAATCCACGAAAAAAACTAAACATTTAGAACCTGTTGTTGAAACATTTCATGACTTTTCATCTGATGAATATGAAAGTCAACATCCGATATGCTTTGCAAATTGTCCTTTACTGAAGTCTTTAGCAGTAGAGGTTCATAGTTGTGGGGACATGAGTACTCAATGTCAATTTTGTGAGGCTTATTATTTTAAACAGGAGAGACCCAGAGATGGACAATTTATTAGTTGTTGTCAAAAAGGAAAGTTCAAACTTCCAGAAAGAAAACAATTTCCAACCTATTTACAAAATATTATGACTGAACCTACTTTTCCAAATTACAAAAATTTTAAGACAAACATAGGATCCTACAATAGTGCCATATCATTTGCATCTATGGGGGCAACATTGGCTGCTAATGTACCAGGACATGGTCCTTACTGTTTTAAAGTCCAAGGACAAATTTATCATCGGACTTCACATTTACATCCAGAGGAAGGAGAGCAAAGAAAATTCGCTCAACTATATGTCCTAGATACAATGGAAGCTGTTGACCAACGTATGCAGATGGAAGAAAATAAAAAATGCTTACCCAGTGTTTTTATAGAGCTAAATAACATTATGGACAACAATCCCTACAGTAAAGCTTAAAAAAAATTGGCAGAAGTAGAAAATGAACAACTACTTCATGCACAAAGACATCAATTACCCATGCCAAAGGTTAATATGGTGCTTAAAAGAGACAGACATACTGATAAACGTCGTTATAACTTGCCAACATCAAATGAGGTTGCAATGGTCTTTCAGAATGATGAAGGAGAACCACCATTTCAAAGAGACATTAGAGTATATCCCAGAAATGAGGAGCAACCATTTATTAATATTAATATCTTAAGTCCAAATTTAGATCCAATGACATATCCCATCTTTTTCCCACATGGAGAAGCAGGTTGGCAACCAAAATTAACCCTTCCCAGTTACCCAAATGCTAAAGCCAGAATCCGAAATAATGTTTCTATGCTTGAATTTAAAGTTGCTCAAATTGCCATTAGAGATGAATTTAATCCAATTTTATGTGGTGGGAAACTAACACAACAATGGATTATTGATTCATATTTGCAAGTTGAGGCAAATAATTTAAACTTTATAAAATATCAACAAGATAAACTACGTGTAGAACAATATTGTGGACTCATGGACTATGTTGCTGACGTGGCTACAAGCAGAGACATGACAGCTGGCAAAGCCATCATTTTACCATCTTCCTTTCAAGGATCTCCTCGAAATATGAGAGAAAGATACAATGATGCTATGGCTATTGTGACAAAATTTGGAAAACCAGATTTATTTGTGACATTTACATGTAATCCACAATGGCCAGAAATTAATCAAAATCTACTTCTTGGACAAAGTGCTTCAGATCGACCAGATTTAGTAGCCAGAGTTTTTAAGATCAAATTAAATGAATTAATACGTGACTTCACTATAAATCAGTTATTTGGCAAATGTCTTGCTTATGTATATACCATTGAATTTCAAAAAAGAGGCCTTCCACATGCACATCTTCTCATAATACTTCAAGAGAAAGATAAATTAGATACTTCGGACAAAGTGGATGCAGTCATAGTTGCTGAACTACCAGATCCAGAACTATATGGTAGACTATATGAGATTGTTACTCATCGCATGATTCATGGACCCTGTGGAGACCTTAATCCACAATCACCATGTATGGAAAATAATCAATGTTCAAAAGATTTTCCAAAAGATTATAGAGACAAAACATATGCAAATTGTGATGGATATCCACTTTATAAAAGAAGAGAAGGAGATAGTGCCATTATTTGTGGAAAAAAAGTGGACAATAGATATGTAGTACCCTACAATCCACATTTACTCATGAAGTACAACGCCCACATCAACGTAGAAGCCTGCACTTCCATCAAATCCATTAAATATGTCTACAAATATATTTACAAAGGTTACGATGCAGCTACTGTAGTCGTCAAAAGTGCAGACAACCCTGAAAGTAGTGAGTTAGTACATGATGAACTTGCATCTCATGTAGATGCTCGCTATGTCAGTGCGCCAGAAGCTATGTGGCGGCTTTTAAAATTTGAAATGCATGATAGATCACATGCAGTATATAGGTTAGCAGTACATTTGCCACAACGACATTTAGTCTATTTCCATGCTGGAAATGAAATGAATGCATTGGCCCAAAGTGAAGATCGTCACACTACACTAACTGCATGGTTTGCATTAAATTCCACTGATGCTGAAGCAACACAATACTTATATATTGAAATTCCATATCACTATGTTTTTGTGAATGGATTATGGAGAGCAAGAAAAACCAGAGGCAATAAAATAATTCCACGAATTTACACAGTCAGTCCAAGAGATGTTGAACGTTTTTGCTTACGGATATTACTTTTAAATGTTCCAGGAGCACAAAGTTTTGAACAATTAAGAACTGTTAATGACATTGTATATGAATCCTTCCATTTAGCTGCAAGACATAGAAACTTACTCGCTGATGATACAGAGTGGGAAAGATGTTTAGAAGAAGCAGCACAATGTCAAATGCCACGACAGATGAGAGAACAATTTGCTTTTATTTGTATCTTCTCAAATGCTCCAAATGCATTAGCTTTGTGGGAGACTTTTAAAAGTAATATGGCTGAAGACTTTATGCGACGATACAATGAACCCATTGCACACTTAAAAGCGTTAATGGAAATTCAAGAAGTCTTTTTAACTCATGGATTAAGTTGTGCAAGTTTTAATTTGCCTGATCCAGGTCTTATAGATGACATTAACTTTGAAGACTATGACATTCAACTACAAGCAGAAAGAACAGAAGAAAGACTTGCAACTTTAAGTACACTACAATTGCAAGCATTTCATGCCATTAAAAATGCTATAGATGATGACATGGTGACAGAGCGTTATTTCTATCTTGATGGACCTGGCGGATCAGGGAAAACATATTTGTACAATTTATTAATAAATTCAGTACGAGCACAAGGAAAAATAGCAATGGCGTTTGCCACTACTGGAATTGCTGCACTTTTATTAGGTGGAAGAACTGTTCATAGTGGATTTAAACTGCCAGTGCCTATTTTAGAAAATTCTGTGTCAGATATTCGCATGACATCCTTACAAGCAAAGAAATTGAAGAAATGTAAATTAATTATAATAGATGAGGCCACAATGATGTCATGCTATGCCCTCCAATGTATTGACCGTTTGCTTCGTGAAGTCATGGATAATATTTTTCCATTTGGTGGAAAGGTAATGTTGTTGGGTGGCGATTTTAGACAAACATTACCTGTCGTTGTACATGGAAATCGAACAGACATTATTGAAACATGTATAAAGTCAAGTACAGTATGGAAACATTTTACCCATCTTCAACTGCAACAAAATATGAGATCAGAAGGCCAAACTGATTTCAATGATTGGCTTATTACAATTGGAGAAGGCAGAACAGAAAAAATACTACATTTACCTGACGACACTGTAGAGATCCCACCTCATATGATTTGTCAACAAGATATTATATCGGCTATATTTGAAGGGAGCATAAATAACGAAGAATATTCCGAGCTTGCCAACCAAGTTATACTGACGTGTAAAAATAAAGATGCATTAATACTCAATAATGAAATCTTAAAAAAAATTAATGCACCACAAAGAAATTATCACAGTGCTGATTCTGTACTTGCTGATGACAATGAAAGTCAGGCAAACTTTTCAACTGAATTCATTAACTCTTTAACTCCTTCTGGAATGCCACCACATATTTTGCAGCTAAAGAAAGGTGCAATTATCATGTTACTGCGAAATATGAACCCCAAAAAAGGCCTATGCAATGGCACAAGATTAATTGTTCAACAATTAAAGGACCATTTTATAGATGCTGAAATTTTAACTGGGACCCATAAAGGAGAGAGAGTTTTCATACCAAGAATAGATTTAGCACCAAGTGAAAGTAGTCTCCCTTTTATACTTCAAAGAAGACAATTTCCCATTATTATGGCATTTGCCATGACCATTAATAAATCACAAGGTCAAACTTTCAAATCTGTGGGTATTTACTTGGAAGAACCAGTTTTTGCACATGGTCAATTGTACGTTGCGTTGTCACGCTGCAAAAATCCACAGGCTATTAAAGTTTACATTGAAAACAATGAAAGTCAAGGTGATTTATTAGAAGATGGACGTATTTTTACTAAAAACATTGTCTACTATGAAGTACTATTACTTTGCAGGATACAAACTAAAGCCATGCAAACATTTTGGAAAAACATTAAAAAATACTAAACAATTGGTTGTTTAATTCAGTCATAATTAATGGAAGTCATGTTTATGGATAATTCGCCTCACAAAATACTTGCCTTGCATTTCTATGAAAAATTATGTTAAAATGTTAAGTCACTATGTTAATGTTTCTAATGTTACAAGTTTAAAAACAATATTTTCAAGTTATTTCATTCAACATATTACAAAGTTCATGTTAAGAGCTCAAGCACCTTTTAAGTCACAATGTAAATATTCTCTGTTATCTTAAGATTACTACCTACATTAATGTTTATCGCCAGTTTATGTGCTCAGTAATTAATTACTTTAATTACGTACGGTTTAAGGAGAGTTTTTACTGTATGCCTTCCTCTACATTCAATGTATATTAAACTTAACAATTATTCTGATACAAATTGCATGTTAATACTGATTAATTTAAAGTTAAACTGTTTTTACATTCAAATGTTAATACTTTTAATTCAAAATTATGTTACAAAATGTATTTACTATGTTCCTGTTTATAATGTTCAAAATTAGACAAATGTTTTGCAAAAATTCCAAAGTTACATAAAAAATAAAGTTCAATTTTAAAAATATATACTTTCAAGGTTATTGCTTACATATATTTTAAACTTCATGTTAAAATTCGGCACGTTTCAAAAAGTCTTTTTACTTTTTACTTTTCTCTGGATTCTATGTATATTAAAGTGAACAATTCTTCAGATACAAATTTCTTTTTAAAAAACCATTACATCAACGTTTTACAAAAATACATGTTCATATCACAATACTTACAATGGTCAAAAATATATTTAAATAACTAAACAACTTCACAAACATATACATCACATTGCCGTCATTTTTTGACGGGCAAGTCGCTAGTCACATATTATAATTGTGTGTTGGAAAAAAAAAATATAAGGTTAATTTAACCATTTAAATATGAGTCATGTATACTGATATGTCACACGTACACAAAATAATTACATTAAACTATGGAATGTGCTTCATGTATGTGACATATGTGTGTAGCCCCCAACAAAAAATAAGGTCAATTGAAAATAATTACAGAACTATATTTAAATGACATTAATTTACTGCAATTCAATAGATCATATAAAGCTGAATCTTTCTATTTCTTTTAATATTCAAACAGACTCTGCATCAACAGCGTCTCTCAACAATTTGCACCGTGCACTGTGAAGCACAATCCCTTTTAAAGAACACCAACAAAGAAGAAGAGGTAAGATACAACAAGACATTACATGCTGAAAAGGCCATGCTTTGCTAGATGAAAAATTATAAATATACAAATAACTATTTCACTTTCTTTTTCAAACAGACACTACAAGAAGACCGGCGGATTAACATTGGCAGGAGGGGACCCTCTGTCATTCGACACTTCAATCAAGGTAAAGTATTAAGTATAAACAAGAAAGAACCATGAGCCTTATTCAATTGCGACTTCCTCAATTCAATAGGGCTCTATATAAGCACATAACATATTTTTTATACAGAACTTTTTAGTTACTGAACTTCTAACCACAATCAAGGTTTTCAATAACTAAAAACTTTGCTCAATAAATATGTTATGTGATTATATAGAGCCCTCTTCAATTGGCAAAATTGCAATTCAATGAGGACCTATATATCTTTAATGGCCAAGGGCCTCACTCAAATGTGATTTGCCCATTTCAATAGGGCTCTATATAAGCACAGAGCATATTTTTTAAAGGAACTTTTTATTTTGTGAACACGTTGCTTTTGGATACAAGTTCACTAAATACAAAATTCGGTAAAAAAATATGCTCTGTGCTGATATTGAGCTCTATTCCATTGGCCAAAACACAATTGAATGAGGAGCTGACAATATAACAAATGCAGTAACCAAAGGCCCTCATTCAATTGCTATTTTGGACAATTAAATATGGCTATAAATAAGCACTTTTAGGCCCTTATTCAATTTTAAAAAATATATGTGATGTGCTTATTTACAACCCTATTCAATTTTCAACATTGCAATTCAATGACGGCCTTAGAGTACTATTACATTGTAAAAAATGCAATTGAATGAGGGGCAAACTATGCAACATATGGTACACACAAAGGCCCTCATTCAATTGCAATTTGCACAATTGAATAGGGCTCTAAATAACAACATAACATTTTTTTTTAAAGAAGTTTTTAGTTACTAAAAATCTATCCAAAATAAATTTTTTCAATGACTAAAAACTTCTTTAAAAAAAGATGCTATGTGCTTATTTAGGGCACGATTCAATTAGCCAAATCGCAATTGAATGAGACACAAACTGCTACACACAAAACAGAATTTCTTATTCAATGTTTAACAACCTATAAGCCTTACAAAGAAGCAAAGATAAGAATAACAAAAGTGTTGCGCACCTAATAGCATTGTACAAAAAATCACACAAACACATAGGAAACTACATTAACATTCCTCTTTAATGTTTAACAACCTATAACCAGTACAATCAAGAATACAAAACTTTTGCACAAGTGGTGCGCACAAAACAGGATTGTCAAAAACTAACACAAACACATAGCAAACTACATTAATTATATTATTTCAAATTTTACTAACTATAACCATCCCAATAAAGGTTAAATAAGTATACCACAAGTGGTGCGCACAAAACAGGATTGTACAAAAAATAACATAAACACATAGCAAAATAAATTTATATTCTTATTTAATATATCACAACCCACAAGCCTTACTAAGAACCTTAAATAAGAATAACAAAAGTCGTGGGATTGTACAGAAAGTAAAATAAACAAATATAGAAAAAAATAACCATAACTGATACAATACAGCCAAAATCATAAATTTTTTACTTATTTAAAAGACATTTCACTCAAACAAAATTTTCTATTTTATATTACAACAGATACTGCGTGAAGACAATCGGACGAGGACTTTCTCCACAGGACCGGACCATCGGACGAGGACTTTCAACACAGGACCAGACCAGCAGACGAGGAATTTCAACACAGGACCAGACCAGCAGACGAGGAATTTCAACACAGGACCAGACCATCGGACGAGGACTTTCACCAAAGGACCACAACATCGGACGAGGGCTATCGCCACAGGACCACAACATCGGACGAGGGCTATCGCCACAGGACCACACCATCGGACGAGGACTTCCAACAGAGGACCACACCATTGGACAACGATTTTGAACCGAGGACCAACAAACATTCGGATTTAAATCACACTTCAACCAAGGTACAGTATAATAACTACTAGAGTATAAAACTAAAGAAACTGCTTTCAGTTGCATCCGTGTCAACAGAAAAATAAAAAAAATAATTTACTATCTCCCTTATTCTATTTAAATTGCTACTATGCAATACATAGCTCAATAACCACATCACTTTTTTTTTTAGCAAAGAAGTTTTGCAGTGGAAAATATCTATCCACAAACAACGTTTTTAATAAATAAAACCATTATTTTAAAAAAATATGTTACATGCTTATTTACAGCAGTATTCCATTGGCGAAATTCTTAGCCAGTGAGGACAGGAATTATAAATTTAACTAAATATAAATGATACATTAATGATTTGCCTTTTATTTCACCAATTGTGCACAAGAATCTTTAACAGGTATTACAAATTAAAATATACTCAATTACATTTATTTTTTTTCCTTTACAGATTAATATGGCTGATAACGAGACCAAAGAAGAGAAGAAAAGACGTCAAACTAGAGAAAGACAAGAGAGATGGGCCGCCCAGCAGACACCGGAGGAGAAAGAAATTCGACGAGAAAAAGAACGCAAAAGACTTGCAAATAAAAGAATATCAGCTGCAAAAATGAAAGATACAACCAAAAAAAATAAAAAGATAATAAAGCATTTACAAACTGTTCCTAAAACATCAGATGACATTTTACAAGATACCAGTCAAGACAGACCAAAAAAAGCAACTACAAAAACAAAGCATTTACAAACTCTTACTAAAAACTTACAGGACATTTCAACCAAACAAGGACAATATATACCAAGAAAATCCACGAAAAAAACTAAACATTTAGAACCTGTTGTTGAAACATTTCATGACTTTTCATCTGATGAATATGAAAGTCAACATCCGATATGCTTTGCAAATTGTCCTTTACTGAAGTCTTTAGCAGTAGAGGTTCATAGTTGTGGGGACATGAGTACTCAATGTCAATTTTGTGAGGCTTATTATTTTAAACAGGAGAGACCCAGAGATGGACAATTTATTAGTTGTTGTCAAAAAGGAAAGTTCAAACTTCCAGAAAGAAAACAATTTCCAACCTATTTACAAAATATTATGACTGAACCTACTTTTCCAAATTACAAAAATTTTAAGACAAACATAGGATCCTACAATAGTGCCATATCATTTGCATCTATGGGGGCAACATTGGCTGCTAATGTACCAGGACATGGTCCTTACTGTTTTAAAGTCCAAGGACAAATTTATCATCGGACTTCACATTTACATCCAGAGGAAGGAGAGCAAAGAAAATTCGCTCAACTATATGTCCTAGATACAATGGAAGCTGTTGACCAACGTATGCAGATGGAAGAAAATAAAAAATGCTTACCCAGTGTTTTTATAGAGCTAAATAACATTATGGACAACAATCCCTACAGTAAAGCTTAAAAAAAATTGGCAGAAGTAGAAAATGAACAACTACTTCATGCACAAAGACATCAATTACCCATGCCAAAGGTTAATATGGTGCTTAAAAGAGACAGACATACTGATAAACGTCGTTATAACTTGCCAACATCAAATGAGGTTGCAATGGTCTTTCAGAATGATGAAGGAGAACCACCATTTCAAAGAGACATTAGAGTATATCCCAGAAATGAGGAGCAACCATTTATTAATATTAATATCTTAAGTCCAAATTTAGATCCAATGACATATCCCATCTTTTTCCCACATGGAGAAGCAGGTTGGCAACCAAAATTAACCCTTCCCAGTTACCCAAATGCTAAAGCCAGAATCCGAAATAATGTTTCTATGCTTGAATTTAAAGTTGCTCAAATTGCCATTAGAGATGAATTTAATCCAATTTTATGTGGTGGGAAACTAACACAACAATGGATTATTGATTCATATTTGCAAGTTGAGGCAAATAATTTAAACTTTATAAAATATCAACAAGATAAACTACGTGTAGAACAATATTGTGGACTCATGGACTATGTTGCTGACGTGGCTACAAGCAGAGACATGACAGCTGGCAAAGCCATCATTTTACCATCTTCCTTTCAAGGATCTCCTCGAAATATGAGAGAAAGATACAATGATGCTATGGCTATTGTGACAAAATTTGGAAAACCAGATTTATTTGTGACATTTACATGTAATCCACAATGGCCAGAAATTAATCAAAATCTACTTCTTGGACAAAGTGCTTCAGATCGACCAGATTTAGTAGCCAGAGTTTTTAAGATCAAATTAAATGAATTAATACGTGACTTCACTATAAATCAGTTATTTGGCAAATGTCTTGCTTATGTATATACCATTGAATTTCAAAAAAGAGGCCTTCCACATGCACATCTTCTCATAATACTTCAAGAGAAAGATAAATTAGATACTTCGGACAAAGTGGATGCAGTCATAGTTGCTGAACTACCAGATCCAGAACTATATGGTAGACTATATGAGATTGTTACTCATCGCATGATTCATGGACCCTGTGGAGACCTTAATCCACAATCACCATGTATGGAAAATAATCAATGTTCAAAAGATTTTCCAAAAGATTATAGAGACAAAACATATGCAAATTGTGATGGATATCCACTTTATAAAAGAAGAGAAGGAGATAGTGCCATTATTTGTGGAAAAAAAGTGGACAATAGATATGTAGTACCCTACAATCCACATTTACTCATGAAGTACAACGCCCACATCAACGTAGAAGCCTGCACTTCCATCAAATCCATTAAATATGTCTACAAATATATTTACAAAGGTTACGATGCAGCTACTGTAGTCGTCAAAAGTGCAGACAACCCTGAAAGTAGTGAGTTAGTACATGATGAACTTGCATCTCATGTAGATGCTCGCTATGTCAGTGCGCCAGAAGCTATGTGGCGGCTTTTAAAATTTGAAATGCATGATAGATCACATGCAGTATATAGGTTAGCAGTACATTTGCCACAACGACATTTAGTCTATTTCCATGCTGGAAATGAAATGAATGCATTGGCCCAAAGTGAAGATCGTCACACTACACTAACTGCATGGTTTGCATTAAATTCCACTGATGCTGAAGCAACACAATACTTATATATTGAAATTCCATATCACTATGTTTTTGTGAATGGATTATGGAGAGCAAGAAAAACCAGAGGCAATAAAATAATTCCACGAATTTACACAGTCAGTCCAAGAGATGTTGAACGTTTTTGCTTACGGATATTACTTTTAAATGTTCCAGGAGCACAAAGTTTTGAACAATTAAGAACTGTTAATGACATTGTATATGAATCCTTCCATTTAGCTGCAAGACATAGAAACTTACTCGCTGATGATACAGAGTGGGAAAGATGTTTAGAAGAAGCAGCACAAATGCCACGACAGATGAGAGAACAATTTGCTTTTATTTGTATCTTCTCAAATGCTCCAAATGCATTAGCTTTGTGGGAGACTTTTAAAAGTAATATGGCTGAAGACTTTATGCGACGATACAATGAACCCATTGCACACTTAAAAGCGTTAATGGAAATTCAAGAAGTCTTTTTAACTCATGGATTAAGTTGTGAAAGTTTTAATTTGCCTGATCCAGGTCTTATAGATGACATTAACTTTGAAGACTATGACATTCAACTACAAGCAGAAAGAACAGAAGAAAGACTTGCAACTTTAAATACACTACAATTGCAAGCATTTCATGCCATTAAAAATGCTATAGATGATGACATGGTGACAGAGCGTTATTTCTATCTTGATGGACCTGGCGGATCAGGGAAAACATATTTGTACAATTTATTAATAAATTCAGTACGAGCACAAGGAAAAATAGCAATGGCGTTTGCCACTATTGGAATTGCTGCACTTTTATTAGGTGGAAGAACTGTTCATAGTGGATTTAAACTGCCAGTGCCTATTTTAGAAAATTCTGTGTCAGATATTCGCATGTCATCCTTACAAGCAAAGAAATTGAAGAAATGTAAATTAATTATAATAGATGAGGCCACAATGATGTCATGCTATGCCCTCCAATGTATTGACCGTTTGCTTCGTGAAGTCATGGATAATATTTTTCCATTTGGTGGAAAGGTAATGTTGTTGGGTGGCGATTTTAGACAAACATTACCTGTCGTTGTACATGGAAATCGAACAGACATTATTGAAACATGTATAAAGTCAAGTACAGTATGGAAACATTTTACCCATCTTCAACTGCAACAAAATATGAGATCAGAAGGCCAAACTGATTTCAATGATTGGCTTATTACAATTGGAGAAGGCAGAACAGAAAAAATACTACATTTACCTGACGACACTGTAGAGATCCCACCTCATATGATTTGTCAACAAGATATTATATCGGCTATATTTGAAGGGAGCATAAATAACGAAGAATATTCCGAGCTTGCCAACCAAGTTATACTGACGTGTAAAAATAAAGATGCATTAATACTCAATAATGAAATCTTAAAAAAAATTAATGCACCACAAAGAAATTATCACAGTGCTGATTCTGTACTTGCTGATGACAATGAAAGTCAGGCAAACTTTTCAACTGAATTCATTAACTCTTTAACTCCTTCTGGAATGCCACCACATATTTTGCAGCTAAAGAAAGGTGCAATTATCATGTTACTGCGAAATATGAACCCCAAAAAAGGCCTATGCAATGGCACAAGATTAATTGTTCAACAATTAAAGGACCATTTTATAGATGCTGAAATTTTAACTGGGACCCATAAAGGAGAGAGAGTTTTCATACCAAGAATAGATTTAGCACCAAGTGAAAGTAGTCTCCCTTTTATACTTCAAAGAAGACAATTTCCCATTATTATGGCATTTGCCATGACCATTAATAAATCACAAGGTCAAACTTTCAAATCTGTGGGTATTTACTTGGAAGAACCAGTTTTTGCACATGGTCAATTGTACGTTGCGTTGTCACGCTGCAAAAATCCACAGGCTATTAAAGTTTACATTGAAAACAATGAAAGTCAAGGTGATTTATTAGAAGATGGACGTATTTTTACTAAAAACATTGTCTACTATGAAGTACTATTACTTTGCAGGATACAAACTAAAGCCATGCAAACATTTTGGAAAAACATTAAAAAATACTAAACAATTGGTTGTTTAATTCAGTCATAATTAATGGAAGTCATGTTTATGGATAATTCGCCTCACAAAATACTTGCCTTGCATTTCTATGAAAAATTATGTTAAAATGTTAAGTCACTATGTTAATGTTTCTAATGTTACAAGTTTAAAAACAATATTTTCAAGTTATTTCATTCAACATATTACAAAGTTCATGTTAAGAGCTCAAGCACCTTTTAAGTCACAATGTAAATATTCTCTGTTATCTTAAGATTACTACCTACATTAATGTTTATCGCCAGTTTATGTGCTCAGTAATTAATTACTTTAATTACGTACGGTTTAAGGAGAGTTTTTACTGTATGCCTTCCTCTACATTCAATGTATATTAAACTTAACAATTATTCTGATACAAATTGCATGTTAATACTGATTAATTTAAAGTTAAACTGTTTTTACATTCAAATGTTAATACTTTTAATTCAAAATTATGTTACAAAATGTATTTACTATGTTCCTGTTTATAATGTTCAAAATTAGACAAATGTTTTGCAAAAATTCCAAAGTTACATAAAAAATAAAGTTCAATTTTAAAAATATATACTTTCAAGGTTATTGCTTACATATATTTTAAACTTCATGTTAAAATTCGGCACGTTTCAAAAAGTCTTTTTACTTTTTACTTTTCTCTGGATTCTATGTATATTAAAGTGAACAATTCTTCAGATACAAATTTCTTTTTAAAAAACCATTACATCAACGTTTTACAAAAATACATGTTCATATCACAATACTTACAATGGTCAAAAATATATTTAAATAACTAAACAACTTCACAAACATATACATCACATTGCCGTCATTTTTTGACGGGCAAGTCGCTAGTCACATATTATAATTGTGTGTTGGAAAAAAAAAATATAAGGTTAATTTAACCATTTAAATATGAGTCATGTATACTGATATGTCACACGTACACAAAATAATTACATTAAACTATGGAATGTGCTTCATGTATGTGACATATGTGTGTAGCCCCCAACAAAAAATAAGGTCAATTGAAAATAATTACAGAACTATATTTAAATGACATTAATTTACTGCAATTCAATAGATCATATAAAGCTGAATCTTTCTATTTCTTTTAATATTCAAACAGACTCTGCATCAACAGCGTCTCTCAACAATTTGCACCGTGCACTGTGAAGCACAATCCCTTTTAAAAAACACCAACAAAGAAGAAGAGGTAAGATACAACAAGACATTACATGCTGAAAAGGCCATGCTTTGCTAGATGAAAAATTATAAATATACAAATAACTATTTCACTTTCTTTTTCAAACAGACACTACAAGAAGACCGGCGGATTAACATTGGCAGGAGGGGACCCTCTGTCATTCGACACTTCAATCAAGGTAAAGTATTAAGTATAAACAAGAAAGAACCATGAGCCTTATTCAATTGCGACTTCCTCAATTCAATAGGGCTCTATATAAGCACATAACATATTTTTTATACAGAACTTTTTAGTTACTGAACTTCTAACCACAATCAAGGTTTTCAATAACTAAAAACTTTGCTCAATAAATATGTTATGTGATTATATAGAGCCCTCTTCAATTGGCAAAATTGCAATTCAATGAGGACCTATATATCTTTAATGGCCAAGGGCCTCACTCAAATGTGATTTGCCCATTTCAATAGGGCTCTATATAAGCACAGAGCATATTTTTTAAAGGAACTTTTTATTTTGTGAACACGTTGCTTTTGGATACAAGTTCACTAAATACAAAATTCGGTAAAAAAATATGCTCTGTGCTGATATTGAGCTCTATTCCATTGGCCAAAACACAATTGAATGAGGAGCTGACAATATAACAAATGCAGTAACCAAAGGCCCTCATTCAATTGCTATTTTGGACAATTAAATATGGCTATAAATAAGCACTTTTAGGCCCTTATTCAATTTTAAAAAATATATGTGATGTGCTTATTTACAACCCTATTCAATTTTCAACATTGCAATTCAATGACGGCCTTAGAGTACTATTACATTGTAAAAAATGCAATTGAATGAGGGGCAAACTATGCAACATATGGTACACACAAAGGCCCTCATTCAATTGCAATTTGCACAATTGAATAGGGCTCTAAATAACAACATAACATTTTTTTTTAAAGAAGTTTTTAGTTACTAAAAATCTATCCAAAATAAATTTTTTCAATGACTAAAAACTTCTTTAAAAAAAGATGCTATGTGCTTATTTAGGGCACGATTCAATTAGCCAAATCGCAATTGAATGAGACACAAACTGCTACACACAAAACAGAATTTCTTATTCAATGTTTAACAACCTATAAGCCTTACAAAGAAGCAAAGATAAGAATAACAAAAGTGTTGCGCACCTAATAGCATTGTACAAAAAATCACACAAACACATAGGAAACTACATTAACATTCCTCTTTAATGTTTAACAACCTATAACCAGTACAATCAAGAATACAAAACTTTTGCACAAGTGGTGCGCACAAAACAGGATTGTCAAAAACTAACACAAACACATAGCAAACTACATTAATTATATTATTTCAAATTTTACTAACTATAACCATCCCAATAAAGGTTAAATAAGTATACCACAAGTGGTGCGCACAAAACAGGATTGTACAAAAAATAACATAAACACATAGCAAAATAAATTTATATTCTTATTTAATATATCACAACCCACAAGCCTTACTAAGAACCTTAAATAAGAATAACAAAAGTCGTGGGATTGTACAGAAAGTAAAATAAACAAATATAGAAAAAAATAACCATAACTGATACAATACAGCCAAAATCATAAATTTTTTACTTATTTAAAAGACATTTCACTCAAACAAAATTTTCTATTTTATATTACAACAGATACTGCGTGAAGACAATCGGACGAGGACTTTCTCCACAGGACCGGACCATCGGACGAGGACTTTCAACACAGGACCAGACCAGCAGACGAGGAATTTCAACACAGGACCAGACCAGCAGACGAGGAATTTCAACACAGGACCAGACCATCGGACGAGGACTTTCACCAAAGGACCACAACATCGGACGAGGGCTATCGCCACAGGACCACAACATCGGACGAGGGCTATCGCCACAGGACCACACCATCGGACGAGGACTTCCAACAGAGGACCACACCATTGGACAACGATTTTGAACCGAGGACCAACAAACATTCGGATTTAAATCACACTTCAACCAAGGTACAGTATAATAACTACTAGAGTATAAAACTAAAGAAACTGCTTTCAGTTGCATCCGTGTCAACAGAAAAATAAAAAAAATAATTTACTATCTCCCTTATTCTATTTAAATTGCTACTATGCAATACATAGCTCAATAACCACATCACTTTTTTTTTTAGCAAAGAAGTTTTGCAGTGGAAAATATCTATCCACAAACAACGTTTTTAATAAATAAAACCATTATTTTAAAAAAATATGTTACATGCTTATTTACAGCAGTATTCCATTGGCGAAATTCTTAGCCAGTGAGGACAGGAATTATAAATTTAACTAAATATAAATGATACATTAATGATTTGCCTTTTATTTCACCAATTGTGCACAAGAATCTTTAACAGGAATTACAAATTAAAATATACTCAATTACATTTATTTTTTTTCCTTTACAGATTAATATGGCTGATAACGAGACCAAAGAAGAGAAGAAAAGACGTCAAACTAGAGAAAGACAAGAGAGATGGGCCGCCCAGCAGACACCGGAGGAGAAAGAAATTCGACGAGAAAAAGAACGCAAAAGACTTGCAAATAAAAGAATATCAGCTGCAAAAATGAAAGATACAACCAAAAAAAATAAAAAGATAATAAAGCATTTACAAACTGTTCCTAAAACATCAGATGACATTTTACAAGATACCAGTCAAGACAGACCAAAAAAAGCAACTACAAAAACAAAGCATTTACAAACTCTTACTAAAAACTTACAGGACATTTCAACCAAACAAGGACAATATATACCAAGAAAATCCACGAAAAAAACTAAACATTTAGAACCTGTTGTTGAAACATTTCATGACTTTTCATCTGATGAATATGAAAGTCAACATCCGATATGCTTTGCAAATTGTCCTTTACTGAAGTCTTTAGCAGTAGAGGTTCATAGTTGTGGGGACATGAGTACTCAATGTCAATTTTGTGAGGCTTATTATTTTAAACAGGAGAGACCCAGAGATGGACAATTTATTAGTTGTTGTCAAAAGGAAAGTTCAAACTTCCAGAAAGAAAACAATTTCCAACCTATTTACAAAATATTATGACTGAACCTACTTTTCCAAATTACAAAAATTTTAAGACAAACATAGGATCCTACAATAGTGCCATATCATTTGCATCTATGGGGGCAACATTGGCTGCTAATGTACCAGGACATGGTCCTTACTGTTTTAAAGTCCAAGGACAAATTTATCATCGGACTTCACATTTACATCCAGAGGAAGGAGAGCAAAGAAAATTCGCTCAACTATATGTCCTAGATACAATGGAAGCTGTTGACCAACGTATGCAGATGGAAGAAAATAAAAAATGCTTACCCAGTGTTTTTATAGAGCTAAATAACATTATGGACAACAATCCCTACAGTAAAGCTTAAAAAAAATTGGCAGAAGTAGAAAATGAACAACTACTTCATGCACAAAGACATCAATTACCCATGCCAAAGGTTAATATGGTGCTTAAAAGAGACAGACATACTGATAAACGTCGTTATAACTTGCCAACATCAAATGAGGTTGCAATGGTCTTTCAGAATGATGAAGGAGAACCACCATTTCAAAGAGACATTAGAGTATATCCCAGAAATGAGGAGCAACCATTTATTAATATTAATATCTTAAGTCCAAATTTAGATCCAATGACATATCCCATCTTTTTCCCACATGGAGAAGCAGGTTGGCAACCAAAATTAACCCTTCCCAGTTACCCAAATGCTAAAGCCAGAATCCGAAATAATGTTTCTATGCTTGAATTTAAAGTTGCTCAAATTGCCATTAGAGATGAATTTAATCCAATTTTATGTGGTGGGAAACTAACACAACAATGGATTATTGATTCATATTTGCAAGTTGAGGCAAATAATTTAAACTTTATAAAATATCAACAAGGTAAACTACGTGTAGAACAATATTGTGGACTCATGGACTATGTTGCTGACGTGGCTACAAGCAGAGACATGACAGCTGGCAAAGCCATCATTTTACCATCTTCCTTTCAAGGATCTCCTCGAAATATGAGAGAAAGATACAATGATGCTATGGCTATTGTGACAAAATTTGGAAAACCAGATTTATTTGTGACATTTACATGTAATCCACAATGGCCAGAAATTAATCAAAATCTACTTCTTGGACAAAGTGCTTCAGATCGACCAGATTTAGTAGCCAGAGTTTTTAAGATCAAATTAAATGAATTAATACGTGACTTCACTATAAATCAGTTATTTGGCAAATGTCTTGCTTATGTATATACCATTGAATTTCAAAAAAGAGGCCTTCCACATGCACATCTTCTCATAATACTTCAAGAGAAAGATAAATTAGATACTTCGGACAAAGTGGATGCAGTCATAGTTGCTGAACTACCAGATCCAGAACTATATGGTAGACTATATGAGATTGTTACTCATCGCATGATTCATGGACCCTGTGGAGACCTTAATCCACAATCACCATGTATGGAAAATAATCAATGTTCAAAAGATTTTCCAAAAGATTATAGAGACAAAACATATGCAAATTGTGATGGATATCCACTTTATAAAAGAAGAGAAGGAGATAGTGCCATTATTTGTGGAAAAAAAGTGGACAATAGATATGTAGTACCCTACAATCCACATTTACTCATGAAGTACAACGCCCACATCAACGTAGAAGCCTGCACTTCCATCAAATCCATTAAATATGTCTACAAATATATTTACAAAGGTTACGATGCAGCTACTGTAGTCGTCAAAAGTGCAGACAACCCTGAAAGTAGTGAGTTAGTACATGATGAACTTGCATCTCATGTAGATGCTCGCTATGTCAGTGCGCCAGAAGCTATGTGGCGGCTTTTAAAATTTGAAATGCATGATAGATCACATGCAGTATATAGGTTAGCAGTACATTTGCCACAACGACATTTAGTCTATTTCCATGCTGGAAATGAAATGAATGCATTGGCCCAAAGTGAAGATCGTCACACTACACTAACTGCATGGTTTGCATTAAATTCCACTGATGCTGAAGCAACACAATACTTATATATTGAAATTCCATATCACTATGTTTTTGTGAATGGATTATGGAGAGCAAGAAAAACCAGAGGCAATAAAATAATTCCACGAATTTACACAGTCAGTCCAAGAGATGTTGAACGTTTTTGCTTACGGATATTACTTTTAAATGTTCCAGGAGCACAAAGTTTTGAACAATTAAGAACTGTTAATGACATTGTATATGAATCCTTCCATTTAGCTGCAAGACATAGAAACTTACTCGCTGATGATACAGAGTGGGAAAGATGTTTAGAAGAAGCAGCACAAATGCCACGACAGATGAGAGAACAATTTGCTTTTATTTGTATCTTCTCAAATGCTCCAAATGCATTAGCTTTGTGGGAGACTTTTAAAAGTAATATGGCTGAAGACTTTATGCGACGATACAATGAACCCATTGCACACTTAAAAGCGTTAATGGAAATTCAAGAAGTCTTTTTAACTCATGGATTAAGTTGTGCAAGTTTTAATTTGCCTGATCCAGGTCTTATAGATGACATTAACTTTGAAGACTATGACATTCAACTACAAGCAGAAAGAACAGAAGAAAGACTTGCAACTTTAAATACACTACAATTGCAAGCATTTCATGCCATTAAAAATGCTATAGATGATGACATGGTGACAGAGCGTTATTTCTATCTTGATGGACCTGGCGGATCAGGGAAAACATATTTGTACAATTTATTAATAAATTCAGTACGAGCACAAGGAAAAATAGCAATGGCGTTTGCCACTACTGGAATTGCTGCACTTTTATTAGGTGGAAGAACTGTTCATAGTGGATTTAAACTGCCAGTGCCTATTTTAGAAAATTCTGTGTCAGATATTCGCATGACATCCTTACAAGCAAAGAAATTGAAGAAATGTAAATTAATTATAATAGATGAGGCCACAATGATGTCATGCTATGCCCTCCAATGTATTGACCGTTTGCTTCGTGAAGTCATGGATAATATTTTTCCATTTGGTGGAAAGGTAATGTTGTTGGGTGGCGATTTTAGACAAACATTACCTGTCGTTGTACATGGAAATCGAACAGACATTATTGAAACATGTATAAAGTCAAGTACAGTATGGAAACATTTTACCCATCTTCAACTGCAACAAAATATGAGATCAGAAGGCCAAACTGATTTCAATGATTGGCTTATTACAATTGGAGAAGGCAGAACAGAAAAAATACTACATTTACCTGACGACACTGTAGAGATCCCACCTCATATGATTTGTCAACAAGATATTATATCGGCTATATTTGAAGGGAGCATAAATAACGAAGAATATTCCGAGCTTGCCAACCAAGTTATACTGACGTGTAAAAATAAAGATGCATTAATACTCAATAATGAAATCTTAAAAAAAATTAATGCACCACAAAGAAATTATCACAGTGCTGATTCTGTACTTGCTGATGACAATGAAAGTCAGGCAAACTTTTCAACTGAATTCATTAACTCTTTAACTCCTTCTGGAATGCCACCACATATTTTGCAGCTAAAGAAAGGTGCAATTATCATGTTACTGCGAAATATGAACCCCAAAAAAGGCCTATGCAATGGCACAAGATTAATTGTTCAACAATTAAAGGACCATTTTATAGATGCTGAAATTTTAACTGGGACCCATAAAGGAGAGAGAGTTTTCATACCAAGAATAGATTTAGCACCAAGTGAAAGTAGTCTCCCTTTTATACTTCAAAGAAGACAATTTCCCATTATTATGGCATTTGCCATGACCATTAATAAATCACAAGGTCAAACTTTCAAATCTGTGGGTATTTACTTGGAAGAACCAGTTTTTGCACATGGTCAATTGTACGTTGCGTTGTCGTGCTGCAAAAATCCACAGGCTATTAAAGTTTACATTGAAAACAATGAAAGTCAAGGTGATTTATTAGAAGATGGACGTATTTTTACTAAAAACATTGTCTACTATGAAGTACTATAACTTTGCAGGATACAAACTAAAGCCATGCAAACATTTTGGAAAAACATTAAAAAATACTAAACAATTGGTTGTTTAATTCAGTCATAATTAATGGAAGTCATGTTTATGGATAATTCGCCTCACAAAATACTTGCCTTGCATTTCTATGAAAAATTATGTTAAAATGTTAAGTCACTATGTTAATGTTTCTAATGTTACAAGTTTAAAAACAATATTTTCAAGTTATTTCATTCAACATATTACAAAGTTCATGTTAATGCTCAAGCACCTTTTAAGTCACAATGTAAATATTCTCTGTTATCTTAAGATTACTACCTACATTAATGTTTATCGCCAGTTTATGTGCTCAGTAATTAATTACTTTAATTACGTACGGTTTAAGGAGAGTTTTTACTGTATGCCTTCCTCTACATTCAATGTATATTAAACTTAACAATTATTCTGATACAAATTGCATGTTAATACTGATTAATTTAAAGTTAAACTGTTTTTACATTCAAATGTTAATACTTTTAATTCAAAATTATGTTACAAAATGTATTTACTATGTTCCTGTTTATAATGTTCAAAATTAGACAAATGTTTTGCAAAAATTCCAAAGTTACATAAAAAATAAAGTTCAATTTTAAAAATATATACTTTCAAGGTTATTGCTTACATATATTTTAAACTTCATGTTAAAATTCGGCACGTTTCAAAAAGTCTTTTTACTTTTTACTTTTCTCTGGATTCTATGTATATTAAAGTGAACAATTCTTCAGATACAAATTTCTTTTTAAAAAACCATTACATCAACGTTTTACAAAAATACATGTTCATATCACAATACTTACAATGGTCAAAAATATATTTAAATAACTAAACAACTTCACAAACATATACATCACATTGCCGTCATTTTTTGACGGGCAAGTCGCTAGTCACATATTATAATTGTCAAACTACGAGACGTCGTCACGCTTTGCATGGTGTATACGACTTAGGCGATGAGTGTCAAAGGTGCTCATCGCTTGCAAGCCTCGTGTAGCGAATCGAGCCGTTAACTCATAGCACTTAGGTGATGAGGCGCTCATCGCCTGCTAGCCTCGCAGGCGAGGTGAGCAGTGGAGGTGAGGTGAGCAGTGGAGGCAATAAAACACGCCGCACATAGCCAGAAAGGAGCGCCAAAGGCGCTCCTGCGAGTTTTGCAAAGCAAAATAAACCAATCACACATTCAAACACGCGGGACTTAGCCTCCAAACACTTAGGAAATACTGGATCGCTTCAGGCTGCAAGAAGTGATGAATGCAGGACTTAGAAAAAACAAAATACGAGATGCAGGACTTAGAGAAAAAAAATAAGAGATAGGAAAAATACGTCCGGGACCCCCGCTGCAGTTAAACACCGAACCCCTGCTGCCGAGAGTACTTCAAGTACCCCTCTGGCACCTAAAATGAACCCCCCTATGCTGGGGGTCCTCTCGAGTCTAATGAATATAAGTACTATAAGTACCCCACCTGGTACCTAAAATTAACCCAATCACTCATGGGGGGTAATATATATCCTCATGAGCCTCTAATTAACCCTATCGGTCCCATAAGGGTCTATACAGACCCTTATGGGACAATACTTAACCCTCCCAATTAACACTATAAGTGCGATAGGGGTCGTCCAGGACCCTCATGACACAAAGTCTAAACACTACACTATTAACCCTTTCCAACCCTACCCCATTCTATGAACCCCCCTCTAACTAATTAACCCTCCTCTACCCTATCATATTGACCCCCCTCTACCTTACTCTATTAACCCCTAAACTACCTACCTAACCCCCTAATAAAATCCCTAGCACCCCACTAATTACAAAAAATAAAAAAAACTACATTACAGAAAAAAATACAATTACTGAAAATTAAAAAAATACATTACACAAATTAATAAAACTACATTACATGAAATAAAAAAACAAGAATTACATAAAATAAAAAAAAACTAGAATTACATAAAATAAAAAAAACTAGATTACTGAAAATAAAAAAAACTATAGTTACATAGTTTTATAGTTACATAGGGCCTCATTCTATTAGCGGCCGCAGCCGTTGCGGGGCCGCAAGGACCGGCCGCAAGCTATTCGGCTATTCTATTCCCTTACGGCCGGGGGCTCCGGCAGGCTTGCGGCCGGCACCTTGCTATCTCTTGCGGCCGCTCGTGCCGGAGGAAAGCCTTTGATCTAAAACGGCCGCAAGAGTTTCGGCAGTAAGAAATTCCTATTTGCAATTCAATTGCTACGGGAAACCTCTCTGCAAGGCTAAAAACGAGCCGCTGCTTACTTGCAGGAAAGAGGTCCCGCTAGCACCAATTAAGCACATAAAATAGCTCAAATAAAGCCATCCTGCACTTTGAGAAGACTATAAAGGGATTTTAGGTGTTAGAAAAAATAGCACATAATTATCCTATACTCAAATCCGTAAAATATTTTATTTTTAATATCCGTAAAATATCCATGTAAAAAGTCCAGAGTGCTTAGAGCACCTCAGACCCGCCCACGCCGCAGCCGGAAAATAAACAGTTAATTCGAACTCGGGTTTGGGCTGATGTGCAAGCTTGAGAGTGGGTTACTTTTAATCCTCATGTCCCCCAATATGATCCCTAGCATTTACAGAGCTGTACAGTGCAGGCTTGAATTTATTTTTGCGTTTTTATATTTCAGAGCTTACGGCCGGTTCCAAGATATGCGGCCGGCCGTAAGAGGAGATCCTTGCGGGGCCGTATAATAGAATCACGAGTTAACAGAACCCCCGCAAGGAATCGCAGCCTTACGGCCGATTTACGGCCGCTAATAGAATGAGGCCCATAGTATTTAGGGTTGAAAAAAGACTTTCAGTCCATCAAGTTCAACCTTTTAAGATCTCCTATGATCTGCAATATGCCGATTAACTATTAATTAATTAGTTGTAAAAAAATAAATAAATAATCAATTCCCTCCTGATCCCAGACACCGGCGACTGGACTTCTCCCTGGATCAATACTGCCTCTCTAATTATCAATGATAACCCTGAATTCCCTTTTTAATTAAAAATAAATCCAGTCCCCTTTTAAAGTTATCTATCGAATCCGCTGTCACCACCTCCTCTGGTAGAGAATTCCACAGATTAACCACCCTTACTTTGAAGAACCCTTTTCTTTCTTTAAGATGGAATCTAGTACATACAATAAAAAACCTATAGTACATAAAAAACAAGCCAGCATTACTGAAAATAGCAAAGGGTAATTTAGACCACTTAACTTGCCAAAATACCCCTCCAGCGATGCTGGTCTTCTGTACTTTGTACCAGACAGGGCCCTCCAAAAGTGTTCACAGCTCCGGTCACACCTAAAAAAAACAAAAACATTACAGTGAATACAAACATAAATACAGCATGTAATTTAATTAATACTAAATAGTCAACTTACCTTTCCAAAATGCCCCTCCAGCGATGCCGCGGTCCTCATGTCTTCATCCCAGGTAGGGCCCCTCCGAAAAATATCCAGATGGTCTAAACATTTTTTTAAAACTAACGGAGCTCCTCCATTGAGGAGCTCCCCACCGCAAATGAGAGTTCTCGCTCATGCTCCGCTAAAAAATTAGAAATGTCACTTTCTGATTGGCTGAAAATGCTGTCAATCATATTTCAGACAATCAGAAGGCGCAAAGGTGTGAGACAATCAAAATGAGATACACCCCTTTATCCCATTCTGTTTGGCTGATGTAACTGTCAATCATTTATAATCCAATCAGAAGGCGCTATCGCCTTCAGCCAATCAGAATGGAATGCACCCAATGGGGTGTATCCCATTCTGATTGGCTCCAAGCATCTGCATCTTCTGATTGGCAGATGTAACTGTCAATCAGATTATAGCCAATCAGAAAACGCAGATACTTGGAGCCAATCTGATTGAAAGTTACATCAGGCAATCAGAAGATGCAGATACTTGGAGCCAATCAGAATGGGATACAATCCCCATGGGGTAAATAAATAGCATAATCTAATATACATGCTATCTATATAATAATACATCCCCAATCTATCTAAATAAATACCACAATCTATCTACAATACATCCTATGCTATCTATATAAAACGCATACCCCTAGCTAACATACAATAAATGCTATCTATATATTAACTAATCTAAGTCTAAGCTAAAATAAAATAATTAAGACCACTTACCTTTGCAGATATCCATTGGGATCAGCCACCTACGAAAAAAATAAAAATAAATTAGTGCAACACGTTAACAGTTTTAAAATAAACATTCTATACATTCTAAATATTCTACTCACCTTTCCGGCATGTCCCGTCCTTATTCTTTTAATCCTTCTCCGGCGCGGCACCTGTTAAAAAAATGCACAACATTAATACACATACATCAAAATAAAATAAACATAATCTACATTCTACTTACCTCCCCGCGATGTCTCCAGCCTCCTCCGGATCCTCTTCTGCCACTCCCTGTATAAAAACAAAAAACTATATACTTACATCCACACTCCCGGACATCCCCGACGCTAATGAGGCTCCAGGAGACTTTTCCGGAAGAAAATAATCAATGGCGCCTTCTGATTGGTTGAAAACGCTGTCTATCAAATTCACCCAATCAGGAGGCGCCAATGTGTGAACCAATCACAAAGGGATACACCATAAAATCCCACTCTGATTGGATAATGCACCTGTCAATCTTTATTTAAACCAATCACAAGGCGCAGATGCCTTCAGTCAATCACAATGGAATACATCCCCACAGGGTGATTGGTTGGAGCCTCTGCGCATTCTGATTGGTTGCACTGACAATAGCCAATCACAATGGAATACACCCTCACGTACTGATTGGTGAAGGATTTGCGCATTCTCATTGTCTACTATTAATATCAATCAATATTACAGCCAATGGGAAGGCGCAGATGTCTTCACCAATCAGTACGTGGGGGTATATTCCATTGTGATTGGCTGATGGCAATAAAGCCTTAGGATTGGTTAAAATAAAGATTGACAGGTGTGTTATCCAATCAGCGTTGTATTTTGGGGTGTATACTTTTTTCATTGGTTCACAAATGGGGTCTTCTCATTGGTTGAATTTGATAGACAGCCTTTTCAGCCAATCAGAAGCCGCCATTGCCAATTTTATTCTGGAACACTCCATAGGAAGGTCATTAGCGTCGGAGACATCTGCCAGGGCGGATGTGCGTCACTTTTTTTTTTTTAATGCGCGGATGCTTTTGGAGAAGACAAGGAGGCCGGAGACATTGCGGAAAGGTAAGTATAATGTACATTGTGTTTATTTAACTTTGGTTTATGTTTACTAATGTAATGTTTTTTTTTACAGGAGTAGCGCCGGTCAAGACGCAAAGATGGACGATGGAACATGGAGGACGTGACATGCTGGGACGTGACATGCTGGAACGGGACATGCTGGAAAGGTGAGTATAATATTTAGAATATTTAGAAAGTTTAGAATGTTTAGTTATTTCATGTAAACGTGTTGTATTCATTTTTTTAATCTTTTTTACCGTAGGTTGCTGATCTGAAGAAACATCTCAAAGGTAAGTGGTCTTAATTATTTTATTGTAGCTTACAATTAGGGTAGCTATATATATATATATATATATATATATATATATATATATATATATATATATAGATAGCATGTATTGTATATTAGATAGATAGATAGATAGATAGATAGATAGGGGAATGTATTATTAGATAGTATTGTATATTAGATAGTGAGATGTATATTACATTATATAGTGGCATGTATATTAGATAGTGGCATGTATATTAGATAGTGGCATGTATATTAGATAGGGGTGTATTGTATTTAATTGAATTGTATTGTATTTTATTTAATTGTGTTGTATTGTATTATATGTATGTATAATATGTATTTCATTTTCAGGTGTGTCATTTTTTTTAAATTTTGTAGTGAGGGGGGTTGTAATGTATTTTGTTATTTTCTGTAATGTTCCTTTTTTATTTTTTGTGACTTAGGTTTTTTTTTTGTTTTGTAATGTACATTTTTTATTTTTGGTGATTTTAGTTTTTCCTATTTTATGTAATGTAGATTTCTGCTTTTTGAGGAATTTAGTTACTTGAGGCACACAGTACACTCACATTGTATGACAAACAGCATTTCAACACTTTCTTTTATTGACCGTCATTTTTTGACGGGCAAGTCGCTAGTTGATTATAAAAACAATAATTTAACATGTACATGTATGCAAGTTTGTATAGGGGACTGAGTGACCTTTGTCTGGGGCCACCATTAGTATAAATCTCCTTTGAATGTGTGTCTTTGACATTTGGTCTTGGGCTGGAGGACATACAACAGACAACTAAAATTAAAAAAATCTGCGTAGCTTTAAAAACATGCTGTATGTCCACAAATTCATGGACACCATTAATTAGTATATTAATGTATGCAAATAATCACCTTATCAGATAACACTAAAATGCCCAACTGTTACCATGTAAGTGCTATAGTGCTTGCTGCCACTGTACTGGGGCAACTATGTAGTCACTGTGCCAGTAACAAGTATGGCCACTACAGCCGGTTACAAACCCTACCAGAAATAAATATGGATGCTGCAATCAGGCTGCAATCTATGTCAACATATATTCAGAAGGAATACAGTATATATGTGAAATACAAATATGAGACACATCAATTAAACATGAAGTTTAATTTTCTGTTCTAGTGTACATGTAGGATGATTATTTGTGAAAAAGCTCTCTACTTTTGATGAGATAACACAAAGTTAGTCACTGCAAGGAACAAAATGTAAATATTCATTACTTAGTAACATATGTAAAGTGTGCTTTAATATTCTAGAATTCCTCAGCCACCTGAACAAATAAACAGAACCCGGATCTGGAACATCCCCAGCTATGACACGTCTTCATTTATTATATAGATTTTCCAAACCAATTAGTAAAATCTAAATGCACAAAGTGCCTAAATTGCATCACACTACAGAGTTGTGGATTTGCATTGACTCTTGCTCTGGTCATGTATCTGATAGCAGTGGATGCTGTGGACCCTGGGTCTGTGATGAGGATCACACAGAAGGGGCTATACATATATCACATATTATAATTGGCAAACTATGAGACGTCGTCACGCTTTGCATGGTGAATACAACTTAGGCGATGGGCGTCGAAGGCGCTCATCCGTTTGCAAGCCTTGCATAGCGAGGCGAGCCATTAACTCGGAGCACTTAGGCGATGAGGCACTCCGTTAAGCCGTTAAGGCACTAAAATTCGTAGCACTAGCAAAGCGAGGCGAGCAGTGTAGGCAATGAAACACGCAGGACTTAGCCAGAAAGGAGAGCCAAAGGGGATCCTGCAAGCCTCGTGAAGCAAAACGAGCCAATCACACACTGAAACACGCACGACTTAGCCTTCAAACACTTAGGAAATGCTGGATCGCCTTAGGCTGTAAGCAGTTGACGAAAACGCGGGACTAAGAACAAAAAAAATACGTGATGCGGGACTTAGAGAAAAAAAATACGAGATAGGAAAAATACGAAGTTAACGTCCGAACCGCGCAAAGCAAAAAAAAAGAAAAACACAAAAAAATACAACAAAAAAATACAACAAAAACATCAAACACAGCACGGGGGAACAGCCAGGACATCTGGGAGTGAGTTTGAACGCGAATTTAAGCCGATTTTCCAGAGTTTCGGCACTAGAACATCGGCTAAGCAAGAAAAAAAATGGCGGCCAAACAAAATGAAAACAAGGCTACATGACCCTGGACCTTGCAAAACATAGCCAACCGCATACCACTTTCACTCAGGAACGTACGAGGTACAAAATACACTATTACAAAGGATGGCAAATGCTCGCGAACTGCATAGCACATAGACAAACGACTCTATTTTACAACCCTAACTTGCAACTAACAACATTATGCATCTACAGTAGAGTTTTACACAAATAAACCAGCGGTTTGCCCTTGCGCACGCAGCCTATTTCTAATGCACAGTTGGGACATGCATGACACTATCTCCTCATGCCAGCAACAGTCCAGCTGGACATTATAAGCTGCAGGACAATAAAAAGAGATTGTTACCTCTACAGGCTATTGATTGTTACATATATAAATTAGAGAAAGTTAAACCATATTAATTTATTATTCAATTAATTAATTAATTAGTATTTAAAAAAATAGAGAGAGGAGCCAAAGGATACGCGAAATAAGGGCTTGCAATGAGCGCCAAAAGCACTCAGAGCGAGGCTCACAATAGGCACCGAAGGTCATTAGAGTATAAAAAGCTTAACACTGTGTGCCAAACAGCATTGCCATGGCTTCAAATAAAAAGAGGTTGTTAGCTCTTCAGGCTATTCATTGCTGGATATATTAATTACAAATAGCTAAAGTATATTAATCTATTAAGAAACTAATTAATTGATTAATATTTTAAAAAATATAGACATATGTATCTGTCTTTGTGATGAGTGCCAAAGGTGCTCAGAGGAGCAAAAGTATACCGGAGGAGAGGCTCGCAATGAGCACCGAAGGCGCTCATTACAAGCCATGCATACAGCATTGCCATGGCTTCAAATGTTATTGCTCTGTCATTTTTGACGGGCAAGTCGCTAGTATATATATATATATATATATATATATATATATATATACATAATCATTTAATATATGTTGGGCAACAGCGATATTAGCTCTCTTCCATACAGTAGTATAGTAAATAAATGGTACATCTGTGTTCACATTTGAATGTCTAAAACAAGTTAAAAAACCTGTTTCCAGCTCAGAATTCTGAAAAAAACAGTTATTACACTGCATTCTGGGAAGCTGAGCAGAGACAGTTTTTCTTGGAATTCTTTTTTAACTTGTTTTAGACATTCAAATGTGAACACAGATGTACTATTTATCTACTATACAGTATATATATATATATATATATATATATATATATATATATATATATATATCTTCATTTCTCTAGGTGTAATTAAGCAAGTTTTCCCCAAACATAGATTAATTTTTATTTCTGTTATCAAAGACTATCTTGCTTTTGTCCATCAAGCTAACTAGATATTACCTGTGCTGCAATACACTTAAATGCCTTCATATATGTTTGAGATATTTATCAAATATTTATCAATTCAATGCAAGCATACCTTTAATTTTGAGTGTTGTGATACTAAAAGGAAATAACTATTCAGCTAAAATTTGATTTAATAAACAAAAGATGACATTTTACATGACTTTATTTTACATGACTTTATTATGAATAAAAATGTATAGTAATGACGTACTAAACTTTGAAAACAACATGGTTTATATTGTGCAAAAAAATTTTTTTTGCAAGGCACCGCTTTGGTCATACAGGTGGATATATATACAAACTTTCTGTGATCCTTTAAATATAAAAACTGAAGCTAAGACCAACAATTAAAGGTCACTTACACTGGCTTTCTTCGGTACAGCACTTTAATCAGACATAAAACTTTAATATATCCTCTGAGCCAGTCTCAAGTAAAATCAGATACTCTTTGATGATTCATACCTGAGACTGAAAAAGTTTTTAGCTTAACGTTTTCTACTTTGAAGAGTGTATCCCTACTGATGGTTAATCGTGGAACCAAGAGATTTTAGAAGGAGTCTTTACTAATATCCAAACCTTGTCAGGCAGAAGGAGAGGAGTATTGGTGTTGCTGAAGGAGACTCCATTGTTTTCCAAGGTGGTGAAACAGATGCTGCACAGTTGACAGTGGGAAGAGTGAAGCACAGGAGTTAGAGGAACAAACCATTGGACCTGAGAATAAGAATTGTCCATGCCACATCTAATAGCAATGTGAAAAAATACACTACAGAATGAGTGAGTCAAATAGGCCTGCCCAAAGACTCCACATAATTAACAGCACATTGGAATCAAAGCGACTTTTTCAAGGGTTGGGGGAAGGAAAGCCACACAGTACCACCAAAGCTTGGGAGGAAATAAGAATATGTTTGAAAAGTATAAGAACATCAGGGAGGTAATAATAATATTCCTTAATTTTTTCCCCAGAAATACTTTACAACACTATTACTATTATGTGGTTATAACATGTTTGTTCTAGAATACGAGTTTTGTAAGGACCTGTTTTTCTCCCTTCGAGTGGCTCCATGTTGTTGAACTAAAAAAAATGTTTTAAAATACTCCTATAGGGATTTGTGGCTTAAATAGAGCTCTATGCAAGAAACACTGTGAACTTTGGGGTGAGAATAATAAACTCTCTTTCTGATTGGCTTAATTGTCCTGTCATGGTAGACCTAGACTTTGGACTATTTGCTGGACTTTTTGGTGCTTATCATGACTTACTATGTACCCCTGCATTTCAGACAAAGCAGGAAGGACTAAAATTATATTGCATGGTTATCTGTTGTTATCCTTTTAAGTTAATCCCATCTCCCATGTTCTCTATTCAGGGTCTAGACAGTCAGAGACAGCATTATGTTTATTAGAGGTGTCAGACAGGATGCTGCTGCTAGTCTCCCTGTGGGGTAAATTTCCTGTAATTATCTGCCACTCCCACTCATTGTTGTACTGTATTCACTCCTTGCGTCCTATCCATTTAAATATGTTGGAATTTTCAAAATAAATCAGATGCTGCTGGATCACATAGATAATATTGTGGATCCTTGAGTTAATTTCTCCCGGTATCATGGTTGTTACTGTGGTCAAATAACTATGTATTTCCAGCCCAGCTGTATTCCTGCTGCCGCAAAAGTTCTGTGGTTACAGGGGAGTGTCTGGCTAAGGTCCTGCTAAATTACAGAGGGAATTTTAAACAAACCTAAAGGATACTGCGGGTAGGGTCGGCTCTAGTAAGCCTTCTCAAGTCCCATAAGAAGAACAGATGGTCACAACTGGTGGCAGATGCGGGGATCCATTCTATTAACCAAGCAAAAGCTACCATTGCCAGCTACTATGACCTACCCATTACTGCTCTTTGTGCCCTGGTCAAAGAGAGGGGGGGTAAATGTTCCTAGGACCAGTACCCATGAAGCACTGGTGGACAAGCTGCTACGCTATGATGGCATCAGTATCACATCAGTATCTTTGCCAAGAAAATCTTAAGGATAAGCACAACCAGACCAGATAACGATTGTGTCTGGTGTGCTGGTGTGCTGCAGTATACGATTGAACCAAAAATAAACTCAACCAAATTTTATTACCAACTAAAAGAAAAAATAGATGAAATCCTTATGGAATAAAAAAGCTGAATTTTACATGATTTCATTTCTTAAATAAAATGAATGCTTTCTATGTTAAATCATTTTATTTTAGTTCATGGTTATTATACACGAACATTTGAAAAGTTCTTGACTCTTGAGAGGTTTATTTGAGGAATAAATACAAGCAATACAACTTAACCTAAAATACTGCCCATTACTCACTCAGCAGACTCACATGGATACAATCCCATCATGTAAATCAATCAGGTCCCACATATGGTGGCTGCAATAGGCTGGAAATTGCAGCAAAAGAGAAAGACACAGTGTGTACTGGAAAAGCAAACACAGATCTGCGTCCTCAGACGCAGGATCTTGCAATGCGCGCCGAAGGTAATCAGAGGACCAAAAGCCTTACATGGGGTGCCAAACAGCATTACCTGACATACAATTTTATTGACCGTCATTTTTTGCCAGGCAAGTCACTAGTATATATAAAAACAGTACTCTGAACTACACAGCACCATCTACAGCTCAAGAGCAGACTGTATACATATTATGCAGTACATGCTGTTGTATTTCCCAACATGTGTGTGGGTTAATGCTAGGCACCATGGAGTCTTCACTAGAAAACAAATACAGCAATACTATAGCTCAGTGAATTGTTTTATTGTGCTCTAAGAAAAAGAAAACATAAGACATTTACATTGTAACTGTTTATGTAGTGAGAGCTCCCACAGTTAATGCATTCTACTTGAGGGAAGGCAAAGTATTGACACTGATAATATTATAAACTAGCGACTTGGTCAATAAAAATTAAAAGCTGGGAATGTTGTTTGCCACACAATGTGAGTCTCTGAGACTCTTAACCTTTTTGTTATCTACAAAGAAGTACAAACATTTATAATATTTATTTTTTATTTTTTTAACACTAAACTTGTATTTTAACAAATGTTAAACCATATTAAGCTTTTTAAATGTCATGTATGCAGTAATACTATAACAATACATGAAATTTGTATAAATACGTATTGTGAACCATTACATGAAAGTTTGTAACATACAACTTATATTGGAAACAGTGGTAAACAAATTATTTTTAACAATACTAACATCAATAGGTTAACTTTGTATGAATGAGTATTTTAAACCATTACAGAATGCTTCTTAACATGCAACTTGTAGTTCATCTACTGGTAAAGCACAATGGTACTGAATGCCATTTTATAGAGTTTCCTTAGCGAAATAGTGGTCCTCTAAAAAGAGCCCAAGTTACATAAAATTGCGTCCTCAAAATAAAACCACTGTTCTCTATATTCATTGTGGTCTTTTTTGTGAATTTGACGTAGATATAAGAGCACTGTTTTTCATTTAATTGGGTTATTTGTCGCTTAGTTGTTTGTTTGTTTTTGTAATAAAATTTACAGTACTTCATAGTAGACAATGTTTTTTGTAAAAATTCGGCCATCATCTAATAAATCACCCTGACTTTGGTTGTTTTCAATATAAACTTTTATTTACTCTGGATTCTTGCATCTTGAAAATGCAACATACAGTTGGCCATGGGCAAATACTGGTTCTTCTAAAAAGATTTCAACGATTTAAAAGTTTGATTTATTAAAGGTCATGGCAAATGCCATGATGATGGGAAATTGTCTTCTCTGAAGTACAAAAGGCAAGCTACTTTATTATTATTATTATTATTATTATTATTATCTTTATTTATATCGCACCAACATATTCCGTAGCGCTGTACAGGGGTTTAGTACATGGCAAAAAACAAACTTAACACCGTATAAAGAATAGAGGGCCCTGTTTTTGAGCTTATAATCAAATGTACATACTGCTTGTTTCCAAGACACAAACACACAATTGAAAACTCGTAAACTTACAATCTAAGGGTTTAGGTGTGATACAAGAGGGTGACAAATGCAAAATGACAACGTGAATGCAATTTGTTTAGTCAATTGGAGGGGTCTGTGTGTTGTACTGTAGATTGTGGGTGTAAGTGTTATTAAGCTGTGGAGTGTGCAGTTGTAATTATAAAGGCTGAAGGTGATAAGATTTCTTAAACAGGTGTGTTTTTAGTAATTTTTTAAAGGTTTTGAGGCAGGAAGATAAGCTAATGGAGCGAGGCAGGGAGTTCCAAATAGTAGGGGCAGCACGAGAAAAGTCTTGAAGACGGGAGTGAGAGGAGGTGATGAGAGAGGAGGAAAGAAGAAGGTCATTAGCAGAATGAAGGGGGCGGTTGAGAGAGTATTTTTAAACAAGAGCAGAGACATAAGGGGGTGCAATGTTGTTGAGGGCTTTATATGTTAGGGCCATGATTTTAAATGTGATTCGGGAAGCTATGGGAAGCCAGTGGAGTGATTGACAGAGAGGAGCTGCAGACACTGAGCGTTTGGTAATGAAGATGAGTCTAGCGGAGGCGTTCATTATGGATTGGAGGGGAGACAGACGAGAGATGGGTAGGCCAGCAAGGAGTGAATTGCAGTAGTCGAGTCGAGATATGATGAGAGCGTGTATTAGAATTTTAGCTGTGTCTTCTGTAAGATAATGACGAATTTTGGAGATTTTTTTAGGTGAAACTGACAAGATTTTGTTATCGATTGGATGTGAGGAATAAAAGAGAGGGCGGGATCCAGTAGAACCCCAAGACACTTGATGCCAAATCTATTCTTGGTATGAAAACTCATTTACCTTTATGGGTACCATTGAGAATTTCTGCATTTATGAAATGATCTTTTAGTTATTGAACAATTAATCTGGTCCCATTACATAGTCCTTTTTTTGGGTTCATATTTTGTAGTAACATGACAATTTAATTTTTTTTTAGCTGCAAAATATGTGGAGGCATTCCAGATGGAGTTAACGAATTAATAAATTCAGTTAAAAAGTTTGTTTGAGGTTTTTTTTTGCCATCACCAAGTACACAATCGGCACTGTGATCATTTTTTTGTGTCACATCTCTACTACAGCTTCAATTCCTCACATCTCTCTCTCTGTCAACAACGCCATCATCACTCCCACCTCCCAAGCCCGTTGTCTCGGGGTTCTACTGGACCCTGCCCTCTCTTTCATCCCACACATACAGTCTCTAACCAAATCCTGTCTTTTCCATCTAAAAAACATATCCAAAATACGCCATTACCTTACACAAGACACTACTAAGATTCTAATACACTCTCTTATCATTTCTCGTCTTGACTATTGCAACTCGCTCCTTGTTGGCCTGCCCATCACTCGCCTCTCCCCACTTCAATCCAAAATAAATGCCTCCGCCAGACTCATCTTCAGTACACATCGTTCAGTGTCGGCAGCTCCTCTTTGTCAATCACTCCACTGGCTTCCCTTAGCCTCCAGAATAAAGTTTAAAATCTTGACCCTAACTTATAAAGCCCTCAACAACAGCGCACCCCCATACATCTCTGCTCTCATCTCCAAATACTCCCCCACACGCCCTCTTCATTCTGCTAACGACCTTCTTCTTTCTACCACTCTTGTCACCTCCTTTCACTCCCGCCTCCAGGACTTTTCTCGCGCTGCCCCTATGCGCTGGAACTCCTTGCCTCGCTTCACCAGACTATCCTCCTGCCTTAAATCCTTCAAAACATCAATAAAAACGCACCTCTTTAAAGAAGCCTATAACCTTCCTCCCCAACATGCTCAGCACTGCTCAGCACTACTCTCTCCCTACTATACCACATACAAACTTTAACCTTTAGATTGTAAGTCTGCGAGTTTCAATCCTGTGCAGTGCTTTAGGGAAAGCGCTATGGACACTGGATTCCAAGCTCAAAGACAGGGCCATACACTCTTTGCAATGTATGAATCTTTAACTTGTCATTGCCTGTAACTTAACTTATGCATAGCGCTACGGAATATGTTGGCGCGTTACAAATAAACGATAATAATAATAATAATAATAATAACATCTATTAATTTTAATATTTAATTATTCAGAAGCAATGCATCTTTATTTTTGAATGTTAATATTACTTTGGTTGCAAGCTCTGCATAATCGTTGTTACTTATTGTATTTTGGAATATAGCCAATATAATGTCCCGTTTGCAAATATTTTGCAATGGAATTTCCACGGTATCATCGGATACATTATGAATTAGTTCTGTTTTTCCTTCTCCAGTTTTGATGAGCCACTCATTGAATTCATTTTGTCCTTGTGATCTCATATTTTGTTCTAATTTGAGGTGAGTAAAGAGTTTCCATAGTGTACTTGACTTGATACATGTTTCTACAATGTCTGAGCGATTTCCATGGACAACAACAGGTAATGTTTGTCTAAAATCTCTTTTTTTCCACGAACAATGGCGTTTTGGCCTTCTCTTCTTCAATAAAATGGATAGCCATCCCAATTAGCATAAGTTTTGTCTCTATAAAGTTAGTGCATTTTTTATTTTCCATACATGGTGATTGTGGAATAATATCTCCACATGGTCCATGAATCATGCCATGAGTTACAGTCTCCTATAGTCTACCATGCATTTCTGGATCTGGTAGTTCAGCAATGATCACTGAATCCACTTTATCACCAGTATCCAATTTATATTTTTCTTGAAGGATTGTAAGCATGTGTGCATGTGGAAGGCCTCTATTTTGAAATTCTATGGTATAAACATAAGCCAGACATTTGCCAAATAACTGAGTTATGGTTATGCCCAGTATTAATTCAGTTAATTTGATTTTGAAGACTCTTGCCACCAAATCTGGTATATCGGAAGCAGTTTATCCAATTAGCAGATTCTGTACAATCTCTTGCCATTGTGGATTACATGTAAATGTAATAAATAAATCTGGTTTTCCAAATTTAGTAACAATAGCCATAGCATCATTGTATCTTTCTCGTATATTGCAAGGAGATCCTTGGAAAGAAGGTAAAATTATGGCTTTGCCAGCTGCAAGCTCTCTGTTTGTAGCTGCCTCAGCAACATAATCCATCAGTCCACAATACTGTTCTACGCATAGTTTATCTTGATGATATTTTATGAAATTTAAATGATTTGCCTCAACTTGCAAATATGAATCAATGATCCATTGTTGTGTCAATTTTCCATCACATAAAATGGGATTAAATCCATCTCGAATGGCAGTTTGAACCACTTTAAATGCAAGCATGGAAATATTATTTCTGACATGTACTCTTGAATTTGGGTAACTGTCAAGTGTTAATTTGGGTTGCCATCCGGCTTCCCCATTGGGGGGAAAAATGGGATATGTCATTGGATCTAAATTAGTAGTTAAGATACTTGATGTTGATGTAAGGTTGCTCCTCATTTCTGGGATATATTCTAATATCCCTTTGAAATGGTGGTTCTCCATCAATTTGAAAGACCATTGCAACCTCATTTGATGTTGGTAAGTTGTAACAGCGTTTATCAGTATGGCAATCTCTTTTAAGAACCATGTTGACTTTTGGGATTGGCAACTCATGTAATTCTGCATATATTATTTGTTCTTGTTCTATTTCTGCCAATTTTTTATAGGCTTGAGTGTGTTGTTTTTTGGCCATAATTTTATCAAGCTCTATAAACACAATGAGTAAGCATGTTTTATTTTCTGATTGTTCAACAGCTTCCATTGTATCTAGGACATATAGTTGAGCAAATTTTCTTTGCTCCCCTTCTTCTGGATGTAAATGAGAAGTACAATGGTAAATCTGTCCTTGTACTTTGAAACAGTAAGGTCCATGTCCTGGCACATTAGCAGCTAATGTTGCACCCATAGATGCAAAGGATATGGCACTATTATAGGATCTTATGTTACATAGTTACATAGTTACATAGTAATTTAGGTTGAAAAAAGACTTCAGTCCATCAAGTTCAACCTTTTTAGATCTCCTCTGATCTGCAATATGCAGATTTATTGTTAATTGATCCAGAGGAAGGCAAACAGAAAAAAAAAAAACAAGTGAAACTTTGCCAATTGTCTCAATAGGGAAAAAAATATAAAATTCCTTCCTGGCCCCAGATACTAGTGATTGGATTCATCCCTGGATCAATATTCCCTCTCTATTTATCCACGATAGCCCTTAATGCCCTTTTTATTTAAAAATATATCCAATCCCTTTTTAAAGTTATCTATTGATTCAGCTGTCACCACCTCCTTTGGTAGAGAATTCCACAGATTAACCACCTCTTAGACGCCTTTTTTCTAGAGTAAATACGTCTTTCTTCATAACTTAGCCTCTCCATTCCCTTTATTAGCTTGGTTGCCCTTCTCTGTACATTTTCCAGCTACTGTTACTTAGGCGGTTGTTCACAAGTACTCCCACATCCCTTTCAATATCCGATACCCCTAGATCTGCTCCATTAAGATTATAAATTGCATGGCTATTTTTCCTTCCCAGATGCATAACTTTACATTTATTCGTATTAAATCTCATCTGCCATTTAGATGCCCATTCCTTTAATTTATGCAAATACCTTTGGAGGGAAAGTATACCATTTTCTAATTTAATTACCTTGCACAACTTTGTGTCATCAACAAAAATGGAGACACCACACTCCAATCCCACTTCCAAGTCATTCATAAATATGTTAAAAAGGAGGCGAGCTAATACTGAGCCCTGAGGATCCCGACTTACCACATTAGTCCAATCGGAGTATGTTCCATTTACAACAACCCTTTGCTTCCTGTCTTTTAGCCAGCTCTCAATACATAAGCAAATATTTATGGCAATTCCTGTATCCCTTAGTTTGCTCAATAGTCTACCATGTGGCAAAAGCTTTTGCAAAATCCAAATAGACTACATCCACTGAGTTGCCTTGATCCAAGTTCCTACTAATCTCCTCATAGAAACTAATTAGGTTTGTTTGACATGACCTATCCTTCATAAATCCATGTTGGCTCCTACTTATAATCCTGTTTGAATAGACATATTCCTGTATATTATCCCTTATTAACCTTTCTAAAAGCTTTTCCACTACCGAAGTGAGACTCACTGGTCTATAATTCCCCGAATTTCCTCTTGCTCCCTTCTTAAATAAAGGTATCACCTCTGTCTTTCTCCAGTCATCTGGTAGAGACCCTATGTTGAGTGAATCTTGAAAAATGAGATATAATGGTTTTGCTATTACAGAGCCCAGTTCCCTTAGTACACTTGGATGTATTTCATCAGGACCTGGGGCTTTATTAACATTTATTTTTTCCAACCTCTTTTGGATTTCTTCCTGCGTTAACCAGTTATTTGGTGAAGGTAGTGTAGCCCCATTATGTTGCAGTGACGCAACCACTGGTACCTCCCTTGTTTATACCGAAGAAAAGAAAATATTTAGCTCATCTGCCTTTTCCTGGTCACTAATTATCAGACGGCCTGTATCACATTGTAATGTTCCTATAGCTACCTTCGTGGCCTTCTTCCCATTAATATATTTAAAACATATTTTTGATTTTAGCCAGTTTATAACCCCTTATTAGCTATTAGCCCTTTTGCAAGCATTGTTGATTTCCTTGTACTTGCATAAAGCAGTCTCTGTGAACTCTGGTTTGTATAATTTAAACACTTGTTTTTTACTCCTCATTTTCATCTTTAATTCATTGCTAAGCCACATTGGTTGTGATTTACTCCTTCTACTTTTATTTCCACATGGTATGTGATAAGTATGTTTATTTAGTAAGGATTTGAACTTTGTCCATTTATGTTCAGTATTTTTACCTGTCAGTTCTCTGTCCCAGTCTATACGTTGTATCACTGCCCCTAGACCGTTAAAATCTGCCCTTTTAAAATGAATAGTTTTCGTTAGACCATTACAGATATGTTTTTTTAATTCAATCTCAAATGAGACTGTGTTGTGATCACTGTTTCCCAAAGGTTGCCCTATTTCCACATTTGATACTATATCAATATTATTTGTGATAACTAAATACAAGATATCCTCATTTCTAGTAGGTTCTTGGATAACCTGGTCCAGACAATGATCTCTGAGTGTACTCAAGAACCTGCTCCCCTTAGCTGAACTGCTGCTTTCATTTATCCAGTTTATTTCAGGGTAATTAAAATCTCCCATTATTAGAACTTGACCATGCCTAGCTGCATTTCCAATCTGTAACAATAATTGCATTTCCTCACTTTTAATTTTATTTGGGGGTTTACAGCATACTCCTACTAATCTTTTAGAATTTGCTCCTCCGCTATTTGACTCTACCCACAAACATTCAACATTACTGCTAGTTGCACCATAAATATCTTCTCTGACTATAGGCTTAAATTCATCCTTAACATACAGACAAATCCCTCCTCCTCTTTTACCATTGCTTCTATCTTTCCTAAATAGGTTATAACCATCCAGGTTAACAGTCCAGTCATGAGATTCATCCCACCACGTTTCAATAATGCCTATTAAATCCCATTTCTCATTAACTGCTAATAATTCTAACGCTCCCATTTTTTCTGGCAAGCTTCTAGCATTAGCAAGCATACACCTTATGTCTGTAGTTCTGAAGTGCCTGTCACTGTACTTGAGTTACTTAGCAATATCTCCCTATTGACTGTACTAACCCTCCCCCCATCTCCTCTCCCATGACTAGTTAATAAGTTCCTTACCCCTCTACACTTACTACCCCATTACTTCTATCTCGTCCCTCCCCCCACCTACTAGTTTAAAAACTCCCCCAGCTGTTCTACCATCCTTTCCCCTAGCACAAAAGCTCCCTCATCATTTAGGAGCAATCCATCCCTGCTATAGAGATTGTACCCAAGTGAGAAGTCAGCCCAGTGCTCTAAAAACCCAAACCCCTCCTTAATGCAATACATATTTAGCCACGCATGTTTGTTTTGAAATTTTGGTAATTAGGGAAAGTAGGCTCAGTCATAATGCTTTTTAAATATGTTGGGAAGTGTTGTCTTTGTGGAAGTCTTACCTTGCCTTTTTGACAGCAACTAACAAAGTGGCCATCTCTGGGTCTTTCCTGTTGGAAATTATAAGACCGACCAAACTGACAGACAATATTCATATTACCATAATTATGAACCTCTACTGCTAAAGATTTAAGTAAAGGACAATTGTGAGAACATATATCAATGTGACTCTCTAAATCCTCTTTAGAATTTGTATCTGATTGTTCAGCAACATTTTCTAAATGCTTTTGTTTTTTAGTAGCCTTCTTGGGCTTGGATGTTAGTTTGTCAGCCACTAATCTTTTGCTTGCGAGTCTCTCACGTTCTTTTTGTCATCGTATTTCCTTCTGCTCAGGTGTCTGTTGATCTGCCCATGTTTTTTGATGTTGTCTAGTTTGACATCCTTTCTTTTCCTCTTTCTTTTCAGTATCTGCCATATTAATCTGTAAATAAAAGTAGTACATTAGTCCATTTTCTGGTTTCTTTATTTGTAAATGCACTTTTTGTTATTTTGTTGTGGTTATTTTTTCTTCAATCCTATTTGGGTGCACCATTGTTTCAATTATGGGGGTAGCTTTCTGAGGTTAGACTTAGCAGATTAGTTTTGTTACAGTCTACGTTGTGAAAGGCGCACAGAAAACATAGGCCCTTCTATTTTTTTTTTAGATTTTGTGCGGCCCGGTTGGTATTAGAGGTTTAGGTTATGGGGTTAGGCTTATAGGTTGGGGCACACAGAAGAGGCTAGATCCTTCCATTTTATATCTGTTAACAACATTTGTTGTAGTATCGTGTTTTGTGTGCGCCACTGTTGGCATTAGAAGCTTAGGCTACGTACTTTTTTTTTTTTTTTTGTGCTATCGTCTTTTGTATGTGGCACTGTTGGCATTAGGTAGGTAGTAGGTTATAGGATTAGGCTTAGAGCGTTAGTTAGGTTGCAGTGCGATTGATCTTTTTTTTTTTTTACTTGTTATACCGTACCTGTTGTGTTGAATTAGTTGTCTATAAATGACAGAGGGTCCCCTGCTGCCAATCTTCCTGCAACACTCTTCAGGCAGTGTCTGTTGAAAATGAGAGATGAGATGCAAATGTTGAAATATGCATATATATATTTTTTACTAACACCATAGTATTTTTGTTAAGCAAATGTATTTTTGTACATTACCTGATGGGTTTAATTTGTTGTCTGTAAATTTCTGCTGATTTTACAGTCTGTGTTAAACCGTACAGTGCTGCAAATTATTCAGTGACACTGTTCAGGCAGAGTCTGTTGAAAATGACAATAAAATGGAAATGTCGAAATATGAGACAAAGATAAATCATTTCAGAACTTTTTCCACCTTTAATGTGACCTATAAACTGTACAACTCAATTGATGATGACTGTCTTCAATGTGTTCCATGGTATACAGTATCTAATGCCTTTGAAATTATTTTGTACCCTTCTCCTGACTGATACCATTTAACAATGAGATCCTTCTGATGCTTTGGAAGCTCTCTGTGGACCATGGCTTTTGCTGTGGGATGCGACTAAGAACATTTCAGGAAAGACCAACTGGAGCAGCTGAACTTTATTTGGGGTTAATCAGAGGCACTTTAAATGATGCAGGTGTATGCTGATTCCTATTTAACACAATTGGGAATGTGATTGCTTAATTCTGAACACAGCTACATCCCCAGTTATAAGAGGGTGTGCAGACTTATGCAACCATATTATTTTATTTTTATATTTTCTCTTCCCTTTACCTAAAAGATTTCAGTTTGTTTTTCAATTGAGTTGTACAGTTTATAGGTCACATTAAAGGTGGAAAAAGTTCTGAAATGATTTATCTTTGTCTAATTTTTTTACAGCACAGAAACCTGACATTTTAACAGGGGTGTGTAGACTTTATATATCCACTGTATGTATATGTATATATATATATATATATATATATATATATATATATATATATATATATATGCTAAAAGCATACATGATGTTTTAAAATATGTCTTAATAAAAGCTATGTTCTTGTTTAAATGTCTCATTTTTTCTTTTTTTGAAATGTATACCATTTTACCCCATGTAAACATTACCTGTCTTTCAAATCTTACTATACATGAATATTGTCTTCTAATTGCTTCTGTACATTCATATTTTCTTTTTGACAATATTTCAAAGGCAAGTTTTTTTTAAATAAATTCTTAATTTATTAATGATCAAACTTTATATATCTTTTAAATGTTACTGTACATGAATAATGTTGTTATTGGCAATATTTGAAACCATATATATATATATATATATATATATATTTTTTTTTTTTATTTATTTTTTTTTTTAAATTATTAATTAATTAATTATAGCTTACCTATTTGCTGAAATTTGCAGATTTTAAACTTCTAAAGTGATAATGAAATTGCTTCAGAAGTAACTCCACCAGTGAACACTGTTCATCACCTGAGGAGAAATTTATAGCGTGTGAGCTGAAGACATTAGAACGCAATGCGTATGTGTTATTTGCGTTCCAGTCCTCAATTTGCATTCCAGCCGCCATTTGGCGCAACGTAGTTACTTTTTGCATAGAAAATGGCCTTGATTTTGTATGTACTACGTGCCGCAGGATGTGCGGTAAGTGTTCCGAGTACATGTTTTAATTTTACGTACTTGGCCTTGTTTCCTTTTTTTTTCGTCTGCCATGTTTTTTGTCGCATAGACGATTTTTAAATCGCGAAACTGGTGAAATGCGTCTTCAATTTGCAAGCAACCTCACTGACAGACGTCCTGGCTGTCCCCCATGCTGAATGTGATGTTTTTTGTGTCCTGCTTTCCTCCCGCTTTCCTTTGCAAAGTGTTACAGGTTTTTACACTCAAAGATTTTTTCAAACTGCTACGGATCTCGCAGTGTGAATTCGATAATGAAGGTTTCTGTTGAACTGTAGTCCGGCGGGTCGTAGGGATAAGCGCCCACGGCTCTCATCTCCAACAGTGCAATGACTGCATTCAGTGGTCACTGCCTAAGTCGTGTGGGGTCGTAGGGATGAGCACCTATGGCGCTCATCTCCACCAGCGTAATGAGCGTCTTTGACACTCACTGCCTAAGTCGTATGGGGTCGTAGGGATGAGAGCCTATGGCGCTCATCTCCACCAGCCAAGGCACACCTTTGGCGCTCCTTGTCAGCAACTGAGGCAGGCTCGCTACGCGAGCCAGCAAGCGTTAGTAATTGCTCACAACTATATATGTGATAATAGTTTACATGGAAACTAACTGCTGAGAAAGCAACTTAATTCATATAATGTTTTTAAACACTGCACTCTGGGAACCTGGGCAGGGACATAGTAAACTACCTCAAAAAATCTACTAAACAAGCTATGGAACCGGCCCCACATTTATTAGAGGCAGTAACCTTGAAACAGCTGTATGTGGGGGGGATCCCTGGCTTGTTTATAATCCATCCTTAACCTTGCCCAAAGCTGTGCAATACAGCAGGCATATGCTTAAAAGAATGCCATGTTTGAAATAGTTATATATTACAAGAGTGAAGCCTTTGTGGGCACATTTGCATGTCCCTGCCCAGGTTCTCAGAGTGCAGTGTAATAACTGTATTTCTCAGGATACTAAGCAGGCTTTTTTTAACTTGTTTTAGATGTTCAAATGGGAACACAAATGTACTATGTATATAGTATCTCACAAAAGTGAGTACACCCATCACATTTTTGTAAATATTTTATTATATCTGTTCATGTGACAACACTGAAGAAATGACACTCTGCAACAATGTAAAGTAGTAAGTGTACAGCCTGTATAATTGACACTTTGGTTCCAATTTGGACATTTCCACTTAGGGGTGCACTCACTTTTGTTGCCAACGGTTTAGACATTTATGGCTGTGTTTTTAGTTATTCTGAGGTGACAGCAAATTTACACGGTTATGCAGGCTGTACACTTACTACTTTACATTGTAGCAGAGTGTCATTTCTTCAGCGTTGTCGCATGAAAAGATATCACATATAATAGTTGTCAAGCTATGAAACGTTGTCACGCTTTGCGAGCTCACAAAGCAAGCTTGCAAGAAAAAGTGAGGGCCGCAGGTCGGGCCGCAAATGCTGACCCTCGCAAAGTGAGGGGCCTCATTTGCGGAGGTGGAGGCTCCCACGTTGGCTGCAATGAGCCGAAGGCTCATAGCAGGCCGCAAGTGCGGATCCTCGCGGAGCGAGAGGCCACATTTGAGGGGGTGGAGGCTCTACAGCGCCTCACAAGCAGTTTCAAACAGCCACAGAAGCAGGACTGTGAAAAAAAAAATATAACACGGAATGACTAAATAGGGACTTACACAAAAAAAATACGAGCCGCGGGACATGACCCCTAAACGAGGCTACATGACCCCTAAACCCATAAAACACAGCCAAGCACATATGAATTTTACACAAACCCGTATGAGGTACAACCTTACACTATTAGCAAGGACGCTAAATCATCCTCACCCATGTACCACAAACACAATCGCCGCCATTTTACAACACCAACTTACAGAATGCGGAAGTACACAGCTACACTAACGGTTTCCCCTCGTGCATGCAGCCTATTTACACTACACACTGCACACATTGCTGACACTTACACCTCAGCTCAACAACAGTGCAAATCTACATTGTATGCTGCAGGAACATCAAAACAGATTGTTAGGCTCTTCAGCACATTGCTTGCTGCATATATTAATTACAAATAGGTAAAGTATATTAATTTATGATTTCATTAATTAATTATCATGAAAAAATACATAGACAGAAAAAAAACACACCACAGTATCGCAATAAATGACAAAGCCCTTCACCAAGGCCTCACAAGGAGCGCCAACAGTGCTCATAGGACACAAACTAGGGGAAAGGCTTTAAATAAGCGCAAAAAGGAGATCAGCACGGACCTTACAATGAGCACAAAAGTGCCTCTGATAACAAAAAATACACCAATCGAGAGGCTTGCAATGAGTGCCAAAGGCGCTCATTGCAAGCAACGTGATGAGCACCAAAAGCGCTCAGCGCGAGGCTCGCAATGAGCGCCGAAGGAACTCAGGCGACCAAAACACTGTCTGTGGCAAACAGCATTACTTGCCTTACAATTTTATTGCCCCGTCATTTTTGATGGGCAAATCGCTAGTAATAAAATATTTACAAAAATGTGAGGGATGTACTCACTTTTGTGAGATACTAATATATATAATAAGGGGGCCTGGGGCAACAACAAAAAATGGCCAGTTGGACAATCCCAGTTGGACTGCACTCTCATAAGGAACAATGAGATACCATTTTTGCCACTTCCTGAGGGACACCTTACCATGTGGTGCAGTCTATTGGCTCTTCTATCACCACATAGCCGCCGAATACTTCCCACAGCTGGTTTGAAGTGCTATTCACAAACCACTTAAAAGGACATTGAAAGCAATTTATTTTCTTTACAGATTCTGATTAAGGGTATTTGATAATGTACACTATCAGCCTTATTAAATTGTGATTCGGCAACTTTAAAAGGTCTCTATATAAGCACAGAACATATTTTTTTTACAGAAGTTTTTAGTTAGTGAACTTCTATCCAAAAGCAAGCTCTTCCCTAACTAACAACTTCTGTAAAAAAAATATGCTATGCGCTTAGAGTCATTTTAAATTTGCTGAATCGCAATTTAATAAGGCTGTATGTGTTTTCTTTTTTCAAACAATGCTCTCAAGGCAGAAACAACTAATTAGAATATTTAACTGATTTGAGGGCTTACCCCTGCCATCCAATGAGCTCTATGATGCATGTTTGTCTACTAATGAAGTATATAGACATACATATGCTCTGTGCACTTCCTGGTACTCTCAATGATGTCTAAAAAAAGGTTTGACTTAATATAAAAACCCATCATCTTCTTTGACTATGGCAGTAAGTTAGTGGGAAGGGTATGTTCATTCTGAGCCAGATGATTGCACCTTTATTGTCAAGGAGTATATGTAACCAAAGCTCATAGCATTTCTTGCAGCTATAAGCAATTCAATGAGCTTGGGTTACTAAAAATGTGCTTAACACTAGTCCTTTCATTCAACAAACCAGAAGGCCAAATACCCTGTGTTGATAATGCTCTATTTAATATTTTGGCAGCTGAACAGTGAGAAATAGTGCCCTGCCTCCCAACATCTTGGAGCTAAATAAATTGCTTTTAAACTTTTACTTCTTTACTACTTAAGTGGAACTGTTTTATTTTAATTCTTGAACAGCAGAACACCCTCTGCAACATAATACATGTTGCACATATTTTTGCTTTCATTAAAGTCTCTCTGTATCAATCTCTGTTGATCAATAGCACCATCTAGTAATCAAATGTTAGTATTACAGTGCTATTCCTAAAAGCACGTTAAAATTTGTTTTTAATTTGTCAAATACGTGCATTTTTCACAGATAAGTTAATAAATTAAATCTCTGTTTACATGTTACACTAGCAAGCCTCCAGACAGACCCACAGACAAAGCTCCATGCAGTGAACATAAGCAAACAGAATAAACCCTTCCCAAATTAATCTGCGCAGAGAAAGGAATGCTGTAAGCAGTTTAATAGGCAGGATGTGGGTTAACATCTCCTGCTGCATTCCTGAGTTCAGGGAAAACTATAAATATTTGTCTTCACTGTACCTTTGCATGGTTCAGCATATGTTATTAATCATGGACATTCAGAAGGCACGGCAGTGTCTTTCAAATAAATAACTTTCCAATGTTATACATATTTTGTCCACCTGCTTCTGCCGTTGTTGGAGTACAATAATTACAGGGCATTAAGGCTAAGGCATTAAGGATATTGCAAGGCTGTAATCTCATAATTTAGGTTAGATTTAGGTGGGATCTTATCTGCTTATCATGTTGGTAGGCCAATAAGCCATAGATCTTTATAGCAAGCCAATAATATGGTATAATAGACAAACTCAAGGTCTTCAAAACCACATGGCTCCTGTACTGAATGGCTACAAAAACTGAATTCCATATCTAAATCTAACAACCCTCACACATCTTTACACTGCCATGTGCCATACATTCAGTTTTAAATAATCTACAAAAAATCTCTATATATAAAAGCACCCCACTCTAAAAAAACAGCCTTATATAGACCTATAGTACACTGAAATGTAGACTAGGATAATCTATGCAGGGTGGCTAATCAACATTTTATGGGGACTCATAGGACAAGTTTAGACATTAGAAAGGCAGGAACCAGTGGCTGTCCTTGAACATGGCTTGGAAGGTTATGTCGAAAGTTGTTGCTTGATCTCATGGAAGCACTTGACATATTAGAATGACATCTATTTGACACACTTGAGAGATTCGGTATCATGGAAATAAATAGTTAAAATTAAAAGCATCCTCTAACATGATGTTCAAAGAAAATATACATAAAACTCTATTACATGTCAAAAAGAAATACATAGTGAAACATAAAAAAAGCGGTAGCATACCAATATAAAAATAAGTTGAATTGATGGTGTGCTGACCATCAACCTTTATGCTTCATAATACATGGTTTCTCATTATTTATAGAATAGTATGTAAATGACTATCGCAAGTACATGTAAATCACATCAAACTGTATATATCTCACAAGAATATTTCAATAAAATGTATAAAGTGTTTTAGATGTGGATCATATATCCAGCATTTCCAGAGTTGTGTCATAACTAATGTGCATGGCTCTAAGAAGAAAATAAAGTAAAGAGATTTCAATGGTGGGCAACTTAGTTCTATAAATTGTTATAACAATCCAGGATTTCAATATTTCTCTGCCTGACAATAGGTGGATTAATTGGAATTAGTTAAACCGAGTAGCTCACCTGGGCTTAGTCAAAGAGATATTGAAATCACGGACCAAGTTGACTACCAATGATCTAGATCCCCCACTACACAACACACAGGTGGTCCAAAACTTGCCTTTAATTCCCCCCAAAAGTATACACATTAATATGTTTGAGGTACCTATCATACCAAATGTATGGTATAAAAGGATTTGGGCTGAATTGATCTTAATATTATTATTATTATTATTGTTTATTTGTAGCACTATACATACATTGTGATCAAGGCAAAACTATATTAACACATTACAAAAGATGGAGGGCCCTGTCTTTGAGCTTAGAATCCAGTGTCCATAGAGCTTTCCCCAAAGCACAATATGAGAGAGTTTTTCTCCTATGTCTCCTGTCTATTGCTTTTTGGAAAAACCTGTCCATTTCCCCCTGAAGTGATTTTAAAATTATATTTATGGCATTAACCTCATCATAAAGATTGTTGGGACTGAGCTCTTGCTTCCATGATGACAACAAACATATTTGTATGATATCATCAGAGCTTGGATGTCTCTAACTGTTACCTATTTTCAAAGCATACACGGCCACATCCGGGTAATGCTCAAATGGGAACCACTTTTCAAGATATATTAGTGTTTTTTGTTATAAACACCAACCAAATTAGAGGTACTCAATCTGAGAACGGACAATACCTGAAGTAGGTTTGTCCTAAAGGGCTGGTTACTTACTCAGAGAGTAACCTCTTTTAGCTCACTTGTGCCCTTCACAGCGAGAAATATCCTGTAGTATATCAGACTGGTCTCACTCAAAAGAGTGACCCAGCCCCGGACTACCAGGCAATTCTACCCTGAACAGGAGAAAAAGCAAACTCCAGACGCGTTTCGGCCTCTGTGGACCTAGTCAGTGAGATGCAGCTGTACTCCATAAGGCACAGTGAGCAAGGAGTCCATGTCTGGTTCCCCCTAAGGGTCATTTGCGTACACAACAACGAAATTAGAGGTGCCAAATCTGAGAACGGACAATACCTGAATTAGGTTGGTCCCATAGGTCTTGTTACCTACTCAGAGAGCAACCTCTTTTATCCCACTTGTGCCCTTAACAGGGAGAAATATCCTGTAGTATATCAGTCTGGTATTGTCCGTTCTTAGATTGAGCACCTCTAATTTCGTTGTTGTGTATGCAAATGACCCTTAGGGGTTTTTCTCACCCTAAGGGCGATAGGGGGAACAAGACGTGGAGTCCTTGCTCACTGTGCCTTATGGAGTAAAGCTGCACCTCACTGATGAGGCCTACAGAGGCAAAAACGCATCAGGGGTTTGTTGTTTCTCCTGTTCAGGGTAGAATTGCTTGGTATTTTGGGGCTGGATCACTCTTTTGAGTGAGACCAGACTGATATACTTCAGGATATTTCTCCCTGTGAAGGGCACAAGTGAGCTAAAAGAGGTTGCTGTCTAAGTAGGTAACAAGGTAATGTCCGTTCTCAGATTGAGCACCTCTAATTTCATTGTTATTTTTTTTGTTATAAAACACTAAGGCCCAGATTCATCAAGCAGAATATTGGAATACACCACTCATTAAAATAGGCAATAAACCACCCTATATGCAAAGCAGTATTTATTAAGTAGGTTGTCCGGAATTGGGTACTTGAGATTCAGACCCTTCAGGGATGAGGTCACAAAATTAAATTAATAGACAAAAAATAGGATAAACAAAGCTTGATGAGTATAGCTTTAAACAAAATGCCCAATGCTTGTAACAGGCCATGTGCAGAAACAATAGCAAAATCACAGTCAAGCACTGAGAGCAAACTGGCAATGCTGCCATAAGCTATACAGCAGCACAATCTGGAATCAGGGGTCCCAAGAAGCAGAATAGGAGTTGAAGACAGTAAGCACCACACACATGTAGGTGGCAGCTTGAATAGAGCAGACCAGATGGTATAGGCAGAACTCTTGCCAGATAGGAACAGTAGCATTACAGGACACCGCAGCTGCAACAGCACACCAGACAGGACTTGCAGCAAGAACTGGCACTTTGGAGTGATCTTAGTAAGATCTTAAATAACTCACTAGATGCAGATTAACTGATCCCCATTACCTATCAGTGGTTATGCATATACACCATTCAATATGATGAGAATATGTGCGCTCAAACAGACAGTAGAATGGGAGGCGAACAGCTTCAAAAATTGTACTGATATGTGAACAGTAACAGTAAAAAACTTATTTGCTCTATTTCTTTTCTTAAACGTCTGTAACTAAAAATTAAAGTTGAACAATATTTTTTATAACAGCAAAACTAGTAAAAATAGGAATACGTTTATGTATATTCATGGTATGTCATAAAGTGTCAAGTACACTTTCAGACTACTGCACTGCATCTTCATGCAGCCTGCTGCTCCCTGAAAATATGCTGTCTTCAGTCTTGTAGGTCTAGGCAGAAAAATACCCCTGAGTCTGTGTATTTTGCCTTAACGTTTTAATACCATAATATTCGAACAGTAAATAATATGTTACAAAGTTTGTAGTTATGTGTCAATGTATCTAAAAGTAATATTCAGTAGTTCTTTTATTCTCCATTTTGTAAGAAAAGTAAAATCATTTATTAATTTGTCACCCAATAATGAAGTAATCTTTTGAATTAACCCTTTACTTACTAAAGTTATTTGTAAAGGTATGCAGATATTACTGGCTCTGTGTTACCCTCTCTGCTAAACCTTTATTCCTGGAAGAGCAGATTCATTCTGCTAATCTGTAGTCATTAGCTTTACTTGAGCCTCTCCAGGGACCCAGTTTACCTGTTCTGTCATTTAGTGTGGTAAGACATTTGTTGTGATGAGATGTAATGACAGGTGATGAGTTTACTACCATATGCAGATCTATGTTATCCTGTTGCTGTGCTTCTGCAAGCTGGACCATTGTACCCCATTTCTAATAACCAGTTCCTGCTTCTTCTTCTCCTCTGTTGCCTAGTCAGGCAACAGAGGAGAAGAAGAAGCAGGAACTGGTTATTAGAAATGGCGTCCACTGTCTCTGAGACCAGGTCCTCCTTTCAGCAGGTTATGTTGCTCTCAGTCTGGACACTGACCCCAGAGCCTAGTTTGGTTTATTCAGTCCCTACCTTAGGTGTGCGGGTTAGTTTCTGGACTGCTGCTTTCAAGCAACATACTTAAAAATGTAATCAATTTAGTTTAAAGATCTACAGAACCATGTAATTTGTGGGTACAAATGGGTAACAACCAACACGTACTTGCAAGAAAAACATATACATTGTTTAATTATGTACAGCTTATTGGGGGTTTAGTAAAAATTATAGTGCACATTGTAGTTCCCACACACCCAAGACAGAGATGTTAATGATTTATGGTTATGACTTTTAAAGCCATAAGTCGGGATAAACAACTTTTCAATATGATGAACTGTATAAAGATAAAGATACAGTGCCTTGCAAAAGTATTCACCCCCCTTGACTTTTTACCTATTTTGTTAATCTGAATTGTATGTGATGAATCAGAACACAATAGTCTAAGTTGGTGAAGTGAAATGAGAAAAATATATACATACATTTTTTTTTTAGAAATTGAAAATAGAAAACTGTCATGTGTGTGTGTATTCACCCCCTTTGTTATGAAGCCCATAAAAAGCTCTGGTGCAAGCAATTACTTTCAGAAGTGACATAATTAGTGAAATTATGTCCATCTGTGTGCAATCTAAGTGTCACATGATCTTTCATTGCATATACACACCTTTTTTAAAAGGCCTCAGAGACTGCAACACCTAAGGAAGAGGCACCACTAACCAAACACTGCCATGAAGACCAAGGAACTCGACAAACAAGTAAGGGACAATGTTGTTAAAAAGTCAGGGTTAGGTTATAAAAAAATATAAAAATCTTTGATGATCCCCAGGAGCACCACCAAATCTATCATAACCAAATGGAAAGAACATGGCACAACAGCAAACCTGCCAAGAGACGGCCGCCCACCAAAACTCACGGACCGGGCAAGGAGGGCATTAACCAGAGAAGCAGCACAGAGACCTAAGGTAACCCTGGAGGAGCTGCAGAGTTCCACAGCAGAGACTGGATTATGTGTACATAGGACGACAATAAGCCGTACTCTCCATATAGTTGGGCTTAATGGCAGAGTGGCCAGAAGAAAGCCGTTACTTTTAGCAAAAAAAAACAAAATGGCACGTTTTGAGTTTGCTAAAAGGCATGTGGGAGACTCCCAAAATGTATGGATTAAGGTTCTCTAGCCTGATGAGACTAAAATGTAACTTTTCGTCCATGAAAGAAACGCTATGTCTGGCGCAAACCCAACACATCACATTACCCACCGAACATCCCATGTTTTTGAGCAGCGAGACTGGGAAACTTTTCAGAGTTGAGAGAAAGATGGATGGTGCTAAATACAGGGATATTCTTGAGCAAAACCTGTACCACCCTGTGCATGATTTGAGGCTAGGATGGAGGTTCACCTTCCAGGACAATGACCCCAAACACACTGCTAAAGCAATACTTGAGTGGCTTAAGGGGAAACATGTAAATATGTTGGAATGGCCTAGACAAAGCCCAGACCTCAATCCAATAGAAAATCTGTGGTCAGACTTAAAGATTGCTGTTCACAAGCGCAAACCATCCAACTTGAAGGAGCTGGAGCAGTTTGGCAAAGAGGAATGGGCAAAAATCCCAGTGGTTAGATGTGGCAAGCTCATTGAGACTTATCCAAAGTGACTTGGAGCTGTGATTGCCGCAAAAGGTGGCTCTACAAAGTAATGACTTTAGGGGGGGGGTGAATAGTTATGCACATTTACTTTTTTGTTATTTTGACCTATTTGTTGTTTGCTTCACAATAATAAAAAAAAACATCTTCAAAGTTGTGGGCATGTTCTGTAAATTACATGATGCAAATCCTCAAACAATCCATGTTAATTCCAGGTTGTGAGGCAACAAAACACAAAAAATGCCAAGGTGGTGAATACTTTTGCAAGGTACTGTATATGCCCGCTGTACCACAGCTTTAAAGCAAAGCAAAGGATTGGATTTTGCGCAAATATAATATATCCATAGATGATGTCGCAAGAAAGTGGAGCGTGCATTCCCTGGAGCTATACAGACAGGAGCACTAAATGATTTGGTCCCAGTGGGGGCCAAATGCAAAACATTTTTTACCCCCCTCCCCACCTTCAACTCTGGTAACAGACCAGTATATATTCAGACCCCCTTGCTGTAGTTACAGCATCTTAAACAAAGTATCATACGAGGATTCTCCTCATGGCTTGCCAGATGTAGCCAGATTCACAGGATGCTTTTTAATTTTTTAATGTGGACAGCTTATGTATTTTGAGACAGCCACATTTTGTTGCAAGCACTGTATCATTACCAACACTTTATTTGTAAGTTTAAGAAAACAGTGACATTTTTCAGACTGAAGCAAGTATATCGTTCAGTTTATCTCAACTCAATCTTCCAAAAGCTTTCACTTACATTGTGTCAATTTCATGGGTTGCCTTCACTAAGTAAACTTCCTTCATGATCCTTTCTGAATGGCAATATATAAAAATATTTGTGTAGATTCAAAATATGCATTCCGGATCTTGACTTAATTTTCATAATGATATCCTGACCTTTGTGAATTATGTAAAAATTCTAGGGTGTGTCAGAGCACTGCACAAGCCAAGTTCGCTGCAGGGAGAATTCCTTTACATCCATTGTTTTGCAAAGATGTATTTGCAGATAGGTTTTTAGCCTTAGGAGAACTGATTTGTATGCACAATTAATATTTAAAGCCACAAACTATTTACAGCTTAACATTGTGTGATGGCACTTGAGAGGAATATCTGTAAAAAAATGTATTTCCAGTGTTCTGATAGAGCGTGTGATGTTGTATTAATGCTTAAATTTGACCCTATGGATTCTGACACTGTACCCCAATCCAACGCAATAGCAGTGCACATAGTCCAAATGTGATCCCATGTTAAGTGGGCCAGATGCAAAAACGTGGTATACGTTTTGAGCCTCATTTGAATGTTACTAACCAGAATCCTTTAGAGGTTGTGCAAATACTGTTTGAATAAGAAATTCTGTGGAAAAGTCAGGACTACTGGCCTGCTTGAGACAGGCAAGTATATTCAGAATATTTTTTCCTTACTAGATATATAGGGCCTCATTCTATTAACGGCCGTAGGAGATGCTTGGCCGCAAGGACCGGCCGCAGGCTATTTGCCTATTCTATTCCCTTGCGGGCGAGGGCTCCGGCAGGCTTTCGGCCGGCGCCCTGTTATCCCTTGCGGCCGCACGCCCAGCAGGAAAGCCTTTGATCTTACACGGCCGCAAGAGTTTCGGCCGCAAGAAACCTCCGGTTGCTATTCAATTGCTATGTAAACCCTCTCGTCATGGCCGTAATTATCTAAAACCGAGCCGCAGCTTACTTGCACCAAAAAGGTCCCGCTAGCACCCAATTAAGCATATAATAAAGCCATCCTGCACTTTGATGAGACGATAAAGTGATTGGAGGTGTTAGCATCCATAGCACAACATTCCCCTACACTCAAATCTGAAAACCATTTTTAGTTTAATTCATGTCAAATGTCCGTGGACAAAGTCCCAAGGGCTTGGAGCAACTCAGACCCGCAAAGGCTGTGGGATTAGCCTCCGTCAAGTCCGTAAATGGCTAAAATAGACCCATGGGTCGTAAAGGGCTTACTTACAAGTCGTAGCATAGAAAAGCCATCCTGTACTTTTATTAAAAGTGAAAGTGATGTTTGGTTTTAGAATGAATAGCTCAACATTCCCCTACTCTCCATACCGCAAATAAAGATATTTAACTTCATGTTCAATCCTCGTGTTTTATCTATCATGCAAGCCCGCACGGGCTTGAATAAGGAGCTACGGGCTTGAATAAATGAGCTACGGGCTTGATCATTGAAGTCCGTGGGACTTGGACGGATTTTAAAATCAATGTACAATTTGGCGATGTGCAAGCTTGAGAATGATTTGCTATTAATCCTCATGCCCCCCGATTATGTTCCCCATCATTTACAGTGCTTTGCAGTGCTGGATTGAATATATATTGGCTTCTACAATGCTTTGTTTGCGGCCCTCCACCTCCGAACCCGTATGGGTTTTAACAAGGACGAGCCTGCGGGACTACGGGACGGAAAGTAAACCGTAAATGATATATCGGATTTGGGCGATGTGCAAGCTTGAGAGGGTGTTGCTATTAATCCTCATGTCCCCCATTATGATGCCTAGCATTTACAGAGCTTTACAGTGCCATCTTGAATTTATATTTGCATTTACAGTTTTCTGATTTTGCGGCCGGAAAACAATATTTACGGGTGCAGGAAAAACGCTTGCGGCCGTTTGCATGATGTGCGGCCGGCCATAAGGGGTATATCCTTGCGGCGCCGTCCATTTGAATAGCAAGGTAGCAGTAGCTCTACACGGGGCCGGCAGATGGCCGCAAGGAATTGCAGCTTTGCGGCCATTTTACGGCCGTTAATAGAATGAGGCCCATAGTGAGGAGTGTTCAATCGTTCTATTCATATTTAGATTCCATGATCCACACATGACATTCCATGTGTGGAAATCATCACCAACATGTCCCCATTGCAAGCATCCACTAATGAGTCATCCAATCACATGAAACCATTTAATGCAATGTGAGTGCCCAAAAAGTTGTATGACCACTCTCTATGGAGCAAACACAAATGGATACTGTTGGGAGAACTCAGGACATCAAAAGTTGCTAACTCACGCCAGAAGAAAGACACAGGCAGACATTCCTTTGGTTTTACAATGATAGAACCTTTTAGAACCTTTAGTTAGTTTGTGCAAAATCAGAATGGCACTTCTTTGTTTTCAAGACACATTTTCAGATAACATAAAACACTAAAAACTCCCCCCCCCCCCCCCCCAGTTCTAGCTCAACCTCCTCGGTAAAATAGGGCTTGATATACCCCCCACCCACATGATTTCCAGATTTATAGAGGGGTCTGGCTTTCTTGTTAATATTACACATTTTCTATCAATACTCTTTATCTCTTAATCCCTTTGGACAACTTCAGACAGGGCAATAACTATCCAGGGTTATCTGTTTAGGTCCCTAATAAACAAGGCCTGTATTTTGCTCTCCTCTTACAAAGGGCCATAAAACTAGCTTCCTCCTTCATGACTAAAGCCAGACGATTCACGCCTGGCCAGCTCTTAGTAGTCACAGATCTACATAGATTCCTGTATTTTTATTATCCTTTATTTATAACGCGCCAACATATTCCGCAGCGCAAGAAACTTTAAAGGGTCTTATTTCTCTTGCTCTACAAATCCTAGAGCAAAAAACTATCTTCTATTTTTATTACTGAGCCAGAGACAATGCTTCTGCCTGAATTAGCTTGGGGGTGGGGGCACTCCTATTGCTACATTCCTCTATATGATTGTAAAGGTATTATTTGCTTATATGTGCTATTGGGGAATATATTTCACAAACATATTTCACAAAACAAGATAAATGCACACATACATAAGTAAGATGCCATGAGAGTAACTATATACACAGACATAACATACATGACACATAATATTAATCAAGTCACCAGCACAAAGTACATTCTTGACACACATATAATAACTGTTTTACCACAAAAGTCCAGTTGGGGCCTTTCTGGGTATGACAGATGCTCTGACAACCAAAGGCTGTTTAAATCTTAGGCAAGTGGTTGTACAGTCCTAATTCTAATTAGGTACCCTTCCCAGTTCAATCTCCAAGGGACCCCATGGGACCTTGGTCTTATAACCCATACAGGGTCCATTAAATCCCCTAGGCCCCTCACCTCCCATAGGGGTCCATAAAGACCTCCGTTGTCCCTATATCTATCCTACTATGATGTCCATTAGAATCCCCATTGTCGCTTACCCCTATGTTTGTCATCAAGGAACCCCAAGCCCATTTGGTGCCAGCTAGTAGCCTAAAGGTGGGAGCTATTGTCCTCACCTATCCATAACCCTAAGCCACCTAGGCTCTACCTCAATCCCCAACATTCTTTAAAAGCTAAAATCTACATTAACAAAAAAAAAAAAAATAATAATAAAAAGAAAAAATTTAAATTACATAATATAATGAAAAACATTACAAAAACTAAAAAAATCTTACAGAATAAAAAAAAATGGAAAAACTAAAAAAATACATATTTTATTCTTATAATCCTCAAGACCGGCATTGCCAATCAGATTGCCTTGAATCCTTTCATCAATACTGGTAAAGAGGCACGCCACCTTGACTGAAGTCCTCAAACCTCTCTTCAGAGCCATGGGAAGGCCCAAAATCAAAACCCCACCACTCTTAAAGAAAAAAAAATCTAAAAAACAGGGAGCTCCTCCAATAAGGGGCTCCATGCTGCAATAATACATATGGGCCTAGCCCCTTATTATGTGCAGTCTTTCTAGGCCTCTCATTTTATAAAGTAGTTGTTCATCACTTGTCAGCTAATTAGGTTGAAGGGATTGAAATCATAGCAATCTGAATGTTGAAACAGGATCATTAGGTAGAGTCTGTTTAGCATCCTAATGAAACAGACTCTACCTACTGAGGTCCACACTCTCCCACCATAGTTATAGGAATAATGTTTGATATTCTTTTTTCAAGACTGAACACCCAACGTGTCACTTAATCTATCAGAATTGTTAACGGACCATTGTTGTTCTATTTTTAAAATATACTGTTTTGAAGATATTCACTATAAAAATGAGAATATTTTAGAATGTAAAAACATATCACAGACTCTAACTTATTACCTTTTACATGCAATCATGTTCCAGTGGAATCTGCCATTTTAAATTCTTCTGATTAATGTCCTGTGGTGGTAGGAGACATTGAATGCGGATGACGTTTCTATTTGCACAATATGAAAGTGGCAGCTGTACCAGACAGTGCTTTCATCTGAAATAATGGAAAGCTCATTAGTTCACAAGATCAAACACTCCTGCGAAAATAGAAGGTATATTTAACTCATAAACTGAAACCACATGGTAAAGAATACAAATATTGAAGGTTGTGTTACTTTTTTTTTGTTGCTTTTTCCAAACATTATTCCCATTATTAAATTTAGTTGTTCAAAATACCATAGAACAGAGGCTCTTTAATATTTCTTTAGTACCCTAATTGATTGTGAACACAAAAGTAGCTTAAGGGTATTTGGTGTTAACGATGTAATAAAAAAGTATATCCCTGTAAGGAACACAAACAGGATCTGGCAAACGCACAGCTATGCCACTTCCTCATGCTTTATTGGTCAGTTAATATAAATACTTCACCCAAACCACTGTCTTGATATCTCATTACAGAGATGGCTTTTATCCATGCATTAGTTCTGACTCTTGCTGTCACCTTTTTTGCAAGAGCTGGAGATGCTGTGAACCCCGGTGCTGTGGTGAGGATCACAAAGAAGGGACTGGACTATGGTATGTTGTGCTTTTTAGCTAATAAATTAGTATTTCATAAGTGCCTTCTATATATTAAGTGCATTTAAAAGTTACAAAATTTGCCTAAATACAGTGACCGAAAAGAATTCCAATTTATAATTGGAAATCTTGCTAAATCTTTGTCTAAAGCAAGTCAGAAAAAAACACAGTAATATATATCTGCCACTTTTGCCAGAACCATAGACAAATTTGAAGATGAATAAATGATTAGTGCTTTAATGTGATATATATATATATATATATATATATATATATATATATATATATATATATATATATTTATATATATATATATATATATATATATATATACACCAACCTTGGCTTTGCGTAAAAGCTGTGTAATACAGCAGGCATAAGCTTAAAAGAAACCATGTTTAGAATGGTTTATGGATTGAAGAGCAAGGAATTTGTGGGCACATTTGCATGTCCCTGCTCAGCTTCCCAGAATGCAGTGTAATAACTGTTTTTCTCAGAATTCTGAGCTGGAAGCAGTTTTTTTAAAAACTTTTTAGACATTCAAATGTGAACACAAATGTACTATTTATTTACTGTACCACTGTACGGTAGAGGGCTTCTATTGCTCTTTTGCCCACCATGTATTAAATATAAATTATATATATATATATATATATATATATATATATATATATATATATATATATATATATATATATATATATATATATATATATATATATATATGCTTTCTTCAGTCGGGCTTGATAAGGCTGTTATGGCCAAACCTACCCAGCAGATACATCCAGTTCTTTATATCCCTTCATCAAGACAGCAGATGTCTCTAAAATGTGCTTCTCAGAAGCAGTATTTAAAAAAATTGCACTCCGGCTCAGCATTAGAAAAATTTCAGAAACTGTTTTTTTTTTTTCTGTGGAAACTTCATAGACTGTATTCAGAACAGGCTTTTCCTAAGAGACATCAACTCTCAATCTCAACTGAATCTCTCAACTGCCAAACTGCTTAACTCTGACAGTTACAGACAGACAACACAACACTCTAAAATATATAAACACTTAATGAACCAAACATGTAGCATACAGAATCACACATCACAAGTCAATCACACATAGGCAAGCAACATAACATACAGTAAATAGCATAACATACCATACAGTAATTAACATAACTATTAACAGACCACACCACCAGATCACATGAGTCCCAAAAATGGTGGTCAGGAGGATCATGACAACATTATATATATATATATATATATATATATATATATATATATATATATATATATATATATATATATATATATATATAATATATATATACATAAATACATTGCTTAACGCTGTAGATAGGTTCTAGGTAGTTTACCATGGGAAACATAGGGATAGGGGAACTCATGAAAAAAAACACACAATTTCAATTGAAATTTAAATTTTTTTGATTTTAAATGAACTTCAAACAAACAGCAAGCATACCACTTGCAGAAACTTCAACATTAGCTTAAATATAAACTTTAAATGATTGATGTTGAAGCTTCTGGGTCATCCTGGATTCTGTTTTCTCTGGTGTAAAAAAACAGTGTTATAGTGAATCAGAATGTTAAAAGGGGTCTGGCAGGCAAAAACAGCATTATAGCGAATCAGCGATAAAAGGGGTAGCGTCAAGGGGTATATATATATATATATATATATATATATATATATGCATACATATATATATATATACTAGCGACATGCCCGTCAAGAAATGACGGTCAATAAAATTGTAAGGCAGGGCATGCTGTTTGTCACACAATGTAAGGTTTTTGGTCATCTGAGCACCTTCACCCTCTCCCCTTGTGTACTTTTGCTTCTCTGAGCACTCTCAGCGCTCATTGTGAGCCACATGCTAAATGCCTTTGGCGCTCATTGCGATCCTCTCCTCTGCTCTAATTTTGGTTCTCTGAACACCCTGTGCGCTGATTGTGAGCCCGGCGCTGAGCGCCTTTGGTGCTCATTGCGAGGCTCTCCGTTTGTGTAGTTTTGGTGGTCTGAGCACCTTTGTCAGTCATTGTAAGGGGCACGCTGATTGGTTTTGGAACTCATTGTGAGCCTCTCCCCTCGTGTACTTTTGCTCCTCTGAGCACCCACGGCGCTCATTGTGAGCCCCACGCTGAACGCCGTTGTGGCTCATTGCAATCCTCGCCCCTGGTCCTTTTTTTTTTTTTTTTTAAGTGTAAGTGTCAGCAATGTGTGAAGTGTGCAGTGTAAATAGGCTGTGTAATTCTGCATTTTGTAATGGTAATGTTATTAGTTGCATGTTAGTGTTTCTAAAATGGCGGTTGTCTATGCATTACGGGGGTGTGGAGCATTTTCTGTTGTCCCTAATAGTGTATTGTATACCTTGTATGTGCCTATGTAAAAGTCTTTTGTGCTTGGCAGTGATATGCGTGCTTAGGGGCCGTGTAGCCTCGAGTTGTTTTTTTCTTTTTTTTTTTTTACTTTGGTGGTGTTATTGTTGTTTTTGCGCGGTTCGGCCGGTAACTTCATACTTTTTTTACCTCATATTTGTTTTTTTTCTAAGTGCCGCTGGTCGTTTTTCGTTTTTTAGTTAAGTGCTGCTTTCCTTTTTGCAAGTGTTACGAGCCGTAATTTTTCCATGCTTTTTTTTCAAACTGCTACAGGTCTCGCATTGTGAATGGTGTAATTGAGATTTAGTTCCACGGGTCATAGGGATGAGCGCCTACATCTCCACCAGTGCAGTGAGTGCCTTCGGCGCTCCCTGCCTAAGTCGTTCATCGCTCCCTGCCTAAGTTGTACTGGGTCGTAGGGATGAGCGACTACAGAGCTCATCTCCACCAGCGCAAGGAGCCCCTTTGGCGCTCCTTGCCAGCAACTGTGGCCCTTGCTATGCGAGCCTGCAAGTATTAGCAACAACCCGTATTGCTCACAACTATATATGTAATATATATATATATATATATACATATATACATACATATATATTATATATATATATATATATATATATATATATATATACTAGCGAATTGCCAGTCAAAAAATGACGGCAATGAAATTGTAAGTGAGCTATTGCTGTTTGGTGTATAATAATCAAATAAATAATACATTAATAAATTAATATACTTTACCTATTTTGAAGTAATATATGCATGAAGCATTCTGTTGAAGAGCTGACAATCTGTTTTGATGTTGCTGGAGCATTAGTGGTGTGGAGCTGATGTGTAAGCGTGATGAATGTGTGCAGTGTAATAGTGCGCGTGCGCGAGACCAAACCGTTAGCGTAGTTGTGTACTTCCGCATTGTTCTGAAATGGCGGCTAATGTGTGGTATGCGTCTGTAGCGGAATATCCGTAGGTGTTTTGTGTTGTTTTGCGTGTTTCTTGTGGTGTTTTGCGTGTTTAGAGAGCTGTAGCCTCGTTTTCCTTTTGTTCGGCGGACATTTTTTCTCTCGCTTAGAGGATTTTTTAGTGTCTAAACTCTTTTTTTTTTAGTTAAATGAAGGTGTAACCTACTTTTTTGAGGTCCTGGATGCTTCCTCTTGCTGTAGGTAAGCTTTGTATGTATGTGTTGTGTGTATTTATTGTGTTTTTCATTTTTTTATATCAGCGGGTTGTGGCCGATTTTTGCGAGGTCGTAATGGGTGTTAACGTGTCTTGTATGTTGTTTGCGTTACGACGTAAAGTTTGTGAGGGTCGCAGTTGCTGGCAAGGAGCGCCTTCGGCTCATATGCTCACAACTATATATGTGATATACACACATATATATATATATATATATATACATATATGAGCCATCGATAACATTGCATTACCGGTAATAGCAAACAGGAAAGCCCAGACCAGTACATACCGGTATACACCACAACACCACCATCTTACTCTTACTGGTTCTCTAGAGTAGGTGACTGAGGCTCTCAGGTGAGCAGACTGCGGCATGAGGCCTCCTCATCACCGCCGTGGAAAGTGGCTCCTCAAAGACTGGCATTAAGAATGCTGTGCACTTCCAGCAGAGACTGAGCCCCACGCACACTGTCACGTAGAGCCCAGCAAACAGAGAGTCCCATGCACACTGGCACGCAGAGCCTGGCACCCAGAGAGCCCCAGCAAAGAGGCACACTGTTCGGGACTTCTTGTACAAATCACAAATGTGCCTTACATTCACCAGCAAAAAAATGTTTTGGATTCATGGGTTCAAAATTTGGAGTGTGCATTAGATGCGATGGTGCACTAGATTCACGCAAATATGGTATATATATATATATATATATATATATATATATATATATATATAGTACATTTGTGCTCACATTTCATTTAAATGTCTTAAACAAGTTAAAAGAGAAATACAGTTATTACACTGCATTCTGGGAAGCTGAGCAGGGACTTGCAAATAAAAGATAATAATAATAGTAAAGTTATACAGGGGACCTTAAATGATGTTGTCTGTAATAGTTCAGCTTGAGCTCAAGTGTTCCACATTTCTATATTCCTTTTTTACCACTGTAACCAAACTGAAACCTTTATCTTGTAGTATTTTTTAATGAATAGTTTATTTTATTCATTTCCATAATGAGGGCTTTTCATGGCATTTAGATACAAAAACAATAGACAAGGGTAAAACACATTCTTTTTTTTTTTTGTATACATTTTTATTATGAGAAAAGTAGGTTACAATGCATTTGAACATGTCTTCATAATGAAATAATACAAAACATTGTAGTATGACACTTTACAGCTTATAATAAATACATTTACTGCAACTCTTTCTCATTTTTTTTTGTTTTGTTAAAGAAGTACACACTTAACTTCTCCTAGAATTTCTAATGTAATACTAAGCAATATTCTAACAATAAAAACACAACCTCATCGGCCAACTCTCAGCATCCACATATCCCAGCAGGAGGCCCATTTCCTGTATTTTGCATCTATCTCAGCAGATAAGACACTCATGGAGCGAATAAACTCAATCTTCAGTAGAACCTCCTCAAAGGCTGGAACAGTTTTTTTTCCAATGTTTTGCAATTATGCTTCTAGTAGCCAGAAATATCTGATTTGATAGAAATTGTGCATTTTTAGAAAGACCTAATAATGCCTCTTCTGGTTTTTGAGGAATAACTCTATCCCATAGATTCTCCAGGGTATGATAGATCACCATCCAAATATGCTGAACTTTGGGGCAAGCCCATAACATAAGATTTAAGGAACCTATGGTGTTGCAACCTCTGGAGCAATTGCCATCCAACTAACTATTTGGACAGTGGAGTCTAGCTGGGGTAAGGTACCATCTCAAGATAGTTTTGTAAACATTTTCCTTCAATATAATGTTTAAAGAGGAGTTTGCTGCGTTTTTGATAATTATACCCCATTGTTCATCATCTAGGCTAATATTGAGCTCAGCCTCCCAGGAGGTCCTATAGGACAAATTATTAGGCATGGCCTGTTCATTTAGGTAGTTATAAAGAATAGTGAGTTTTTTAAGTTGTGTAAGCAACAATGCTCAAAGGGAGTTTTGCTAGCTAATTTGTTTGTTTTTTGCAGTTTGTCCCACTTGTGTGCTAATCATCATCAGGTTAAGCCATTCTTTGTGTGGCAGTAAGTGATTATGCCAAAGTCCGATGGAGACCAGTTTTGACATTCTAACAGTACATCTGCAACAATTGTTATCTGACTTCTAATCCACCAAGCAAATTGGGTATTTTTATTGATTAATAAGTCTGCATGGGGTAGCCATAATGGTGTTAGCTGTGAGCCATTCTGTAGTACAGCAGTTCTCTTGTTGATTTGCTTCCATAGTACGATGGAGTGACTCAGACACATCAGAAGTGAATATAAATGAATACTCTGATGGATGCTTAGCCTTAGTATGAGATTTAGGAGAATATTTTGGTCCCATAAAATTTGACATTCTATCTCCACCCAAACTGGGGGGGGGGGGGCTCTCTTAATATACCATTTACCCATTTGGGCTAATCTTGCTGCCTTATAGTATCGTAGAAGGTCAGGAGTTCCTAAACCTCCTTTTTGTCTTGATGCTGTCATGGTCCCCCTATTTATTCTAGGTTTCTTATTGCCCCAGATGAATTTAAATATTGCTTTCTGTAATGTTGATATGTCTTTAAGATTTATCAATGATGGTATAGTCCTAAAAATGTATAGCAGTTTAAGGAGGGTGTTCATTTTAATGGCGTGTATTTTACCAAACCACAAGATATTTAATGAAGACCAGATGCGAAGATCTGAATATATTTCTTTAAAGATAATGGGGTAATTGGCATCATATATCTGTTTAGTAAATTTAGGGATATGAATACCTAGGTACTTTATATGATGCAAGGACCATTTAAAGGGATAGTTTAAGGTCAGCAAATTTTCCAGTTGCTTGGGCATTGAGACATTAGGAGCTTCACTTTTATTTGCGTTAATTTTAAACCCTGATATATGGCCAAAATTGCTCAATGTTTTAAATAGGCTAGGTAATGTAATTAATAGGTTAGTAACTCTGAGGAGAATATCATCGGCAAATAGGCTTATCTTATATTTTTTATCGTCTAACTTGATTCCACTAACATCTGGAGCTTCCCTTAATGCTTAGTGGTTCTAGACATAGAGCAAAAACTAGACGTGATAAAGGACATCCCTTTCTTGTTCCCCTATCTATCTTAAATAATTGAGACTTGAAACCCTGATAGGAAATATAGGCCTGAGGGGCAGAATATAATGTCATAATACTTCCTACAAAGTTTTCACAAAGTTTTCACTAAGGCCAAATTTAAGCAATGCTTCTTTCATATAAGTCCAATCAATCCTATCAAATACTTTCTCTGCATCTCAGTGGTAATTTTTTGTCTGAAGCAATATCCATGAGGTTAAAGATTTGCCTAGTATTATCAGACGCTTCCCTACCCGGAATAAAGCCCACCTGGTCTAGATGAATCACGGTCGGCAACAAAGAGGCCACTCTATTTGCTATGATCTTGGAGTATAATTTGATATCATTGTTTATTAAAGATATGGGTCTATAACTGCTGCACTGCATCGAGTCTTTGCCTTCTTTATGTATTATTATAATTTTTGCCTTCAGAAATTCAGCTTTTATAGTTTTGCCCAAGAGGAACTCATTAAACAGATGTTGGAGGTAAGGTAAGAATTTTCCACAAATTGCTTGTAATAGTAATTAGTGAATCCATCCGGACCAGGTGCCTTATGAGGCTTAGTAGCCCCTATTGCTCTTCTAATTTCCTCTTCAGAGATAGGGGATGTGAGAGAATCTACTTTACTTTTATCAAGTTGGGGTATGATAATGGATGACAAAAAAGTCTCTATTTGGGATTTATGGCTTTGTGACCCAGCATGGACAGTATAGAGTACAGCTCGGTATAAAATTGTTGAAATGCCTTAGTAATCTGGTCTGGTTGGTAAACCATGCCATTTTCTTTAGTGAGTAATTTAGGGATAAAAGAGTTTGCTCTCTGTTGTTTAAGTCTTCTAGCTAACATTGTATCTGGTTTGTTGGAAAATCAAAAAAAATTAGATTGTGTACGCTGTAATATAGTCACCATCTTTTTTAGCAGAATCTCTTTCAATTCTTGTATACATTGAAGAATTTCCTCGAATATGTGAGGTGAATTCTGAACAGCGACCAGTCTATGAAGGTCTGAAATTCTTTTGTTCAAATTGTTTATCTGAGACTTATCTAAATATTTTGCTATTGAGCCAGGTCATTAAGAAGTGCTGGGTTTAATGTCCAAGACGGGGAGCGACCTTTTGGGAGCAAATCACACAGTGACACATTTACAAGATCGTGGTCAGACCATGAGATGGGATGAATTGTTACATCAATCAAATTAGAAGCCATTTGTTGTTAAAGCAATATATAGTCGATGCGTGATTGGGATTTATGTCTGGTTGAGTAAAAGGTAAAGTCCTTACCTGTCGGATTCATACCCCTCCATGTATCAAATAAGCAATTTTGGTTCAGGATTGATTTAAAAACCTTAGTAGTGGTGGGGATTGTAATGGGATAGAGGGTCCAGATCTATCTCTTAGTGGATCTAGAACTGCATTCATATCTCCTCCTATAACTTAAATAGAATATTGCCAATTGGAAATTAGATTTAAGATTCTGCAAAAGAAAGTGGACTGGTCTGAATTTGGTGCATAGACATTGAGAAGTGATACTGAACTATCGTTAATAATTCCATGTACTGCAATATATCTGCATTCAACGTCTTTTTGAGTGTTAGTGTGTTGAAAATTATTTTTTTTTGTGATACAAAATCGAGACACCTACTTTATCTGTAGTAGATGCATGATATGATTGTGAGTATGATTTTACCCAGTATTCGGGTATTGAATTTTTTTTAAAGTGGGTTTCCTGTATCATGACAATATCTGCTCCCAGTCTATGGTATTCCTGAAGGGCTATCCTGCTTTTAACAGGCTCATTTAAGCCTTGTGCATTATGTGAAATGATTTTAATGTCCATGACTCAACTGGTGCTGAGATAGAGGAAAGAGACTGAGGATATCAACTAATCAGTCAGGCTTTTTACTAGACTGAAGCAACATGATCTCCTGGCTGGGACACGAGGAGCAAGAGACTGAGATCTGTTAATAGTTCCGATTCCCGGAGAAAAATATGGATATGGAAAAAAAGACAAAAATAAGTCAGAGCAGGGTAAACCAGACTTAGACAATTTATGCAACAACTTTGTGATCTAAAATGAGATTCATAGTTAACTAGCTTACTGGTACCTCAAAGGAGATAGGCAATTTTGTTATAGTAACTATGTAAGTGAGTATAGATATATTTCTATGGTACACTAGGGAAGAGGAAGAAAAGGAAGAAAAAGAGAAAAAATAAAAAGTAGAAATATCAGTAACTTAAATTACTTAGAGGAGAGCAATAGCTGTCCTCTTAACTTTAATCGGTGAGCCAACTAGTATCTAGAACAATGAATACTGAGAAGGTTCGCCTAAAAATTAAACTATATTTACGTCCTATAGGAGCACTTTTAAAATATTTGGTAACATTATAAGTGACATTGCAAGGTAAAACATATGTGTAAACAAGCATGTAACTGCAGAAAAAGGAGATAAATGATAGGTAGCACTTCAGGGTACTTCCAATATGTAGACCAATATGCTTAAGTGAAGTCCCCTAGTATTGATATGTCCATTAGACAAATAATGAGAGGCATATTTAGGTTGTAGTAGTAGCTCAGCTTCTCGGACCTCGCCTCTGTTGCGTGGTTGATTCAGGAGGAGGGTTGAAATTTTCTGGTAGCCGAATGTTCCATGAAGAGAGAAGTGTAACTCCTTTTTCAAAAGATTGAATGTACAATTTTTCCTCCTTGGAGATGTTCAGCTGGAAATGAAAGCCCCAGGTTAATTTTCAACCTCTGGCTAGTACAAGTTCCAGAATGGGTGTTAGCGTCTTCCTTTTAAATAGGGTTGTTGCAGACAAATCTGAATAGATACTTGGTTGGAGCCTTCTACTTCAGGGATACCAGTTCTAGCCACTTTCATAAATTTGTCTTTGCTGTAAAAACAATGGAACCACGCTATAACATATCTTGGTCGATCAGAGTTGGATGACCGACCTCCCAGCACTCTATATGCCTCTTCACACATGTCTGGTAGAAGAAATTCGCATAATGCTAGCAAATATTGCGGGAGATCTCTGCGGGGGGATCTGTTCTCTAAATCTTCTTGGACAGACTGTTGAAAAGAATGTTCCTGCTTCATTAGGACATCTCCTTCTCAAGTTGCGTATGTAAACGAAGAAGATCATTGTAATTGTCCTCCAGTAGCGTTATTTTAGAATCTACTGCCTTTATCTCTGTAGACAATTCCGTTGCCACCTTTTGAATTTCTGACTTGATCTCAGTTCTAAAGGAGGATATCAGTTCCTTCAGGTCTTGAATGTCCGCCTTCGTACTTGGGACGGATGCCTCCATATTTGATGAAGTGGTATTCGTAGTTGGCATAGAGGCTTGTTGAGGCGCTTGCAAAGTTTTTCTTGGTGTACAATAGGTTTGTATGTCTTTGGTGTTGCATCTTGTTGATATACCTGCCATCTTCAACTACCAAAATATCTTCAGGGTTCTAAGTTTACTTCATATAGATGTCACTTTGCTTAAGTAAGTGCCCTCACATAGGGTGGGGGTAGTGTTTTTTATATAGTAATGAGCGCAGCAAATCCTCTTAAAAAATAACACAGGCCACGAATGGTGACAGTACCTGGAAAATGTATTTATATGGTTGTATAGTAGTACTCCTTTGGATAATCAAGTTGTCTTGAGTTGTGTCTTTATTTCAGTTTCTGTAGTCAGAGGTAACCAACCAAAAGATAGCGGATCAGTATTGCTTGAAAGATGTGAAAATAGTCATTAAGAAGTGGAACAACAGTTATACCAATATGGACAGAGGGAATTGAGCTCAATATTCACAGCCCCACAAATTGTGTAACATGCACTTTCATCACTGTTGGGCCTTGATAGCTTGTATTTCCACTCTCAGCCAATAGGTATTGTGCTTGGTAATGTAGTTCAATAGCAATACATGGCACTGTTAAGTCTAGGAACTGCACTCTCAGCCAAAAGATGGCGATGTAGGGCTTGGTGATACAGTTCAATAGCAATAGATGGTGCTGTTGAGTCTAGGAACTGTTGTTTTTACATGCAATGGCAAGGTGGAGTACAAGCCAATAGATGGAACTAGTGAGCTTTGTTAGTATAGGTAGTTCCTTTCTGTGTAGCAGGCAATAATCAGAAAATGCTTACACAGTTTATTGATTGCCTGATTTATCAAGATAATAAAAGTTGTGGTTTTGCAAGGAAAGTCAATAATGCTTTAATTATGAGAAGCTGTTATTAGGGGTACTGTTTGGGGTGTTGGTTTTGTAAAGCTTATTCCAGCAAAGGTCTCTATTAACTGAGGCTTGCAGGAAGCTTTCTCACATACCCTTGCATTAGGGCAATATAGTAGCCCCCCTCCCCTCAATTTCTCAGTACCTGTATATAGAGTTTTTGCATCAATGACACTTGGAGCAGGTCTCCTACTGCTGAATCCTCCAAACAGAAAAACAAGTTGTAACAATGTCCTGCAACATGGTTTAAAGATGTCTGTCCCTTGCCTCCAAACCTCTTTCCTGCTTCAACACATAGATGCCAAATGTGTGTTGTGTTTGTAGTTCAAATATAATCCAAATTGCTTGGTATTTTCATGTTTTTTAAAGCCTTATGGCAGGGAGCTGTGTTGTTTTGGTTCCTCTGTGTTAGCTGCTAGCCACACCCCCAGGGTAAAACACATTCTAATGTATATAGAAATACAAGTATAGCTGGAACAAAATGTGACTATACCATTCCAGTTCTTTAAATTTAAATTAATATTTTGAATATATCTATATAGCATTTTTAATAGCGGCTTTCATATTTGGATGGGAAAGGAAAGCGTATTTCTTATTAAAAACACAAATATATTATTGTTATTCTTTCTAGGATAGCTGCTCTTTTTGATTAACTCATCCACAAAACCTCATCCATTCTATTTGAGAATACTAGATCATTTTTAATTGTCTCCATTTAGTTTTCTGTAATTCACTATTCCCTAATTTTGCACTCATAAGCATTGTGATTCATAGTATCTCTCTAAGCTATAACATTTATAAAAGTGGGAGTAGTAATAATTGTATTCTTTTTCCTCAATCAAATAAACTTGCTGATATTAAGGCTATTAAATATCCTTGTTGAGGCCCTTCAATTATAAGTATCTAAATAAATATATTTGATGAGGGCTAATATTCATCCCCACCTGGAGCATTATATTTCTCCTCAGTCAGGCACTATTAGCCAATTTGTTTCTCCGAAAGTAAAGTATTGGCATCTGATGTCATGTTATTAAGATACGAAAAGCTTATCACTATATAAAAAAACATCTTCTTTCATTTATCAACATCTTGTACAGTAAGTTCAGTAGCATTTACAGTTGTTTTGGCAACATGGGTTATGTATTATGAGATTTTATTATTTTTACACTAGTGTCAATAACACATCCTATGTAAGTAATGTAATTTTACCAATTTTTATTCATATTACTTCAAAAGTTGATCTGAAAGTTTATGAAAGGTTTCATTACTAATGTGAAAATTAACTGAGTGGACATCCTTGTCTTGTACTGCTTGAGATTGGAAAAAGTTGTAATCTAAAACTAATATAATTCCAGGTCTGCATGTTATAAAGGGTTTTGTAGTCTAAGACTATCAGACTACATATGAACAGCATAACTCCCATAACCTCCTTTTGAATAAAATCTATATCTAACCAATGATTCTGAAGGAAATCTAACACATTTCCCTCATTTGTGTGAGTCAAGCTGACAAAAGAAAATAGATGCCTGCATTAAAGAATAAATTGCAATAGATGCTAAATATAAAATTAAGAATAATTAAATATTTTAATTTTTAAACAAGTTTGAGATTACTTTGCTGTAAAAAAATAAATGAAAAAAAATATTTTTCTGCCTGTGGGTTTTGCGTCATTCAGTTGTGTCCAACTCTCCATGATTGTAACATGTCATGCTGATCCACTTGGTATTCGTGGCAGAGATACTGGAGTTGGTTGTCAGTTCCAGTTGGCCACAGCATACAGCTCCTGGTATTCCTAGGTGGTCACCTATCCAAGTACTGACCAGGTCCAACCCTGCATGGTCTCAGGGTGGTACGACCTCTTGGTTCCCTAACTAGAATCAAACCCAGTTCTCTGTGGTGAAAGCACCAAATCCAAACCACTGGACTAGCAGGGAACCTACTCCTTGCATAGTTATTTAGTATTATGCAGAAGACAAAACACAATTATCACAGATTGCATTAACTCTGCAGACCAGATAACCTGAAGCATGCTCACTTTGGTGTAGCAAGGTTATAGGATTGCAGCCATAGATCCTTTCTCCTACAGAAAAGGTAGGGCCTATGGGTGGGGTAGGGGAAGTATTGCCCACTCCCTTAAACTACTAACCTCTACATTGGGGAGCTAGAGATCCTTAAGGCCTTTTGTAGGGGGTGGGTTGAGGGCCATTAAGGAAGCATATATGGTATTGTGGGTGCATGGCTAGTTAGTACGGGCTAGAGGGGTTTGTAGGCTTACCTTGGCAGTGAAGGCTTATGGCACATCTTGATCCCTATGTGCCATTGTGTGCTAGGTTTTGCTATCGGTAGGTAGATGTTTTTATAATGTAATTTATTTGTTTGCCCCAACTCCACTGTACAACTAAGGAAGCTAATGCCCCCGGTTAAAAGGTGTGGGCTAGGTGGAGGTCCCTTATACCTGTCCTCTCACTGTGTATGTGCTGCACAATCGATTCAGTGAAGGGGTGTGCATAATTTTTGGGTTCCCTCTAATGGAGGGCTTACACATTTGTAACAAGGAGAAAGGGGGATTCAAAATAAATGTCAGGGTTAAAAAAGATATTGTAAGGGGGCCCCAAGATCCCCCTTTTTATATAATTTTACCCCCATCTGCTTGGTGTATACATACATACATACATACACACACACACACAATTGTGGCAGGGAAAGGTATTCTTTTTATCAGCCCACCCTGTCATAGTTAATTAATGGCCTATAAATTGTTTATTTACTAAAGGATTAAAAATAAAATTAATATTTACAATTTATCAGTAAATTAATTCTGTGGATGTTTTAAAGCTCACATTTGAATTGTAGTGCTCAGGGACTAGCAGAATTGCTTTTCCTCACCCTGTACTAGGCACCCAGCACATGCAAAAACATCTGCATGGTCTAGATTTTGCTGTCCTGAAGTATTTACCTACCCTGATAGAAGTCTTTGTTTGCTTTAAAGTTTAAATCCAGTTTTCAATAGTTTAAGATTATAAAAAATTTCTAGAAATATTTTATTGTATATGAAAGAGTTCGCTTTACTGGAGGGAATTATATTGTCACATGGGAAATGAGTGCAAGTGGGGTGAATAATCCCAAAACATAGGGTCATAGTGTACCATCATGCTTCTTTATGGTCTTACGGCATATGTTTCTGCCTTATTCTGTTTACTATATGTAATTCCCCAAGTTATCCGTTATATTTAAACTATAACTAAATGGTTATGAAACAGTTAAACAAAATAGGTCTACAATGAGACATTGTAGACAGACAGGATCCAGTGATTGTATTGTAATCTGTTTTGTCCCATTTTTTGCCAGATAAGTCAATTACATCTCTGATGTTCTAGACAGCTTGAGATGACATGTGTGTAGTGGAGGTTGGCCTTGTGTTCACAGTTGCCAGACAGGTTGCCAGACTATTAGACCCCATGTGAAGTCAATCTCCTGCATTTGTCTTCCACTCTCTATCATTGTTTTGCTGTATACACCTCTCCCCCCCCCCCCCCCTCTGTATCTATCCCTTATAAATATTGTTTGACTTTCCAAAAATAATCAGTTCGCTGCTGAGACATATAGAAATTGTATGTTTTCTTATTTGATGCTGGTGGCTGTGATACTGATCCTATCTCCACCCTTGTCCTGGTCACTACCACAGGAAGGTTACTGAGACTCCTGGAAGTACTGATTCCTGATGGAGAGACCCTGACTGATACAGAAGCCAGATATCAGGGTGCTGGTGCCGAGATTTCCTAGAACCCAATGGTCCTTGTGGGTAACCTGTAGTCTATAGCAGATGGCCCTGGACAGTAATAGCCCCTACCCCTAGATTATCACAATGGGTGAATGCTACGATGTGTTAGTATTACAGTTTGCCTCTCTGTCTCTGTGGTGGCCACCACAGTGTTGCTGAATATTATTATGCATTTAGATCCTCTCACCAAGCGTATCAAATACTCTGAGCATTTTGACTCACATAATAGCATAAAACAATTCTATGTAGCTCATGAATGATTTGTTGTTGTTTATTTATTTGTTCGACTCTCTGTGACTCCATGGACCGTAGCAAACCAGGAACATCTATGGTTATGTCTCTGGTCTTGCGTATCCATACGGTTTTCTTGGCAAAGGTACTGGAGTTTGTTGCCAGTTCCTTCTCCAGTGGAACATGATTTGTCTGACCTCTCTGCAATGACCTGTCCATCTTGGGTGACCCTACATGGTATAGCTCACAGAGATACACAACAACACGGTAGTGATCCAGAAGGGACAAAAATAATTTACTTTATAGAAAAAAGGCTAGTATACTTTACAGTCAGTTTTCAATGCCCTACTAGATGACACCAACTTCCCTTTGAGGAGACAATGTCCCACCTTTCTCCTGTCCAGATGGCAGCTTCCTCTCTCCACAAACATTGATCAGTAATTATCAAACAAGGCACATTTGCAAGACTGCTATTTAGTATAAAAGACACTGGAGCTACATCAGGAGCTACAATAATTTTGGAAGGATACAGGTCATTTTATACACAAATCACAAAAAATCTTCTATATACATACACACATAGAACATTTTCCTCCAGTTCCCACACCCATGCTGTGCACGATTTGCTCCTATTTCATTGGTGCCTCTTACTGTCTATTCGCAGCTCGCCAGCAAGGGATGGACATCTTGAAACAGAAAATCTCTCAAATTGATATTCCAGAGATATCAGGCCAAAAGCGCTTATCGATTTTTGGGAAAGCAAGATACAGTGTCAATGGGTGAGAAGAAACATATACAACGTTCTCCGACAAGGAACATATACGTAAAATATGCAAACCTTTATACTGCCCCATAATGTATGACATCTAAACTAGGCACATTTGTGAGTTTAAGGCCTTTATGAGCAGTTATACGATGGGGCCTTATTCTCCCATCCAGTTCAATAGTCAAGGGGCTATTTGAGGAGAACCTTTTGTGAACAGCAGTAAATACAAATTTTACTTTGTCCACTGTACTTCCCATTCCTCCCTGGTTTCTAATTCAATTGCAAACAATGGCAACATGTCTGTCATCATTAAAACAAAACAGAATATACCAGTTTTAAATAAATTAGAGCTTTTTATTTTTAACAATGCTAAACATTTTGCAACCACTACTTTTGCAAAAGGGATGGAGCTAAGTGGCACAAAGTGACGGGCAGAAACCTAGAAAGGTAATTATAACTACTGTACTAGTATTACAATGTTTTAGCATTATGAGTCAAGTATAAACATGCATATACTTTTTTTTAGCAGCGTTTATTTTTAGCGTACAGTGGTCCTTAAAATTTAGCAGATGATTGCTAGATAAAGCTGCCTCTCCACACTGAGCTTGTAGTGGGTGGAAAACAAAAGCAACTGAAGTTTGAATGTAAATTAAATGTTGAAAATTCAAGTCATTGAATAAGAAACTCATATATGCTCAATGCCTATTTAAAATATATATCTAATGTTGTTAGTGCATTACAGTGGTCCTTTTAAAGAATGAGGGCTGATCCACTGCAGCTTTTGTAGTTTACTTGTTCCTTTCTTACAGCCTGGTCATAAAGAACCTTCAACTTGAAAATTCTGATATCAGCCTGGTCCCCAACGTCGGCCTGAGGTTATCAATCTCTTCAGCCTTTATCGAGGTTAATGGAAACTGGAGAGCAAGCTATGGAATGTAAGAAACTTTGCTTCTAGGAAGCTCACAGGACAAATGACAACTCTAGAAATCTACCCAGAACCACAATCTCTTCTATCACTAATCCTATATAATAGTGAAGTTAAATGGCCAGTTAAATCTGTTTAATTTGTTGTTAAATAACAGTAAAATACATTGTATTAAGCAGCAAAAAAAAAAGAGAGACAGAAAATATTATTTAAAATCAGTTAGCTTAAATTATGGCCAATGGTGCACTGGTCTCAAAACTTTTTAGCTCAGTGGGACCAGTGGCGTAACTAGATATTTTGTGGGCGAGTGCTGTCCCGGAGTTTGTCGCCCCACCCAGGTGCAAACATATATATATATATATATATATATATATATATATATATACCGTATTTTTCGCCGTATAAGACGCACTTTTTCTTCCCCAAAACTGGGGGAGGAAAGTTGGTGCGTCTTATACGGCGAATATACCTTTTCAAACTGCCTCTGTCCTCTTGATCTCACCCCAGCGCTTCCTACCAGCATCGCGTCGGCCGGTGCGTCCTAGTGACGTCACACACGTAACGCTGCAGTACACAAGGAGTGCTGGTAGGAAGCGCTGGGGTGAGATCAAGATGGCAGAGATCAGAAGAAAGGTGAGGATCAGGGGGGTCAGGGAGGATCAGGACGGTCAGGGAGGATCAGGACGGTCAGGGAGGATCAGGGAGGGTCAAGGGCTACCAAATGCTCCCAAATGCTGCAGTATATGGATATGTATGTGTATGTGTGTGTATGTATGTGTGTGTATGTGTGTGTATGTGTGCATGTATGTGTGTGTATATATGTATGTATGTGTATGTATATTTATGTGTGTATGTATATGTATGTATGTATGTGTATCTATATATATATATATATATATATATATATATATATATATATATATATATATATATATTTGTGTGTAATGTAGGTGTGTATTTGTGTTTGATTCAGATTTTTTTTTTCTTGTTTTCCTCCTCTAAAAACTAGGTGCGTCTTATCTGCCGGTGCGTCTTATAGGGCGAAAAATACGGTATATATATATATATAAACCGTAGCACTTTGTAAATGAGCGCCGCAGGCGCTCATTGCCGGCGGATCCTCACGTAGCGAGGCGAGCCGTTATGTTAAACCGTAGCACTTTGGAAATGAGCGCCACAGGCGCTCATTGCAGGCGAGCCTCGCGCAGCGAGGTGAGCCGTTAAACCGTAGCACTTTGGCAATGAGAGCCGCAGGCGCTCATTGCAGGCGGATCCTCACGTAGCGAGGCGAGCCGTTATGTTAAACCGTAGCACTTTGGAAATGAGCGCCACAGGCGCTCATTGCAGGCGAGCCTCGCGCAGCGAGGCGAGCCGTTAAATCGTAGCACTTTGGCAATGAGCTCCGCAGGCGCTCATTGCAGGCGAGCCTCATGTAGCGAGGCGAGCCAGTATGTTAAACCGTAGCACTTTGGAAATGAGCGCCGCAGGCGCTCATTACAGGCAAGCCTCACGCAGCGAGGTGAGCCGTTAAACCGTAGCACTTTGGAAATGAGCGCCACAGGCCACAGGCGCTCATTGCAGGCAAGCCTCGCGTAGCGAGGCGAGCCGTTAAACCGTAGCACCTAGAAAAAAAATACGAGATGAAAAAAATTACGAGATAAGCAGCGGAACCAAAACACTAAAAAAAAAACTAAATACACACTAAAAAATAAAATAAAGGTCACTTACAGCATGGGGAACCAGGCAGGACGTCTGAAAGTGAGTTGGAACTCCAATTTACAGCGATTTAGCCGAGTTACAAAGATCGAAAATCGGCTAAGGCGAGAAAAAAATGGCCGCCGAAAAAAATGAAAACGAGGCTATACTACTACGAACTGCGTAAAACACAGCCACAGACGTAGGTGTTTGAAAAACAACGAGATAAAGGATGCGGATTAACCGCGCAATGAGTAAAAAGACAGTAGCGAGTACATTTTACGAAACCCAATTACAGATTTACGCATTAACACAGATTTAACGCCTTTGTCTCGCGCAACATCGGATTTCCCGCCTAAAACAACGCATTTGATGAAATATAAGTTGCAAGCTACAAAAAAAAATAAAAAAAAAAAAAATTTGTATTTATTTTAAGAAAAAAAAAAGGGACAAATGTAGCGTCATGTTGTGTGGCAAACAAATTTCACAACATTTAATCTTTATTGACCGTCATTTGACCGTTTGACCGTATTTACTGTTAAACCGTAGTACTTTAGCGGGCTTAGCGATGAGCGCCACAGGCGATCATCGTCTGGCGAGCCGTTAAACCGTAGTACTTTGGCAATGAGCGCCGCAGAAAAAATGCCAGACGAACAAAACGAAAACGAGGCTACAGCACTATAACCACGAAAACACGTACCGATAATCCGCTAAGACGCATACCACACATTATCCGCCATTTTAGGATAATGCGGAAGTACACAGCTACGTTAACGGTTTTGTCTTGCGCACGCACACTATTACACTGCACACGTTCATCACGCTTACACAGCACCTCCACACCACTAATGCTCCAGCAACATCAACACAGATTGCCAGCTCTTAAACACAATGCATACAAATACGTAAATTAATTCTATATTTCAGTAGTACACAGAAAACAACATTAGCTACCTTACAATTACATATGTATATTAATAACTAAACAACTTTTAAAACATACACATCTCATTGCCGTCATTTTTTGACGGGCAATACGCTAGTATATATATAAAAATAGAAATACGCTAAATAGCATATTTAACACTGCTGTTATTTTATGAAAACATTAATGCTTCACACTTCCTAATACATTTATTATTTCCTAATTAATTATTATACTACATTATTTTAATAACTATTAATTAGCAATGGAAAATAAAAATGTATACTTTCCACTGCACTAAAAATGTTTTACATTTTACACTACACTTATGTATATGCATTACTGCTCATTAGCTGCCAGGGATAGGACTCTCAAAGCAGTTACATATTTAAATCCCTTTATTATGCTCTGAGACCTGGACATTTTTTTTGAATTTACACTGCACTAAAAAAATTGTATATTTAACACTGTACTTATATATCTGTCTTTGCGATGCACGCCGAAGATAATCGTTGCAAAGCACGAAGCTTGAAGGACTCGAGGGGAGAGGCTCGCAAGGAGGGCCGAAGGTGCTCAGAGGAGCAAAAGTACACCAGGGGGGAGGCTCTCAATGAGCGTCGAAGGTACTCAGAGGTGCAAAAGTACACGAGGGGAGAGGCTCGCAATGACCGCAGAAGGTCCTTAGAGGAGCAAAGTCGCCAATACATATATATATACAAGCACATATATATATATATATATATATATATATATACACACACACACATATATATATATATATATATATATATATATATATATATATACATTCACATACTAGCGACTTGTCCGTCAAAAATTACGGCAATAAAATTTGAAGCCTAGCAATGGTGTTTGCCACACAATGCAAGGCTCTCCTCTCCCCACCTCTACCTTACGGCTCAGCCAACCTGCAACTTTCGTGCCCTGCAATGAGCGCCTTCGTCGCTTATTGCGAGCCCCCCCACACCTTCCCGCCCTTGCGATGAGCGCCAAAGGCGCTCAGTGTGAGCCCTGCAATGAGCGGCTTCTCCGCTCATTGCAGGCATCAGCCCTCTCAATCCTTTGCCTCTCCCCACTCTCTCACCCCTGTGTCTGTTTCCCCCTCTCTCTCTCCCGTGTCTATTTGCGACTTTCTCCCTCTCCTGTGTCTCTTTACACAATTTCCCCTCTATCCCTTCCCTGTGTCTTTCTTCCTGGTCTCTCTTCTCTGTGCTCCGGTTTGCATTTACTGATGTGAAACCCCAAGGCCAAAATGTTTTTCTGATTTACGGGCTAGAAAAATAATTACGGCTTTAAGCCTTGCTTAGCCATTCTCTTAGACCTCCCAACAACTCTAGTTAAATAGCAAATAAGCTTGTAGGTTGTATGTTAATCTTCTAACTAATTGGCATCTTTTGTAGGTCTCGCAACGGTTTCCGAGTTACGGGGTTGAAAAAAAATGGCGGCCGTTATACTCGTAATTTTTTCGAAGCCTGTAACTTGTAAGCCGTTCAAAGCCTCCCCCCCTCTACTTTACGGGCCTCAAGATGAGTGCCTTTGATGATCATGGCGAGCCACTCAATGAGCTCCTTTGGCGCTCATTGCAGCCCCCATAAATCCTATAACTTTTGGGCACTCATTGCTCCTGCGTAACCCGTAACTTTTAACATAGCGTTACCGACAAACTCGCAATTACTATTATATTTGATATATATATATATATATATATATATATATATATATGTGATATATGTATGTATATATATATATATATATATATATAGTTGAATAATCAGAGTATTGCCGTTTATAGTGATACCTTTTTTATTGGACAAACTCATTCATAATAAAGCGACTAGCTTTCGAGAGATAATGCCTCTCTTTATCAAGTCAAAAAACGATACTGATACAAGTATGAACTAATAACAGTAAACAGAAAGAGATGGGGCAAAAAATTGGAAAAACAAGAAAGACAAAATTCATTGGCCAGAGTTAAGTGAGACATAGACCAGCATTGTGAATAATGTCCTGATAGGTCAGTAAGTAAGTCTATAGATCAGGTTGTAGATAAGAGCACAGCACAGTAAAATAAAGAGAAATACATTTCAGCATAGCATGTAGCTTACAAAAACAGCAATAGAAGGGAGGGGGGGGTACGTGGAATGTGTTAGTTATAAGACATTATAGAAAGCCTAAGTCGATGTTAATGCCCAAATCCTTTGTATTAAAAAATTTAATCATTTTTGATTCAAAGGTTCTCAGCCGTTGGATAGTTCTGAAATTCCCTCTGAGTACTTTTATATTGAGGTTCTGAATGGAGTGATTCTCCTGGGTGAAATGGTGTCCCACTGGAGTACAATAACTGTCTTCATGGTGCTTTTTGATGGAGCTTCGGTGGAGGTTCATTTGCATGTGTAGTTTCTGGCTGTTTTCCCCAATGTAGCACCCCCTTTCACATACAGTACATATATATATACTAGCGACTTGCCAGTCAAAAATGACGGTCAATAACATTTTGAAGCTGGGAATTCTGTTTGCCACACAATGTGAGTCTTTTAACCTTTTTGTTAAGTCGAAAGAAGTACAACAATTATAATACATTTTTTTTTTAAATGTAACAGTAAACTTGTATTTCAACAACTGGTAAATAATAATTTTTTAACCATATTAAACTTTTTAATTGTCATGTATGCAGAAATAATGTAACAATGGAGGAAGTTTGTATGAATAAATTGTTGTAAACGATTGCATAATGCTTTGCAACATGCAACTTATATTTTAATCATTAGTGAACCATTTTTATTAACAAAACTAACATTTTTAAATAATAATACATTTTTTTTTTAATGTAACAGTAAACTTGTATTTCAACAACTGGTAAATAATAATTTTTTAACCATATTAAACTTTTTAATTGTCATGTATGCAGAAATAATGTAACAATGGATGAAGTTTGTATGAATAAATTGTTGTAAACGATTGCATAATGCTTTGCAATATGCAACTTATATTTGAATCATTAGTGAACCATTTTTATTAACAAAACTAACATTTTTAAATCTGAGGTATGTACAGGTAACATAACAGTAGGTCAACTTTATATGAATGAGTATATTAAACTGTTACATAATGCTTTGTACCATGCAACTTTTATTTAAAGTACTGTTAAACTACATAGGTATTTAATCCAGAGGAAGGCAAACAGTAAAAAAGCCCCATTAAAATTTAGCCAATTGTATCAAAGAAGGGAAAAAAGGAATTCCTTCCTGACCCCATTAACTGGTGATCTGATTACTCCCTGGATCAATACTATTTAATGTTTTTAATTATACATTTATTTTTAACAACAAATGATTATCCTCCTACTAATATGAACCCTTAATTAAATATAATGAAACAACTTTTGTGACCTTTGAAAAAATCAATTTGAACATTACAAACATGAAGTTAATGTATTAAAATGTAAACAGTAATAGTCATAAAATGCGACGTAACTGTTTTGTGGGGCCAATCCTGGCAAAGGGCCACTTCCAAGACATTCTAATCCTTTTTTGTTTTGGCATGTTGAAGTGGTTCCCTTAAAAAGAGCCCAGCATACTTTTTATTTTGTCTATGGGATATAAACACTGTTTATTCTTTTTTTTGTTTGTTTTTGTTGTTATTTTTGTAGTTTTGTAAAATTGTACACAGAGTTTTCTATGTGAAATAGTGGTCCTCTAAAAAGAGCCCAAGAGACATCAAATTTCATCCTCAAAATAAAACCACTGTTCTCTATGTTTACAAAACCTCATTGAACACAATGTTTTTGGTAAAAATGCGTCCATCGTGTAATAGATCACCCTGACTTGGGTTGTCTTCAATTGAAACTTTAATATCATCTGGATTTGTGCACCTTGAAAAAAGCAACATAGAGTTGGCCATGTGCAAAACAAGTTCCTGTAAAAAAATACCCACAGACTTAAAAGTTTGTCCTTGGGATTTATTTATGGTCATGGCGAAAACTGGAAATTGTCTCCTTTGAAGGACAAAAGGCAAACCACTCTCACTTGGAGCCAAATCAATTCTTTGTATAAAAACTCATTCACCTTTATGGGTACCAGTCATAATTTCTGCATGTATAAAATGAACTTTTAAATCCTGCACAATTAATCTGTTCCCATTACAAAGTCCTTTTTGGGATTCATATTTCTCAAAAGCATGACAATTGCCCCTTTTTTCAATTGCAAAACATGTGGTGGCATTCCAGATGGTGTTAAAGAATTTATAAATTCTATACTAAAATTAGATTCACTCAGTCAGTCAGAACTGAATCTGCACTGTAGTAATTCGTTGGGGTGCGTTTATGAATTTTAAAATTCCATCATTTAGATTCAAGGCATCTATATTTTTAATATAACTTTGTTTGCAATGTCCACGTAATCGTCGTTATTGAGAGTGTGTAGAAAGATTGCCGATATAAGTGATTCCTTGCAAACCATTTCTGATGGAATTTCAAAGGTATGATCCGGTAAATTATTTATTTGTGGATGTTTTCCTTCTTCAATTTGAATGAGCCAATCATTGAATTAATTTTGGCCTTCAGATCTCATATTTAATTCTAATTTCAGATGTGTAAATATTTTCCACAGTTTACTTGTCTTGATACATGTTTCAATGATGTCAGTCCTATTTCCATGTGGCACAACAGGTAATGTTTGCCTAAAATCTCCTCCTAACAACATCACCTTTACCCCAAAGGGCAAATTATTATCCATCACTTCTTTTAATAATCTATCAATTAATAGCAAAGCATGACATGACATCATTGTTGCCTCATCTATAATAATTAATTTACTTATTTATTTATTTTTGCTTGTAAAGAATTCAGTCGAATATCTGACACTGATGTTTCTAAAATGGGAACTGGCAGTTTAAATCCAGTATGCACAGTTCTGCCACCTTCTAATAAAAGTGCGTCAATTCCAGTTGTTGCAAATGGCATTGCTATTTTACCCTATGCTGGAATGTAACTCATCAAACAATTGTACAGATAAGTTTTTCCTGATCCACCAGGACCATCTAGATAGTAATAACGGTCTTTGACCATTTCATCATCTGTAGCATTTCGGGTGGCATTAAATGCCTGCAATTGTAAAGTATTTAAAGTTGCCAGTTTTTCTTGTGTTATTTGATTTTGAAGCTCAGTGTCATAGTCATCAAAGTTGTCACCTCTCCCATTCTGTATCATCTGCTATGAAGTTTTGATGTTTTGCAGCTAATAGGAAAGTATCATAAACGATGTTGTTCACTGTGCATAAATGTTCATAACTTGTGCACCGAGAACATGTAAAAGAAGTAATCTTAAACTGAAACGTTCAATGTCTCTTGGGCTGACGGTTTCATTGTCGCCATTAGCTATTTACAATTACATAGTGATATGGAATCTCAATGTATAAAAATTGACTGGCCTGAGTGTCCTGGCAGTTTAATTGAAACCAAGCAGTAAGTGTTATTTCTTGATGTTCACTTTGGGGTAAGGTAGTTCTTTCATTGCCTGCAGTAAAGCAAACAAACTGACTTTGTGGCAAATATACAGCTAATCGATACACAGCATGTGACCGATCATGCATCTCAAATTTCAGAAGACGCCACATTGCTTCTGGAGCACTGACATAGCGAGCATCTAAATAATTAGAAAGTTTGTCATGTAAAATTGGATTTTCCTTTTCATTTTGTGCACCTTGCACAACAACAGTTGCTGCATCATATCCTTTGTATATATATTTATATACATATTTGATGGATTTAATAAAAGTGCATGCTTACACATTTATGTGTGCATTGTACTTCATCAACAAATGTGGATTGTATGGAACTACAAATCTATTTTCGACCTATTGTCCATGGATAATAGCTGTTTGACCTTCTCTTCTTTTATACAAAGGGTATACATCCCATTTAGAATAAGTTTGCATTTGAAATTGTTTTCGGAACTCTTTTGTAGATTTTTTATTTTCCATACATGGTGAATTTGGATTGATATCTCCACATGGGCCATGAATCATTCTGTGTGTTATAATCTCATAAAGTTTTGAATATTTAATGTGGCAATTCAGCAGTAATTACTGAATCTACTGTCTCTGAAGTATTCTTTTTCTCTTTTTCCTGCAGGATTAAAAGTACATGTGCATGTGGAAGGCCTCTTATTTGAAATTCAATGGTATAAACAAAAGCCACATATTTACCAAATAACTGTGCTTTAGTTATGTATTAATGAATTGAGTTTTATTTTGAATACTCTTGCAACTAAATCAGTTCGGTCAGAAGTATTTTGTCCAAGATTCCAATTTTCCTTGATCTCTGGCCATTGTTGATTACATGTGAATGTAATGAATAAATCTGGTTTTCCAAATTTTGTGACATCATTATATCTTTCTCTCAAATTGCGAGGAGATCCTTGGAAAGTGAATGGCAAAATGATTGCTATTCCAGCTGGAATGTCTCTGTTGTTAGCCAATTCAGTGACAAAATCCATCAATCCACAATATTGTTCTATGCAAAGCTTGTATTGTTGAAATTTGATGAAATTTCGATTATTTGCTTCGACTTGTAGATAGGAATCAATAATCCATTGTTGTGTGAGTTTGCCCCCACATAAAATAGGATTAAAATGATCCTGAATAGCAGTTTGTGCCACTTTATATATCAAGAATCAAAATATTGCATCTAACACGAACTTTACTTTTGGGATAACTTTGCAATTATAATTTTGGTTCCCATCCTGGCTCACCATTTGGAAAGAAAATGGGATATGTCATTGGATCCAAATTACAACTTAATATATTTATGTTTATAAAAGGTTGGTCTTCATTGCGTGGATATATTCAAATATCCCGCTGAAAAAGGTGGTTCACCATCCTAATTTTTAAAGACCATGGCAACCTCATTTACTGTTGGTAAATTATTCCGGCTTTGATCAGTATTGCGATCTCTTTTCAAAACCATGGCATTGGAAATTGATGTATTTGAGCATGTTGCTGTTGTTTTTTTTCAACCTGTGCTAATTGTTTATATGCTTGACTGTATGGGTTGTTGGCCATAATTTTATCCAGCTGTTCAAAGACTATGTGCAAACACTGTTTATTTTCTGAAAGTGTCATCTGTTGTTCAACAGCTTCCATTGCATCCATTGCACATATAACTGTGCAAATTTCCTTTGCTCTCCTTCTTGTAGGTGTAAATGTGAAGTGTGGTGGTAAATTTGTCCTTGAACTCTAAAACAATATGGACCATGTCTGGGACATTTTCTGCTGATGTACCACCCATATAAGCAAATTAAATTGCACTGTTATAAGACTTGATGTTTTTTTTTAATTAGCATAATTTGGAAATGTTGGATTGCTCATTATACTTTGTAAGTAATCTGGAAATGTGTGTCTTTGTGGAAGTCTTACCTTTCCTTTCTGACAGCAACTAATGAAGTCTCCGTCAGTTGGTCTTTCCTTGAGAAAATGATAGGCCCCACAAAACTGACAAACAACATTGAGTAATCCACAATAATACTGTTAGTGCTCTAATAAACGCATAATCCTGAGCTTCCTCAACACAGATATCACTATAACGTTCTATATCTACATTGGTGTCATGTGTATGAACATTGGTGTCATGAGGCAATATTGGATCATTAGGCAATGTTTCACAGACATGTTTTTGTTTACTTTTTCTTTTCTTTGAAGCATCAGCACACTCTCTTTTTGCTTTCTTACTCAGTTTTCTTTTATTTAAAAGTCGCTGTCGGTCTTCTTCTCTTAAGCGTTGGGAAGTCTTGGGGGACTGTGCATCTCTCCACCTTTGCATCCTTTCCCTTGCCGCTCTTCTTTTGCATTCAATGCTGTCTTCTCCGTTATCCGCCATTGTAATCTGTAATTGTAATTACAGGTGTAAGCTCTAATGTTTTTTTTTTCTATTGCAAATATTGTTTTTACCTGCTCTCAATGCAAAAGCTAACTAGCATTAATGAAAGAATGCAATGATTTGAAAAGCATTTAAAATTTTTCCATGAAATAAATTAATCCATTAAGGCTTTTTTTATTAGCATACATTAAAAAGGAAAGCGTTGCACACATATATATATATATATATATATATATATATATATATTGATAAATCTTTTTTTTTTATCAAGTCATTAATAAATGAATGTGCGTTAATGAATTATCTATAACTGACATCAATGGTAAGCCTAAAGAGGTAATTATGTTTTCGTAAAGAAGGGCAAACACAAAGAGCTATGAGCAAAGTATAGATCGGGCTTAAAATAATGTGCAATTTTGTTACTTTATTAATGAAGAGGCCTTAAGCGAATATAGGTTAATTAATAAATTAATCATTAACTGTTATCCATGCAAAACAAAAAAGGCATCATGAAATCATATAGCTGCGAAATTGATTTTATTGCAGATAAAATCCTGCAGAGCTTACTCTCTGTCAGGTGCAGAGATGAGAAATCTGTGAAATGAGATGAAAATAATTTTTAATGTTGTATTCAATGAATTCGTGACTCATTGAAACTATGATGTTTAATTGGTATACATGCAAAACGTAAACGCATAATCATCAATATATTCATGAATAAAAGCAGTATAAAATATTAAATGTAGCATGTCATAATCTAAAAAACTGCTTTAAATATTTAAGTGCGAAATTAATTTTATTGCAGATAATATATTAATAAACTAAAGGCAGTTTACTTTTTTGGATAATGATTTGTAATTAATAATTAATAAATAATGGACATTACTAATTAATTAATCAATAAATAAATATATTGCAAACAGCTAAGCATGAAAGTATTCATAAACTAAAGGCAGTGTAAATTATAAGTTTGTTGCTCAATTTTTTTAACTAATAAAATATACTTTTTTTTTAAGAATAATTAATTTATTCATTATTTATTAATGATGAGTAATATAAATTAATATACTTTACCTATTTGTAATTCATATTCAGCAATCAGTATCCTAAAGAACTAACAATCTCTTTGGATTTTCCGGCAGCAGAAAATGTCCACTCAGACATTCAGTCAGCTCTGTGGCAAGTGTGCCCTATATATAGGCACAGTGCGCAAGACAAAACTGTTGGTTTAGGCAAGAAAGCCGCCATTTCAGAATCTTAATGTGTAAATGTGTAAGTTAGTGTTGTAAAATGGAGGCACTTTTGCAAGCATTTTCCTTGTATTTTTCTACCTTGTATATCGCTAGCTGCGTTTTGCACGTTTTGAGGTTGTGTAGACTCGTTTAAATTTTTTTCTGCCGACATCTTTTTTCTTGCTCAGCCGATTTTCAAATGCTGAAACTGCTTAAATTCGACTTAAATTCGCGTTCCACCTCACTTTCAGACATCCTGGCTGTTCTCCCATGCTGTGTGTGATGTTTTTGTTGTATTTGTTTTTGTGTTTTTTGCTTTGCGCGGTTCGGCCGTTAACTTCGTATTTTTCCTATCTCGTAATGTTTTTTTTGTAAGCGCTGCGTCTCGTATTTTTTTTCTAAGTCCCACGATTGTCATCTGCTTGCAGCCTAAGGTGATCTCGCGTTTTGTAAGTTTTTGGAGGATAAGTCCTGCGTGTTTCATTACGCTTTGCGAGGCTCGCAGGCAATGAGTGCCTTTGGTGCTCATCGCCTAGGTGCTGCGCGTTTTAGTGTTTTAACGCCTTTGGCGCTCATTGCCTGTGCTGCAAGTTTTAGTGGTTTAACAGCTGCAAGTTTGCAAGTTTTAGTGGTTTAACAGTTGTCAATATTTTTCCTCTTTATCTCTCCTCATCTTCCATACCTCCTCTCGCTCACACTCCACTCTCTTCCTCCCTTCGCTGTCATTTTTTCTCCTTCATCTCTCCCTCCCCCTTCCCTCTATCTCTCTCTCCCTTTCACTCCCTTTCTTCTCTCTCTTTCACTCCTCATTCTCTCACTCCCCTTCTCTCCCTCTCTCCCTCCTCCCTTCTCTTCCTCTCTCTGACACCTTTTTCTCTCTCTCCCCCAGCCCCCACCCTCATCTCCCCCCCCCCCCACACACACACACACACTTCTCTCTCAGCTGCATGCTGCCGTTCCGATGGCTCCTGCCCCTGGTGGCTCCTCCCATTGGGTCAGAGGACTCAAAAGGAGAGAGTAGGGGCTGGGGAGGCGGAGGCAACCTGGGGCAGGAGGGGCACGGAGGTGGGTAGCAGGTGGGGGCATTTTTGTCATCTCCAAAGAAGTTCCGCCTGGGGTGGATAGACCCCCCACCCCCTTAACTACAGAGAGAGAGAGAGGGAGAGAGAGAGAGAGAGAGAGAGAGAGAGAGAGAGAGAGAGAGAGAGAGAGCGGGAGGGGGAGAAAGAGGGAGAGAGAAAGAGAGGGGGGGAGAGAGAGAGAGTGAGAGAGGCAGAGACAGAGAGGAAGAGAGGCAGAGAGAGAGGGAGAGAGAGAGAGATACAGGAGATAGAGAGAGAAAGACACAGGAGAAAGAGAGAGAAAGAAAGACACAGGAGAGAGAAGGAGAGAGAGAAAGAAGAGCGAGAGAGAGAGAGAGTGAGAGCAAGAGAGAGAGCAAGAGAGAGAGAGAGAGAGAAAAACACAGGAGAGAGAAAGACACAAGAAACAGACACGAAAGAGAGAGAATGAAAGAAATACACATGAGAGAGAGAGAGAGACAGGAGAGAGAGACACACAGGAGAGAGAAAGACACAGGAAAGATACACGAAAGAGAGAGAAAGAAAGACACAGGAGAAAGAGAGAGACACAGGAGAGAGAGAGAAAAAGATACATGAAAGAAATAGACATGAAAGAGAGAGAGAACACAGACATTTGAAGATAAAATTATATGATCCCGTCATTTATGACAGGCAAGTTACTAGTAAGTAATATTTGCTGATCAGGCTTGCAATCTAGCAATCTATAAAATGCATTATAGATAATCTGTTCTAGTCCATGTGGGCTTTATGATAAGTATTAGCCCCCTGAGTACATATGACACAGAAATAATGGTTTAGTACAATTTTTGACAGAAACTTGATACGTTTTTCAGTTGTGGGTCAGATTTTATTTGCGAGCTAGTGCTACGGGTCTAATAGAATATAGATTTTTTGTAACTTTAATTACTTACAGCCTTATTAAATTGCGATTCAGCAAATTTAAAAGGGCTCTATTTAAGCACATAGCATATTTTTTTTTACAGAAGTTTTTAGTTAGTGATCTTTTATCCATAAGCAAGGTCTTCACTAACTAAAAACTTCTGTAAACAAATATGCTATGTGCTTAAATAGAGCCCTTTTAAATTTGCTGAATCGCAATTTAATAAGGCTGTTAGAGTTCGTAATGTTCGAGCTGTGCAAAAACCTTGGGAGTTTTCAGCCCAAATTTGCGTCTTTGGCTGGGACGTAGTGATAGTGTTGTCGGGAATTTGTAATCGTATTGTGAGTAGCTAACAGAATGAATATGTGGCAAAATGCAAATGTATATAACCAACAATCTTGCTAATGTTTTTACGGTTTACAAATAAGATATAAAACAAAAGTAAACTAATTTCATTATTTGAACTCTATATACACATTCACATAATTATTTTAATAGCAAACATAATACTTCATATTAACATTTGCTTTATTATATAACCTAAATAACATATTATTGATTTTTAAACAAAAAAAGAAAGATGGACTGAAAGTAGAGGAGATATCTTACTGGAAGATTGCTTTGCCCAAGCTCCAGCAGGGGAAGGATACCCAACCTCTGAGCAATGGGATCCAGGACAGGGACTGCAAGGCACAAGTAAGAGGAGAGGGGGTGAATGAAGTGCCGGGGACTTGAGGGGTTTGAATAGTGTGACAGGGGCCCTGGGGGTTTTGAGGGGGTGAATGATGCGGACAATGGGCCTCTCACAGAGCTAAGCACCCGCAGTAGATCTGTCCCTGTATATATATATTTTTATATATATATATATATATATTGTATATATACACACACATGTTGTGATTCCCCCCCCGAAGAACAACCAGAATTTTGACGAACAATGGGAATGTGGGTTACAGGCTGAAAATCACTGCGGATGCCAAAATCGTAACTTCCAACCCATCTAAGCCTTCTGTCAAGCCCGTAAGTATTACAATCACAAATCTCAATTCAATTGCTACAATTCCTCAAGCCCGCAAATGACTTCACACCAGTAAATAGCAAATGTAGAAGAAGGGGGTTTAAACACCCGTTCATAGTACTGTAAATGCAAATATAAAAAAATCAATACTGCACTTAAAAAGACAGGGAAAGCGATGAAAGAAACAATAGCACAACAGTCTCAAGCTCGCATATCTGCAATCAAAAATTATTGTTTTTCACATTTCATTTCCATGTCATATCAATCTCAGGAATCAATGAGTTAATACATATCAGGCCACCCACATGGACTAGTATCAGCAACAGTATCGCCATCCATTTTTATTTTGTACATTGCCGGATTGCGCATATCGGACCTCTAAACGCTAATTGACATTTAACCTCCATGTTTTACTGATGTAATGATCTCATTTACTTTTGACTGTTTTTAAAATCGGTGGTTACGGCCTTCCTTAATTGTTCATGATCACGCTCTGTAATGCTACATATGATCCAGTGGTTTACGGTTTGGGCTTTTGGCCCTTAAATTGCGGGCTTGTTTAATTGAATTGCTCTGTAATTGTAGCAAATTTCAAGCCCGCAGACTTACGGTCTGTATAACATTATCTGCAGGCTTTCAAATTTAATTCCAAGCCTGTAATTATCTTCACACTGCCTGTATGTCACAGATGTATTTCATTGACTCAAGCAAACAAGTACAGGCTAACAGTCACCACACACACACCATGAACCCGTATGTAGCATTTCAGGGCATGATCATGATAAATTAAGCAAGCCCTTAAGTTAATTTTTACAGAGAGCCAATAGTAAATGAGAACGTCATCATGACATCAGTAAATCATGGAGTTTAAACTACAGTCAATTAGTGTTTAGAAGTTTGATCTGCAATCAGACTCGCAATCCAGAAATGTAGAAATCAATAAATGAACTGTTCTAGTCCATGCAGGTTTCCTGATATGTATTAACTCCTTGATTCCCGGGATCGATAGAACATGGAAATAAAACATAAAAGAAAATATTTTTTTGTTGCATATTTGCGAGCTTGAGACTGTTGTGCAATTAATTAATAATGCATTTCATCGCTTTCCCAGTATTTTTAAGTAAAATATTGTGGATTTATTAGCTTTTGCAGTGTTACAAACAGGTGTTTTACCCACTTGCGGGTCCTATCTAGTACTCATAGAATCTTTTATACATTTGCAATTTACAGGTTTGAAGGCAATTGTGGGCTTGTTAAATTGTTGTAATTAAATATGGATTTTACGTCTTTAGCACTGGTAACATTAACGGGCTTAAAACATCAAAGGAGGAGATAGGACAGAGTTACATTTTTGAAAACCGCAGTGATTTTGAGCCTGTCACTCGCAAATGGAATGCGAGTAGCAAAATGTAGCCAATTAAACATCTATAACTTGTACTGGCCCATTTAATTGGTAATTGATTTGGACAATTGAATAGGGACCTATGTCGCTTGTAGAAGTGAATTAATGTGTGATGTTTTGGTCATATTTTTGTTGTTAAGTTGTTCAGCCATGTTCAACGCTCCTTGACCCTATGGATCACATCGCGACAGGCACATCTTGTGGCTGGTTGTGCTTATCCTTATGATTTCTTTGGTAAAGTCTGGGCATATATATACAAATATAAATACTGTAAATATTTTTGTTTATGTGAAATCAATATAATATATACATTACCTACATAACTACTATTGTGTATGTGGGATCAGTATTGCATCTATGCAATAACCTGTATATCGTATGTTGTGTATGGGAGGTCAGTTTCACATCTGCATATTGTCCTATATAGCTAGCAGTATGTCTAAGATAAAAAAAATAAGTTTCTATCCCTAGCTATCTTCTACAGATCTCAATATCTTTCTTTTTAACTTAGTTCATTAAGTGGAAGAGTCAATTTGAAGGTAAATGGGCTCAGTATTTCCGTAGACCTGCAGTTGGGGTCGGATCAGAATGGCAGACCCACCGTTACCGCAGCAAATTGCCAAAGGAGTATTTCAAGTGTCAATGTGGAATTTTCCGGGGTAGTCGGGTAAGTGTGTTTCTTATACGTATTGTATGATATCATCAGGAATTTATCAATACTAGATTTAAATATAATTCAAGGAATGTAATGGGATGGTTTATGAAGCTCAACCTGATACCATTTTCTAAATTATCTTGTGCCATTCCTTTCAACCGCTCAAATTTCAAGAAGGCACTGACTGTCTTCTTGACTTTTGTTCTTGCTGAGGATCTCTATTGACTGATCTACTGTACTCAGCTGTGCGGAGAACCTTAAGTATGCCAAGGTGTGGATGACAGGTTCGCTGTGGATACAATCTTGCTAGGATATTACCACTGTAACATCTGGTCTGTTACTAAAAATCTTCCTGAAAATGTCCTGGATATCTGGTTCCCAAGTGCCTTGCAGGCTCTCAACTATTGAAGAAGAAATCCAGGCTTGGACCGAAGGGTTGTGGACTAGCTTTTGTGCTAGAATTGTGCTGCAGTTCTATAGTCTGTAGACATGTCTGCTGGGGTTGTGAGGGACAGACTAGTTGTCTCCTTAAAAAGGGATATGGGAGGTATCTGGATTTAACTAGGTATGTAATATACCTGTGTATCTATTCACTTTTATGTACTTTAATTAAGAAGCATTTAAGACCTCTGTTTTACTGCTTAAAATCAAGCCAGCCTCTGTGGTTAATGCATACACAAAATCTATAGTACTTGCAGTACAGTGTCTCATACTAACTAGTCAGTGACCATCTCACAGTAAAATTCTGCAACTTGCTGCTGAGACATGGTTTTTGATAGGCAAGGACACTACACTGCAGCTGATGTACAGAGCAGTTTAACCTCAGGTTTAGCCTCATCAAGTCAGACACCACCAACACAGCCCATCCAAACCAAGGAGTAATTGATGCCTTTCAAATTATATTTTATTTAATGTATTAGTTATATGAAAGATTTCTTTTGCAGCCATATTGTTGTGTTTTAAAATATGTCCTCATTCTATGCTTGCTCTCAGTCAGCTATAGATATGATACAGAGGCAAGTTCATATAGCAAAACAAAAAACTCTAGCATCTTCAAGAACACTCTGCCTCTAGACACACAGGGCTCAGACTGCTCCCAATGTGAACTTCCACTTTGTTCAGCGGCTTAGTCCAAAATTCACAATTGCATGGATAGCCATAGAATATCGAATTTCTATACCAACCTGTCATTCACAATAGCTACAAAAAAGCAGCAGATCTTATATGACATTACAAATATATCATAAGACATATCCTACATATCTGAGAAAAACATAATCTTAAAGGACATCATTTACTAAAGTACACTCCCTCATACACCCAAAAAGCCCACAATCACACACCAGGTAACAACTGTAAGCTATTTCTTAACTGGTAAAATGTATTTTATGTTCTAATTGCAGCTGGGTTCTTAAGCTCTTCCGTGGAAGAATTGACTCTGCTGTAAAAAGTGCAATTGAAAAACAGGTTTGAGTCCTAATGTATCATTTCATATAGTAACTAACTGATCACACCGAGTGTTGTCTTGCTTGTTTTTATCTTTATGTATTACTCTTCATTTTAGATTACTATTATTCTTTATCTCCTTTCTCTCACTGTATATCTGCCTTTGTCTTTTCTCCCTTTTCTGGTTTCTCTTTCCATACTTTTATTAACATCACCCCTCTCTGATAGCTGTGTTCTACCGTTTGACCTCGTCTTCTGCACATCTCCCCTTGCATTGTTAATTTTTTCATTCAACTTTTTCAGCCGTCTTTTGGTGATGATCTCCATTCACTATTATTTCTTCTTGATTCGTAGCTATACAATCTTAGATTGTATTCCATTTCATTGACCCATTCTCAAATATAAATGTTAAGTTCTCCCTACTACACTGTTCATACAATGTCTTTCTCCATGGTTTCTTCACTACCCCATTGCTCTCTTGCAAAACCTTGGTATAATATCCTAAGTACCCTTCCATTTAGTGATTGTATCTTAATGTGCAAGAAACACATTCCAGTTCCCTGTTTGTTCATTGTCATAGTTACATAGTTACATAGTTACATAGTAATTAAAGTTGAAAAAAGACTTTCAGTCCATCAAGTTCAACCTGTTAAGATCTCCTCTGATCTGCAATATGCGGATTAGTTATTAATTAAATTATTGATTAAATAATTATTAATAGTATAGTATTGGAGAATGAATAAAGAGTTAGTCCATCAAGTTCAACCTTTTTAGATCTCTATTGATCTTTTTAATGTGGACTATTTATTATTAATTGTTAATTGTTAATTGATCCAGAGGAAGGCAAACAGAAAAAAAAAACATTTAAACTTTGCCAATTGTCTCATGAGGGGAAAAAAATCAAAATTCCTTCCTGACCTTAGAAACTGGCGATCAAATTTCTCCCTGGATCAATATTCCTTCGCTAGTTATCTAGGATAGCCTTGAATGCCCTCTTTATTCAAAAATATATCTAACCCCTTTTTGAAGTTGTCTATCAAATTCGCTGTTACCACCTCCTTCGGTAGAGAATTCCACAGTTTAACCACCCTAACTGTGAAAAACCCTTTTCTTTGTTTAAGGTGAAATTTCTTTTTTTCTGTTTTCTTCTAACCTCAAAGGGTGTCCTCTTGTCAGTGAAAATCTCTTGCTACAAAAAGTTCACTTGACAAAGCCTTATATTGACCCTGGGTGTATTTAAATAAGGTAATCATATCCCCTCGTTGACGCCTTTTTTCTAGCGAAAATAAGTTTAATTTGGTTAGTCTTTCTTCATAACTTAGCCCCTCCATTCCCCTTATTAGTTTTGTAGCCCTTCTCTGTACTTTTCCCAGCTCTAAAATGTCTTTTTTATGAAGTGGTGCCCAAAATTGTACTCCATATTCCAAATGAGGGCTTACTAGGGATTTGTATAGTGGCAGAATTATATTTGCTTCCCTTGCTTCTATACCCTTCCTAATACATGCTAATATTTTACTTGCCTTTGCAGCTGCACTCCCAAATCCCTTTCAATATCTGATACACCAAGATTTGCTCCATTAAGATTATAGATTGCATGGCTATTTTTCCTTTCCAAATGCATAACCTTGCATTTATTTGTATTAAATCTCATCTGCCATTTAGCCACCCATTTCTCTAATTTATGCAAATCCCTTTGTAGGGAAAGTACATCATTATCTGGTTTTATTACCTTGCACAACTTAGTGTCATCAGCAAAAATGGAGACACTACTTTCGAGTCCTACTTCTATATCATTAATAAATATGTTAAAAAGGAGAGGACCTAATACTGAACCTTGAGGAACCCCACTTATCACATTAGACCAATCGGAGTATGTTCCATTCACAACAACCCTTTGCTTCCTGTCTTTTAGCCAGCTCTCGATTCATGAGCAGATATTTACTGCAATTCCTGTATCCCTTAGTTTGCTCACTAGTCTTCCATGTGGCACTGTATCAAATGCCTTTGAAAAATCTAAAAAGACTACATCCACTGAGTTGCCCTGATCCAAGTTCCTACTAACCTCCTCATAAAAACTAATTAGATTGGTCTGACATGACCTGTCCTTCATAAATCTGTGTCGACTGCTACCTACGATCTTGTTCAAATAGACATATTCTTGTATTCTGTCCCTTATTAACCCTTCTAAAAGCTTCCCAACTACAGATGTGAGGCTCACTGGTCTATAATTCCCCGGATTTGCTCTAGATCCCTTCCTAAATATAGGTATCACCTCTGCTTTTTTCCAGTCATCCGGTAGAGACCCTGTAGTGAGTGAGTCTTGAAAGATTAGATATAATGGTTTGGCTATTACAGAACCCAGCTCCCTCAGTACCCTTGGATGTATTCCATCAGGACCTGGGGCTTTATTAACATTTATTTTCTCCAATCTCTTTTGGATTTCTTCCTCCGTTAACCAATTATTTAGTGAAGGTAGTGTAGCCCCATTATGTTGCCGTGTCCCAACCACTGGTACCTCCCTTGTGTAACCGACAAAAAGAACCTATTTAGCTCATTTGCCTTTTCCTGGTCACTAATTGTCAGATGGCCTGTGTCACATTGTAATGTTCCTATAGCTTCCTTCCTGGCCTTCTTCCCATTAATATATTTAAAAAAATATTTTAGGGTTAGTCTTACTTTCCATTGCAACTGACTTCTCATTTTCTATTTTAGCCAGTCTAATAGTCCTTTTGCAAGCCTAGTTGATTTCCTTATAGTCACATAAAGCTGCCTCTGTTCCCTCCTTCTTGTATAATTTAAATGCATGTTTCTTTTTCCTCCTCATGATCTGTAAGTCATTGTTAAGCCACATGGGATATGATTTACTCCTATTCATTTTATTTCCACATGGTACATGCTGATGAGTATGTTTATTTAGTAAGGATTTGAATGTTGTCCATTTATTTTTAATATTTTTCCCTGTAAGTTCTTTGTCCCAGTCTATATGTAGTATTGCTGCCCGTAGCCCATTAAATTTAGCCCTTTTAAAATGTAGAGTTTTTGTTGGCCCCTTACAACTCTGTTTTTTATATTCAATCTCAAATGATACTGTGTTGTGATCACTGTTCCCCAAGGGTTGCCCTATTGTAACATTTGATATTATATCAATATTACTTGTGATGACTAAATCCAAGATGGTCCCATTTCTAGTAGGTTCTTGTATTACCTGGGCCAGATAATGATCCCCAAGTGTACTCAAGAACCTGCTCCCCTTAGCTGAGCTGCTGGTCTCATTTATCCAGTTTATTTCAGGGTAATTAAAGTCTCCCATTATTAGAACTTGCCCATGCTTAGCTGCATTTCCAATCTGTAACAATAATTGTATATCCTCACTTTCAGCTATATTTGGGGGTTTATAGTATACTCCCACCAATATGCATTTAGAATTAGCTCCTCCACTATTTAGCTCAACCCACAAAGGTTCAATGATGCCGTTAGTGCCAGCATAAATATCTTCTCTGACTATAGGCTTAAATTCAGGCTTAACATAAAGACAGATACCTCCTCCTCTATTACCATTTCCCCTATCTTTCCTAAATAGGTTATAACCATCCAGATTAACAGTCCAGTCATGAGATTCATCCCACCATGTTTCAGTAATGCCTATTAAGCCCCATTTTTCTTGTACTCCTAATATTTCTAGCTCGTCCATTTTCCCGGGCAAACTTCTTGCGTTAGAAAGCATACACTTTATGTTGCTATGGTTCTGCCGTTGTGAAGTGCTTGCCACTGTATTTGAGGCCCCTATTAATAACTCCCTACTGTCTATTGTAACCCTCCCCCTTCTCCTCCCCCATGGGTAACTAATTCATCCCTTTCCCTCTCTACCCTATTTACCCCAATACTTCTATATAGTCCCTCCACCCCACCTACATTGTCTCCACTACAGAAAATAAAAAATATAGCTTAATGTATTATATTCAATTCTTACCTCTCTTGCCCCTTTCATTTGTCAACCTGGGAATGTTTTTACAATAAACCCCCAACACCATAAAAATTTTTTTTTAATAAAGACCAAAAGACTTGTAATGGTTGAAATATCAGGCAACAGCTTCTTTAATGAGTTAAATAATAAAAACAACTATATAACTTAGATCTCTCCCATATTAAGGTAAGCACATACCCTCTCAGAGGATCTTGTGCCCCTAGAGGCTAACTTCTGTGTATCAATGAAAGGCAAAGCACTAGCACCACCACCAATGCTGTGACAAAGAACATTCCTTGATCATTCCATTTCCAAACAGTAAACCCGGGGGACGGTGTGCTCCAGCTCCAGTTTGGCCCGACCTTCATAGGCACTCCCTTATAAAGCCACACTCAACCGCTCCTTAATCCTCCCCTAGCAACCAATTATTTTAAATCTTACATCCTATGTTCCTCCCTAGAGTCACAGACCACTCCCCCTCCACTTTGCTCCATCATGGGCATCATTTCACACCCCAATTATTATCTCCTCATCCAACTTGAAATACTTGAAATACTTCAAATTCCTCATTTCTTCAGCTTTCCTTACCTTGCTAATCTCTCACGTTCTACAAATCTCCATTTATTTAGCTTAATTAACTGCTGATTAACTGCTCATTAACAGCTTCCTAATATTGTTAATGAGAAGCTATTTGTATTTTTACAGACTATTTTAATTGCTTAATGAATAAGAAATACTCTTTATTTTTCTTCCTTTAGATCTGCCAACCAATCGCTGAATCCATTAACAAGAAGCTGCAGCCTCGACTCCAAACCTTACCAGGTAGGAATATAAAGCCTTGAAATGAGGTTAAAAAGGACTACTACAATGTATGATAAATATAAATTATATGCCGGAAATCCCTCACACTAGATTGAAGCATGTATATTAAATGGATTATGTCTATTTTGATAAATCTTTCTCTATTGTAGATCATCAATCTGATCATGAGAAATGGATAATAAATATATAGGTATTATCCTCAATTTAAGAAAACATTTTGATATTTTTGAATTTGAAATTCCCTGCACCATCTTTCAAATTCATAAACAATAATATATAGTGCCTGTACAAATTGTGTGCAACAAGAGGAAAAGCACAGCCTCCACAAATACAGTCTCTGTACCTGTAGAAATCCTGTCTTTTGATTCCACTATTTGACTCAAGAGCAATAGTGGCCAGTGGAGCACAGGTCCATCCTTCACTCCAAATGCTCCACTCCAGGGACCCTTAAATATTAATTATTTACTGCAAATCCAAATATCCCCTCATGGATCCCTATCGTGTTGTGGTGAAGGGGCTTGTGTATTTCAATGAAGCTGTGAGCTATACCATGTAGTGTTACCCAAGATTGGTAGGTCATAGCATAGTGGTCACACAAGCTGTGGTATTCAGGAAAAGGAACTGGCCAGCCAATCCAGTATCATTGCCAGAAAAAAAACCTTATGTACAGTATATAGGGTCACAGGGCATCGAACACGGCTAAACAGCAACAAAGTCCAAAATACACCAACTTTTCCCTGGGTTTCTTATAGGTGACATCATTTCCATCATTCAGTTACCTTGTACTTCCAGCACCTCTGTCACAACTCCTCTGTCGGTTCCACTTGTTTCTCAGCTGCTCTTCCACCGTCTACATTAGCCCCCTATCTTTAGGCCTAGCTGCACCATTAGCCCAAATAGCACTGCTCCAGCGTTTCTCAGGTGCAGCCTATTTGTGCTGCGCGAGAACCATTTTTCTTCTGTAGGTCTGGATTGAGAAAATGGCTTTATTTAGTGTCAGCCTCCCATACATGCCTTCTTTGACTTTCCCATATTCCTATCCAGTTTTGTCACTTAAATATATTATACATGCCAATGGTTTCTTCAAGCCCCGCTCTACTGATATTTAGAGGCCCCCTGCACATTGTAAAATATATGTTTAACAACTTAAGTCTGACTAAGAAAATAAATAATAAAGGAAAAGGTCATACAAGAAAAATTACATTTTGATGCCTCTACAGGACCCATGAAGGATCCAAGATACATTTGTGGAACCTGTGTGTGAGAAGGGTACTTACATTTCTGCATAGCTATAGTTACATGATGTAGGTATCTGCTTCTGGGCGAGCGAGGAGGAAGGGGTGTGGTGTCAATTTTAATCTTATCTAGTTATTAAAAAAGGTTCTGGATTTCTGAGTGTTACCTCTTTCAAAGCCCTACCTCCACTGATATCTACAAACACACACACACAGCATCCTGTTATCAGGGAGTGATGTACGCAATATAAATTCTGTTACTTTTAACATAGTCTTCAATAGTAAAGATTTTTACTATTACACAGCTGCTAATAGTGCAAAAGTACTAAGGCTAAAAGCAGGGTAGAGTGCCTCTGCAATCTACAATATTTTGCCCCAGAGCCCTCCCTTCCCTAGCTCTGCCACAGTTTTGTACATACTTGACAAACAATTGTCTTCTTTTTTTTCCATGCACTTTGTGATGCTCTTAATTAGTTCATGCTTGTCTACCTTGGTAACAATAGGTAGCACAAGTCCCTTGCCCACCCACTAAAGAGTTTTCAATTTGACACTTTCTCCTTGGAGGCTCACACTACTTTATTCAGGGTGTGGAGATATTGAGTGCTTAGGGGGGGGTCATTGAAAAATGACAATTATTTGTTTAAATTCACAGTAAAACTGTGATAAAGATTGTATTTTTCTTAGCAACCTAACTATTCTTTTGAGATTCCTTTATCAGACTATTAAAATGATAATTTAAGGGGGCTGAGTGGAACAGTGTTACTTCAATGCTTTCATAAAATAATGCACTAAAATCAGAAAATGAAACACAAGAACACCCATGAATGACATCCTTCTCATGGTTAACTGTAATTAAGAAAGTGGTTTATTAGAAAGCAGCAGATAAGTTAGGAGATTGCAGGACCAGTGTCTTTAGATTGCACATTTGTGAGTTTTCAATATTGCGTGGTGCTTTGATTAAAGCACTTCTGTCACTGGATTCTAAGCTCAAAGACAGGGCCCTTCATCCTTTGCAATGTGTTAATATTGCTGTTGTTTTTGCCTCTTACTTAACCCATGTATAGTGCTACAGAATATGTTGGTGCTTTACCAATAAACGATAATAATAATAATAACCTCAGATTGTCAAAAATGTATTGGAAGTCATGACAGCAGTAGGCAATATGAGAGAGCACCTATTCAGCCTCAGTCTGTACAAGCACAAGTGGTTGGGTGTTACTGGGGGAAAAGGTCATGTAGGCTTCCTCTTCTGAGAACTGCCCCAATGTTCTATTCATACTATGGCTATGAAGATATACTCACAACATTCCTAGGACTAATGTAGGGGTACTCCTTGCATATAAGCACTAGGATTTTCCAACTTGTTTAGGACCTACACGCACACACAATGCCCCTTTCCCCAACAGTACACTCATAGAGAGACACGATTCTGGACAATTTTGAACTAAAGGTAAAATTTGTTAACAAGTTCCTGACAAACTATAGTTAGCGTGTTTGTGTTTTCTTCCTGTCTGTGAAGATCCAAAGTCAGACAGGACTAACCAGACTCTCTATGTCCTCTAGCAGTGCACAGCATGTCAGTTCTTCTTTAATGGCTCTGATAAGCTATATCTGATGTCTTTAATGAGTGCTTTGTCTGGCTATCCAAATTTTATATCTAAAGAACAAAACTCAGCCATTTAATATATAATATGTTGTGATATAGGTGAAAGATCATCCAAAGAGGTACAAGAGCAGTGACATTTTAAAGCCATAGGATCCTCCCGAAAAGATTTAAGTTCTCATAAGGAAGATACCCAGGCCATTGCATTCCCATTCAGGAGAATTTTCACATAAACAATTCCTGATAATGTGGAACTTTTGTCAGTTCTTGCACTGGCTGATGAACCACAACATTCATTTAGGCTCCAGAGTAGAGGAGATGTTTAAGAAAAACAAACATATAGACTTAAATGGAGGCTGCAAGAGTGGCTTTCACTGAACAGGTGAAGACTGGTACAGCTGTGAAAGGAGGAGGTGGAGAAGTATCTACACATAGTTGTTTAAAAGCAGCATTCATGCAATACACCTTTCACACAATGAGCAAGAACATATCCTGATGATTTTCCTTTGAGTCATGTTCTTTTCTATCCTAGATAGATCCATATTTTACCTGTACGGACTATAACAGTAGTGATTACAACACATGTGACTGACCCACAGGACTGAAATATAGAAAATAAGTTACTCACAAAGAGCAGTTATAGACAGGTACAACTTATGTTGCAGGGAGAAAGTTGGATAGTCTAGGTTACAGCCTAAGGGCGAAGGCTTGCTGCAAACTGGCATAAATAGAGGCAGATGGAGGACTAGTGAATTAACAGGGTTGCAATGCAGGGTGAAACATAGAAGCATTAAAGGAGTAAAAAAAAAGGATCAAGAACCACAAAAACATCTCCATATGCAATTAGAGTGACTTAAGAAGTGTTGGGTTTCGGAAAAGGAAGAGAGGGGTAGAAAACTGTACTATTTTCTCTGTCTTCTTTTCTCAGTCACAACAAACATTGACCGTATAGCAGCTATTGACTACTCTCTGACAGGACCTCCATTTGTGACTACTGGATACTTGGACATACCTCTAAAGGTGGGAGATTTGCATGAAATATTGATATTTCTCAACATGGGGAACTAAACCCATTACTGCTAAAGATACTACGTCACGTATGTTAAGAGATTATAATTAGTGAAGTTAGTTTTGTAGTCAATTAGTGATGTATATATCAGATGGGATAAATATATATTCACAATATACAATTACATGAATACTGTAGCTGCAAAGAATATTTTTATATATATATATATATATATATATATATACATATACACATATATTATATATAAAAAGTATGTATCTAGAATTTATAATTTATATATATATATATATATATATATATATATATATATATATATATATATATATCTGAAGTGTTCATAGGCAATTCCATTTACAGTGCCTTGCAAAAGTATTCACCCCCTTGACTTTTTACCTATTTTGTTACATTACAGCCTTAAGTTCAATGTTTTGTTAATGTGAATTTTATGTGATGGCTCAGAACACAACAGTCTAAGTTGGTGAAGTGAGATGAGAAAATATATACATTCAACTATTTTTTAGAAATAGAAAACAGAAAATTGTCATGTGCGTATGTATTCAACCCCTTTGTTATGAAGCCCATAAAAAGATCTGGTGCAACCAATTACCTTCAGAAGTCACATAATTAGGGAAATGATGTCCACCTGTGTGCAATCTAAGTGTCCCATGATCTATCATTACATATACACAACTTTTTTGAAGGGCCCCAGAGGCTGCAACACCTAAGCAAGAGGCACCACTAACCAAACACTGCCACGAAGACCAAGGAACTCTCCAAACAAGTAAGGGACAATGTTGTTGAGAAGTACAAGTCAGGGTTAGGTTATAAAAAATTATCCAAATCTTTGATGAGCCCTAGGAGCACCATCAAATCTATTATAACTAAATGGAAAGAACATGGCACAACAGCAAACCTGCCAAGAGACGTCCGCACACCAAAAGTCACGGACCGGGCAAGGAGGGCATTAATCAGAGAGGCAGCACAGAGACGTAAGGTAACCCTGGAGGAGCTGCAGAGTTCCACAGCAGAGACTGGAGTATCTGTACATAGGACAACAATAAGATATACTCTCCATAAAGTTGGGCTTTATGGCAGAGTGACCAGAATAAAGCCATTACTTTCAGCAAAAATCAAAATGGCACATTTTGAGTTTGCAAAAAGGCATGTGGGAGACTCCTAAAATGTATGGAGGAAGGTGCTCTGGTCTGATGAGACTAAAATTGAACTTTTCGGCCATCAAAGAAAACGATATGTCTGGCGCAAACCCAACATATCACGTCACCCAAAGAACACCACCATGTTTTTTAGCAGCCAGGACTGGGAAACTGGTCAGAGTTGAGGGAAAGATGGATGGTGCTCAATACAGGGATTTTCTTGAGCAAAACATGTACCACTCTGTGCATGATTTGAGGCTAGGACAGAGGTTCCCCTTCCAGCAGGACAATGACCCAAAACACACTGCTAAATAACACTTGATTGGTTTAAGGGGAAACATGTAAATGTGTTGGAATTACCTAGTCAAAGCCCAGACCTCAATCCAATAGAAAATCTGTGGTCAGACTTAAAGATTGCTGTTCACAAGCGCAAACCATCCAACTTGAAGGAGCTGGAGCAGTTTTGCAAAGAGGAACGGGCAAAATTCCAAGTGGTAAGATGTGGCAAGCTCATAGAGACTTATCCAAAGCGACTTGGAGTTGTGATTGACGTAAAAGGTGGCTCTGCAAAGTATTGACTTTAGGGGAGTGAATAGTTATGCACATTTACTTTATCTGTTAATTTGTCCTATTTGTTGTTTGCTTCACAATAATAAAAAAAAGAACATCTTCAAAGTTGTGGACCTGTCCTGTAAATTAAATGATGCAGATCCTCAAACAATCCATGTTAATTCCAGGTTGTAAGGCAACATAACACAAAAAATGCCAAGGGGGGTGAATACTTTTGCAAGGCACTGTACAGCATGAATGAGATTATTTGCTAATAATGGGTATCTTCAGAAGAAAGTATAACTACTCAACTTTATATCCACAGGGACAATTCTATCAACGTTCTCAGACGAAAATGCCACCCTTCTCTGCACCTTTGCTGTCCTTGCCAAGGGACAACAATCACATGGCTTACATTGGAGTTTCTAAATACTTGATCAACACTGCCATTTTTGTTTACCATTCTGCGGGGGCTCTTACCTACGATGTCACCAAAAAATTGGTACAGTACAGAGGAATAAGGGGGGGGGGGGCACATTGTTGTGAGGGTATTTCATTTAGAAAAGAAAATATCACAATAGTTCAGTTTTCTGTTTATTACGCAAATAACTACAAGTACTAATGTCCAGAGTGTAATTAAACATAGGCCATCTAGGTCTAAGCCTAGGGAGCAAATTTAGGTGGACATGGTTTAGAAAACATCTCCACCATTTGCTGCAATCACTTATTTTTATACAATATACATTTGACCATGAATATTTTTCTATTATCTATCTTTGGCTTTCACATTAAAATGGACCTTACATTGCAAAAGTCAAACCATGTCTCTGCCACCTCCGCACCAGAATTTCATTAGTAATTTCTCATTGGATTCCTCTCTTTGCACACACTGCAAGAACTGACACAACCAATGATCAAAATATTTTGATGTTATACCATTGAAAATGCTTTATTCAGTCAAAGCTTTGGATAGTGCAATAACCTACACAAAAGCTCATAATATAGAAATTCCAACTGCACACCTCAACCATTTAGTAGCTGAGCAAATATTATCTTTACCAACAATAATTTCTAAATATGACTAGCATACTGTGCGAAAACTTTCAGTACCATCACTATTTAAAACAAATTTGACCCCCTTTCACTACAACATGTTTCTTTCTTGGTAGAACAAACTACACTATCTTATGCTTGAGTTGATTCTGCAAAAGTTTACAGCCATGTATACTATTTATTTTGCAAATGTATTCTCGTTAAATGATTAATATTACTTTCTATCAATAGATGCCACTGGATACTTCCTTTTTTGAGGATCTGTTACCCAAGGTAGGACCTTCAATAAAATGTATTGGAAGTGATGGTAGCACGACTTTAGCACACCTGCGCCCTTTTGTCGGGGGCGAATTTGTCATCCACTTTACAACTGCACACTGCTGTCGGCGCTCTGTTTTCGGCACGCATTTAGCATTCACGCTAAAGTTGTGGTGCCATTAATGACAGATGAGAACCATCTGCCTCCATCTTAGTTCATAGCAATTACCTTCCCTGAAGTTTGCAACTTGCAACTGCTCTCTCTGCCCTTCCACCCGCCTGTGCATTCTCTTAATTTATAGAAACTCATATGACTTGCAGCTGCTCAGTCAACACCACCTGCGAACAAAAAAAAAACAAAAAAAAACATTGTCATAAGCCTCTTAGCTACTCACCTACCACAGCCATTCTGATAAACCTTATCACACTCTTTTCCCTGCTCTTGAATATATATTACTACTACTACCATATCTTAGGATAATAACTCTTCCCCCACAATCTTCTAACCTATTTTCCTAATCTCACACATTGTCACAATGCTCTCTCATTCTTTCCTCTTTCTTATAACCTACTGCCTCACTCTCAGACTTTCCTTTGCAGCATCTCCATATCACTTCCAACAATATTACCATCTCATATTCCTTGCTCTCCTCTCCTCTTCTCTGCTTCCATGAGCTCCTCTCCCTCCTCCAGTCACAATATCATCCCCTCCCTAAACACTCACAAGCAGAAACAGCACTGTAAGTCCCAGTCCTATCTTCTCTCCCTTTCACTCCTCCTTCTCCTGGCTGTGGGAGATATATCCCCTAACCCAGACCCCTCACTCATCTCCACTCGCTGTCAGCCATGCTCTGGTTCAAGGCCAGCAATCACCCGTAACACTCAGAATGTGAAATCCATCACATGTCACAAACTTTCCTTTCTCCTGCGCCCTCTGGAAAGCACAACCTATCTGCAATAAACTCACATTCACTCACTCATTCACTACCAACTCTCTCAATCTACGGGCTCTCACTGAAACCTGGCTCTCATCCTCAGACACTGCCTCTCCTGCAGCACTCTTTCACAGTGGTTTTCACCTCAGCCACACACTTAGTCCTGGGAACAAACAAGGTGGTGGTGTGAGTATTTTGCTTTCCACTCGCTGTACATTTCACTGCATACCCCCTGTCCCATTTCTCCAATTGTCATCCTTTGAAGTTCATACAATCCACCTCTTCTCATCTATCTCTCTACGTGTAGCTATGATCTATCGCCCCCCAGGCACTCCCTCTCAATTCCTTGATCACTTTTTTGCCTGGCTCCCTCGCTTTCTCTCCTCCAATGTTCCTTCACTGGTACTTGGAGATTTTGACATTGCTGTTGACACTCCCACCTCCCCAGCAGCAGCCAAACTGCTTGCACCCACCTCTTCCCTTGGCCTCTCACAACTTACAGATCCTTATACTCTTCATGCTGGACACTCTCTTGACCTTATCTTCACCAATCTCAGCACAACTTCCTACCCAGTCATCTGTCCACTCCCTCTATCTGACCACCACTTCCTTACCTTCAACCTCACCACATCACCCTCTCACCACCCCTCTCCAACCCCTGCCACCATCACGAACAGAAACCTGTGATCACTTGACCCTACTCAGCTCTCCACTATTATCCAACCCCTTCTTAGCCCCATCACCAACCTCAACTGCCCTGACACTGCCACCTCACTCTACAACTCTACTCTCTCTTCTCTCTTCCACCCTTGACACTCTGGCCCCCATATCCACACGCAGATTCCCTTGTTCTCATCCACACCCATGGCACACTACACAAACACTATACATCCAGTGCTCCCGCACTGCTGAAAGACTATGGAGGAAATCACGCACTTTAGCAGATTTCCTCCACTACAAATTTATGTGAAGCTCCTATTCCTCTGCCCTTAACCTTGCCAAACAGCAGTACTTTACAACACTAATATCAACTCTGTCCTCTAACCCCAAGCGTCTGTTTGCCACTTTCAATACTCTCCTCCCCCCACCACCTCCGCCCATCCCTTCCTCTCTCACAGCTGAAGACTTCGCCAACCATTTTATTCATAAAATTCAAAACATCCGCAATGAACTCTTATCTTATAGTGGTTTACACACTGCTCCCTCTCAACTAACCAACAACACCCAGTCTTCTTCCTTCCCCAATCCCATTGCCACTTTGAACTGATTTGATCCGGCTACAGAGAATGAAGTCTCCAAACTGCTATCATCCACTCGCCTCACTACCTGTCCTCAGCTCATCTCTCCCTTCTCTTCCACACTAATCCCAGCTCTCACACACACATTTTCAACCTCTCCCTTAATACTGGCACATTTCCATCTTCTCTAAAACATGCCATAGTTAAACCCACCCTCAAAAAACCCTCATCTAACTCTGACGTTGCATCTAACTATCGCCTTATCTCTCTGCTTCCCCTGGCTTCCAAACTTCTGAAGTGGCTCGTCTATAACCGCCTTACCATCTTTATCTCCTCTATCTCCCTTCTTGACACATTCCAATCGACTCCACTGAGACAGCTCTTGCTAAAGTCACCAATGACCTGCTTACCGCCAAGTCAAAGGGTTACTCTTCAATTCTTCTAGATCTCTCTGCTGCCTTTGACACTGTTGACCATCCACTTCTACTCCATATTCTCTTCTCCCTCACTATTTGAGACACTGTTCTCTCGTGGTTCTCATCATACCTACAAAATCGATCATTCAGTATATCTGTGAGGAGTTGACTCTGCTGGGTTTTGAACCCTGGTCCCCAAGGCTGCTGGGTCTCTTCCCTACCACTGCGCCAGCCTACCTTTGTGAAATTCCTGGAGATCTGATAACCTTGACTCTGCTAGCAATAGCATCAGTGACCAGTCTCTTCAGCTGTGTCTGGTCAGGTGTCTGGTCCTTGGCCTATATAAGGCACTTCCTGCTTATGTATCTTGCCAGTTTATTGTGGTTCCTGCTCCCTTCAATAAAGCTTGTTCCTGTTTCACCTACAAGTTGCTGAACTGGATTATTGCTGACTTTGGCTGCTGGTCTCCACAACCTTGTGATTCCTATATCATTACAATATCCTTCTCCGACATCTCTTCTTTTCCTCATCTCCTATCTGTTGGTGTACCCCAAAAATCAGCCCCCCTCTACTCCATCTACACTTCCTCACTTGGTACCCTCATAAACTCTTTTGGGCTTCATTATCTTCTCTATGCAGATGACACCCAAATCTACCTCTCCGCACCAGATCTATCCCCCCCCCTTCCAACACATGTCTCCAACTGCATCTCTAGTATATCCTCTTGGATGTCCACCCACCAACTCAAACTCAACATGTCTAAAACTGAACTCCTAATCTTCCCTCCCTCTCCCACAGCGTCAATTCCTCACATCTCTCTCACTATCAACAATGACATCACCACCCCTTCCTCCCAAGCCCGTTGTCTTGGAGTTCTACTGGACCCCACTCTGTCTTTCATCCCTCACATACAATCACTAACTAAATCTTGTCTTCTCCATCTAAAAAACATCTCCAGAATTTGTCATTATCAAGACACAACTAAAATCCTAATACACTCTCTCATCATCTCTCGACTTGACTACTGCAACTCGCTTCTTGTTGGCCTACCCACCACCCGACTATCTCCACTTCAATCCATTATGAATGCCTCTGCTAGACTCATCTTCTGTACACAACGTTCAGTTCTCTGTCAATCGCTCCACTGGCTTCCCTTAGCCTCAAGAATAAAATCATGACCCTAACTTAAAAAGCCCTCAACAATAACGCTCCCCCTTACATCTCTGCTCTCATCTCCATATACTCCCCACTCGCCCTCTTCGTTCTGCTAATGACCTTCTTCTTTCTACAACTCTTGTCACCTCCTCTCACTCCCGCCTCCAGGACTTTTCTCATGCTGCCCCTAGTCTCTGGAACTCCTTGCCTCGCTCCACCAGATTATCCTCTTGACTCAAAACATTTAAAACCTCAATTAAAACGCATCTCCTTTCACCCTAACACACTTATCACCTCTCTCTCCCTCTTTTACCACTCACTATACCTTAGATTGTAAGTCTGCAAGTTCCTATCCTAAGTACTTTGGGAATTCACCATGGACATTGGATTTCTAGCTCAAAGACAGGGCCCTCCTTGCTTTGCTATATGTTAATCTGTATTTATCTTTGTCTGAACTTAATTTATGTACAGCGCTACGGAATATGTTGTTGCGTTATAAACTATAATAATAATAATTATTATTATTATCTTGTCTTGTCTTATGTACAGCGCTACGGAATATGTTGTTGCGTTATAAATAAACTATAATAATAATTATTATTATTATCTTGTCTTGTCTTATCTATTAAATCCACATTGCAAGATACATTTGAGATTCCAAATATGGTATAATTAAAACTGCCGGTAATAACAGTACTTTATCAATTGAATGTTATTTTTAAAAAAATGCATCCTGCAGTAAACTTTAACGCATTGAAGTTTGCAGTTTTGCATGTAAATTATTAATTCTGTTTCAACTATTAAGCACATAGTTGCTAGTGGAAAAACATTGCCAAAAATTGCTAAATACCCACTATTAGACCAAATCTATTGTTTTCACTACATAGTCACATTAAAAGGAAAATGCTAAGCATGCTCAGACTTGAGGGAGTGATAACCCTTTTCAGCCTAATTACTCCCTGGGTCTGAAATAGAAACAGCAATTATTGGCTATAATTTATTATTATCAAGAGCGTTCATTATATCCCTGACAAGTGAATCAGAAAGGTTGTTTGATATGTAAACAAAGCAAACTTGAATGTAAGTATACTGAAGTATACTGTAGGTAAATGCAACGTTTCTATAACCGTGATCTGAGAAAGTACTTTTTATTGTATATAGACTTAAATTATGCTATATTTGGAAATTCTCCTGTCTCTTTAATTATATATGGAATTTGCTTGTTTACAGATACCACAAATGTACCCAAACAGACCTCTCATGGTCAATATTTCAACTCTTGCTCCTCCATATTTGGGCACAAAAGATCTATCTATCTCACCTGTGTTGGACATCCAGGCCTATGCTGTTCAACCAAGCAAATCCTTGGCACCACTATTTCATCTAAGAATGGTTGGTAACCTCATAACTTTTACAACAATACTGTGATATGTCTATAGTAGATGCAAAGATAAACTTCCTAACTTGCTAAGGCAAATATTAACCATATAGAGGTGGTAACAGACATAAAGCCATCAAGTAGAATACTACTGATAAGATACATTGATGAAACTATTAATATTGCAAGGTACCAACATTCAGAATATTATGTCGATGATAATAAGCAGATATTTTTTAAAGTAGTGTACAAGACAATTGGCAAAGTTTCAATGTTTTTTTTTCTGTTTGCCTTCCTCTGTATCAATTAACAATTAATAATAAATAGTCCACATATTAAAAAGATCGATAGAGATCTAAAAAGGTTGAACTTGATGGACTAACTCTTTATTCATCCTCAAATACTATACTATTAATAATTATTTAACAACTGATTAATGAATAACTAATCCGCAGATCAGAGGAGATCTTAACAGGTTGAACTTTATGGACTGAAAGTCTTTTTTCAACCTTAATTACTATGTAACTATGTAACTATGTAAGATGGTGAATAAAGAACATATAATACTTATTAACGTTCTCTATCTGATGGCGTACACTCAGTGCATTCTTATGGGCCCAATGTGGTCTTAAATTTTAAATATACTATTTTGAAGATCTACACTTGAAAATGTGAAGAATGAGTTTTTAATAGAAAATTAAAAAAAATAGAGCCTGTTATATATTCTATTTTAGACACAATTATGCTGCTGTAAGAGCTACCATTTTGATTTCCATTTTCTTTTGTCACCCGATTCTGTCTGTTAAGGCACCAGATCTATAAAGCGTGTGCTGAATGGGCACCGACATCCGGCCGCCAACAATTGCGCATCATGGCAAATGCGCACCGGGATAGAAGTGCGCAAGGCCAATAGCGCCCCCACATACCAGTAATAAAGGAACAGTAACTGCGCTGACATCGGCTGCAGTGTGTGGCACTGAGAGAAACTGCAAGATGAGAGTTTGACACAGAGAGAAACATATCTCTACTAGACTGCAAGGGGAGAAAGACAATGCACTGTCCTACAGAGAGACACAGTGTGACACGAAGAAATAGCAGAGACATACCCAAGAGATCTCATAAGAGCAATTCACCCCCTTATCTATATACTACCAAAAAACACCCACTATACTGTCTGTGCACAACTCTTCCTACTTCCTCTCATTTCTGTTTATTGAATGTCAAACCTTGCTCATCCATCTCATTGATTCCATAGCTGCCACACGCACTCTCGCTGTATGGCTGACTCTCACTATATGGCTGTGCTCTGTCTCTGCTGTTCCCCTGCAGTCTAGTAGAGATATGTTTCTCTCTGTATCAAACTCTCGTCTTGCAGTTTCTCTCAGTGCCACACACTGCAGCCGACGTCAGGGCAGTTAATGTTCCTTTATTACTAGTATATGGGGGAGGGCGATTGGCCATGCAAGCTTCTACCCCAGCGCACATTTGTCTGCTGCGCAATTGTCGGCAGCCTGATGTCGGCTCACCTTCAGCATGCCCACTGAAGTCGTGTCACAGTCTGTTAATTTACAGTGTGTCTTTGTAAATCAATAAGCTTTCAATTACTGCTACTTATAGATTCCTTATAGAAGACATGCTGCCATTGGGTAGATCAAAATTCCTGTTCAATCAAAGTCTCTTACCACTTAAGAAAGTTGATTACCATAAATCAAAATAACCAGCATAATTGCATATAGAAGGTAATTTATAATAGACTGTATTTTTATTTGCAGTATAGAATAATTTGGTATGCATAAAAAAGGCAAAAAGATTGTTTTGGTCATGAAACGAGCGTTAGCTCACTTGTATCTCTATAAAGGAGATTTATCAGTCTGATCTTGTTTATCCAATGAACTCAGACCCACGCTGTGTTCTGAAGCCTGACTGAGACCATGGCACATATTCCATAATTAATTCTCATTTTAAGCAAATCAAAAGAATTTAAGGCTCATTTGCATATCACTACCCAGAATCATTAGCAGTAGTGAAAACACTGTTCACTGAAAAAACTAATCTCCTGGCCTGCTTGAGATAAATATAAATATACTTAGAATGGTCTTTTATTTCCTTATTAATTATCCAGTGGATGATATTTCAGTCACCTCTCTACCCACCATAACAGGCTTAGAGCCTCATTCAACTGCAAGCCTGTTATTACATGGAACCCGACATTTTGGCTGCGGTTCAAATTTTTCTACATATCTAGATGTATTCAATTGTCACTAACCCGTAATTACAGGCTCACAGACACCATATGAAAGCCATGAACCCGTAAGTAGGATTTCAGGGCATGATCATGATCAATTAAGCAAGCCCGTAAGTTACTTTTTAGGCAGACCCAATAGTAAATGAGACCGTCATCATGACGTCAGTAAAGCATGGAGTTTAAACTACTATTAATTAGTGTTTAGAAGTACGATTCACAATCGGACTCGCGTTCCAGAAATATAGAAATCAATAAAGCAACTGTTCTAGTCCATGCGGGTTTCATGATATGTATTAACTCCTTGATAAAACAATGGAAAAAAAACGGCAGATTTGCAAGCTTGAGACTGTTGTGCAATCAATGCTAATGCCTTTCATTGCTTTTCCAGTATTTTTAAGTACAGTGTTGTGTGTTTATTTGCTTTTTCAGTGTTTAACCCACTTGTGAGTACTATCTAGTAAAAATGTTTTGATACATTTGCTATTTACGGGTTTAAAAGCAATTGCAGGCTTGTTGAATTGTTATAATTGAATATGGATTTTGCGTCTTTAGCACTGGTAAAATTTAAGGGCTTGAAACAACAAAAGAGGAGAAAGGATGGAGTTACGTTTTTGACAACCGCAGTGCTTTTGAGCCTGTAAATCGCAAATGCGATTAGCTAAGAGTCGCCAACTGAATATCAAGAACATTACAAGTTCATGTAATTGTGATTTGGACAAATAAATAGGGGCCTTAGTGTTTCGCTTACAGAGACATTCTAATCTTGAATGACATGCAACAATATTTATTGGGAACTCGGTTTTTGAATAAGCCAAACATGTACAGGGCAATTTATGTAAAACAAACAAAAGTTAATAGCTGCTCTCTCAGCTGATGGCCATATATGATGTGACCTCAAACAAGTCAATACATCATTTTCTGTAGGGATGTACTAAGCAGTAATGAATATCGGTGCATGTCATTTCTATATATATACAGGAAGCATTTCTGTGGGGATAACTTTTGTGTCAATAAGTAGAAATTATTTAATATTTATTTACAAAGCATCTTGTCCTGGGACATGCCTTGTAATTGTATTATGTAAGTTCCTGTACCACTGTATGTGTCCAGTTTAGATGCTCATATCTGTATATTTTCACTTTAGTCAACAACTGCTGTGGCTAAATTGGCGGTCAGATCCAACAAAATTGTGGGTGATTTCAAACTCAACGGGTAAGAAAAGATATATCTCAATATAATGTGTCAATTTTTTTACATTTTCGGCAGGATATCATGGAAGGAGGCTTGGGAAAACTGAGTAGAAATGATTCCCTATTGCCTATTGTGCAGATTTTCTGTCATTAAGACATTACTTGGTCTGAGGTTGGATATAACAGGGGAAGAAACTACAACAATGTTACTGAATAAATAATTCAGAGAGGCAAATGTTAAACATCTTCACAAGCGGCTAAATATAGCTTCACAGAAATTAAGGCAGTGGCAGAGCTAGAGAATGGAGGGCCCTGGTTCAAAATAAATGCCAACCCCCCCCCCCCCCCAAAGGGGGATTGTAAAAATATTTTTGCTCTGGACTCCTCCCCCCCAGTAACAATTTACTCAGTGCCCCTCCCCAGGACCCCTTCCCATAACAGCTCCCTTCCTTAAGGACCCTTACCAAAATAGCACACCTTCCCTTCTTCTGCCTACAACACAGCTCCAGGACTCGCACAGGGCCATGGTGAGAGGAACCCTCCACTACAATACAAAAATAGCACCCAGTCCCTCTCAACATCCACCCCACACAGCACCCACCACTCTTAGCATTCATTCCTTAACTACAGAGGGGGAAAAAAATGAAAAAAACAATAATTACACAGCACTGGGCCCCCTCCCAGAGGAGGGCCCAGGTGCACTGCACCACCTGCACCATTGGTAGATCCACCCCTGATTGAAGGGACATGTAAAACAATTAGTTTTTCCATGCATTTAAAATAGCGTGCTTAAAACAGTACTAAGGTTGGGTTTTTCAAGAAAAAATATTAGGGAAATTCTATTTAAATGTCAGAGTATATGTAGGTCAGTAGATTTTCCCTAGCAGATAAATATGACTCTATAAATCTGTATTACTGCTCATTGGCTGGCAGGGGCAAGATCACAGATCAATTAAACATTTTAATATTTTTTTTCTGCTTTGAGTGCTTCATTTTAAAAATAAAACAAACCATGGTACATTATCACATTTTTAAGATACAGCAATGACAAAAATGTTTTCAATGTCCCTTTACGTTGCAGATACAAATGTTAGGGGAAAATTTACCCAAACCAACAAATACTATACAGACAAAACACAGGTTATTTTCTGAGACAAAACAAGTCACCCTTTCCATTCTGCAGCTGCAAATATTTTACATGTTATAAAATCCTTTAGCTATACAGTATGTGTTCAGTTATTCAGTCATGTCTTTCGTGGTGTCAGGGGCAGTGCTGCTTTAGGAGATGGGCATGGTGATGCTCATATCCTAGTTACTCCTCCCGACTTTAGCGCGTTGGAGCGCGCTATTGGCGGTTGCGATTTTGTGTGCGCTCGCATGCGTCATTGCGCATGTGTCAAGCGCCGGGTGCCCATGATGCCAGATTACATCCCTGAGTGGAGGAATGCATTTGGGGCAACAAGGTGCCCTCCAGGAAGAAGGCACAGATGTTTATTCTGGAGCAGAGGAATAGTCCTCCAATGTATAAGCTAAAATAGCAAGTTTGCAAAAGCTGCCTTACAGTGGCAAGCAGGAGGCGCAAGATCATCTCACCAATCATTTATTTCAGAGGGAAACAGTTCTGATAGAGAAGGAGATGCTTTTACATATACTACAAAAGAAGAGGGTAAGCGATCTCTCTGATATGGAGGCACAGTTAGCACAGAGCAATGCTTGTCCAGAAGACTAGCACTGACCTTCAGGACCTATGTACACAATATAGTGCGAAGATGATTGGAGAGGCTGATCTGTTACACAGTGTGCAGATGTTACTGGAAAGTGAATGGCAATATCTAGACCTGGAACTATTGTCACAACTCTGCTACCAAGGTTTGGAGACCAGAGCTGCCTTCTGAAAAGAATGGAGAAGGAAGTGAAAGAGCTGGAAGAGCAGAAGATTTAGCAACGACAAGAGAGTTTTACCGGTGTGACGGGGAAAGGAAGAATTCACAGAGATGGCAGTCAGCATGATATGTTGGCTTGCATAGATGGCCTCACGGCATTGGTCACTCAATCCCATAATATCGAGCTGGGGATGTCTGACAAAGTGAGACCAGGGATTTGCATGGACACAGGACATAAAAAAGTTAACTGTGTTAATTGTGTTTAGCCCTACGGTCTCACTGTGTATAGCCTTCAGCATTGCATAGAAACATACAGACTCAGGGAAGTGTTTGGTATTTGCAAGAGACGCCCAGACAAAAAAATGTACTGTTTATTGGAGCTGCAATGGGCACCAAAGAGGAAGTGCCTATATTGGTGTATTAAGCTTGAGAGAGACAAAGAGAGACTGAAGCGTGGACTTTATCAGCAAGAATGGAAACTGCGACTTAAAAGTGAAAGGCCAATAATTGAATTAAAGCCAATTAAAGTGTTTTTTCTCCACCCAGGGTTAGCTGGATGCGAGCATTGTTAGTAAGAGAACTGTCTCAGTTAAGTAAAGATAGGGCTTCAAAGGAAGCTAGGCCTGTTTTTTCTTATGTATTATGACACTGAATAAAGCATCTTAAATCAAATTAATTGAAGCCTCCTGTGTTGGTGTTCCTCCATCGAAAGTTCCAGAAACACCAGCACTGACCCAGTTGGACACAGATACCTTGTCACTATATATATATATATATATATATATATATATATATATATATACACATATATATATACACACATATATATATATATATATATATATATATATATATATATATATATATATACACATATACATACAGTAAACTCTTGGTTATCCTGCACCTAACCTGCCAGCACTCTTAAGCAACCGGCACCGGCATCAATTCCCCATTTCCAGCAGTTCGAGACTGGAAAGAAAATGATATATTTTTTTCTAATAGTTTTTTTAGGCCCTAAATGGCCCAGTTTATGTGCTGATGCCCTTTTAAGGCGTTTTGAGGTGTTTTGGGGGAGGGGTTTTACGGGTCCTTTAGACCCTTAAATTCGAGTATTCCCGATTAACCGGCAACTACAGTTATCCGCCAATACGGAGTCCCCATAGGTGCCGGATAATGGGGAGTTTACTGTATATATGTCTATGCACACACTTCTGTACCTCTTTTGTTGCCTCTCTGTTTATCTGTCTCTCTATTTGTCTTTCACTCTTTCAGTTTTATTATCTCTGTCTCCTTCTGTCGATTTCCCTTTTGTTCTCTCTGTCTTTTTGTCTCTTTCACTCTCAGTCTATTTGCCTCTGTCTCATTGTCTCTTTTTCTATCTGTGTTTCTGTCTTTAAGTTACAGCACAGTCGTTCTTTAATAATGTTCTCTCGAGTATTCCATTCTTAACTATTTTTTTCTGTGCTTATAAAATTGCTTTGGTTGAATGTATCTGTTTGAAATTGTATATTTTAGGAAAGATTGTAGATCTGATTTTTTCTTTGCAATTTTAATAAAATTCCTTACAGCTAAAATTTAGTTATACCATGTAGAATTTTGTTAAATGGCTGAACAGACTAGTTTGAAATTTGGCAGTAAAAGAATGATTGTAAAATTCCCCATATTTTTGTAGGAATTGATAGATTAAGCAATTTTTGAGTTATAAAGGTATAAAAAATAGCAAGGTTATCATGCTCAGTATAAACATGTGACTAATTATATGGATAAATATGGTGTCTAGTCTTTGTGTTATAATGGAGATGGTTTAAAGACACCCATACCTCCATTTCCAGAGATTTTGTGTTTCATATGAGGCAGGCTCTTTATCACTCATCACATTTGGTAATGCTATTGGCAGTTATCATTTTGCCTTGAAATAACCAAGCCCTGGGTATATATGTATATGTATATACTGTATATTTATATGAGAGAGAGGTTTTCACTGGCATACATTAATAAAAATTATACCAATAAAACCAATTATATATATATATATATATATATATATATATATATATATATATATATATATATACAAATATTTGTATAAAGATCCTATTATTTTCCTTTAGTATTATTGTTATATTTTTATTTATGAACAACAAATATTCCACAGCTCTAAGTAGAGGGGATATAGTGAGTACATAAGACAAATATGGCAAAAGTTACATTATGGTAATAAAGGCCCTTCTCTCGTAAGAGATTACAATCCAAGTAGGTTAAGGGTATTACACATAAAGGGAAAGAGGGTTGCTGTTTTTCTTAAGCCAGTGATGGTGGACAATAAGTTGGTAGCTTTTTGAATAGATGGGTTTCAGGGAGTGTTTGCAGCGGGGTAAAGAATTCCACAGGGTAGGGGCTGCAAGAGAAAAATCTTGGAGAGAAGAATGTGAGGAAGTGGTAACAGGTGACAAGAATAGTATATCATGGGAAGAAAGGAAGAGATGGTTTAAGGACTATCTGGAGATTAATTCTGAAATGTAGTAAAATGCAGTGTTTATGAGGCCTTTTTAGGTGAGTGTCTGGAATTTGAACATAATTCTAGCTATTACTGGAAACCAGTGAAGGGATTTAAAGAGTGCGCCAACAGATGAGAAATGGCTGGTTAGATATACAGTAGATGTAAGTCTAGCAGAGGCATTTAAGACGGATTAGAGTGGGGAGTGTCTCATAAGGGGGACGTTGGATTGGAATGAGTTGCAGTAGTCAATGCCAGAAATGGTCAGTTAATAAAATATGACTTTGGTTGTTTCCTGTATGAGACGACATATTTTGGAAATGTTTTACATTTACATTTGGCAGGTTTAGATAAGTGACTGGACATGAAGGGAAAAAGAGAGTGTTGAGTTCAGAGTAGCCCCAGTTGAGTCCAGAGTCAATTGTTGTGGTGGTGTTTAGTATAGGGGAGGAGATAGCGGGTGTGATTAGATCATAAAAAGTAATTGTCCATTAGTTGTCCTTTGAACAAGAGTCACTAAGGTTCTCCAGAGTACTGAGGACATATGAACAGAAAACAGCCACTGCAGGCACTCTTCACTAACAATGGCACCAGCTCAAATATATATATACATACACACACAAGCACAACTGGAATCTTTTATTACACATAAACCTTGGAGAAATTGAAAACAAAAGATGTGCAAGGTCACATTAAAACAGAGGGACTTGACATTAATTGTTGTCCATTTAAAATAGAAACATTTAGTGGGCTTGGAGTAACAGAAGCATTTTCTCTTAAAATAAGCAATGTACCTGAACAGTATAAACAGCTGGGAATTATGCAAGTATGTTTTATGTTGTCTAAACTGTAACTCTTTTCTGCTTCTATTGCCTCCAGTTTAGCTATAAATCTCATACGGACTGACGTGGGACCTTTCTCTGTGAGTATTCACTCAACAGTAACAAACACACACCATAATTATTGTAAAGACAAAATCCTATAATAGTTTGAGATAATTCACCTTGAATGTTGATGTGTTTAGAAATACATTTATTTTCTAATTCTGCTACCTAATTGTAAAGAGCTTAACACTTGCAAGCATCTGTGATTATGCTGATTCATTCAATCAAGAATGTTCTGCCTGCTACTCTTGCCCAACTGCGAGATGTAATTAAGAAACTCAGATAAGAACCGATCTTGAACAATTTGTGCCTACAAATTTCAAGGTTGATGATGTAATAGTAATTCATGTTTCCATTTAATAAGAAACAAAAAGAGAAAATGGATTGTTTCCATCTGTTTGAACACTATATATTACATTATTGAAATATTTAATATACTATAGCTGAGACTATGATAATCATAAATCATTAAATTGTAACCAGGCTTTTTTGTGGCATTGGCGCAGTAAAGGCTTCTTTCTGGCAACTCGAACATGGAGTATCATCGTATTGTGCTCCTTGGAACAACCACACCTTCTTTTTCCAGAGTAGGCTGATTTCTCCTAAGGTTACCTATGGGTTTTTCTTTGTATTACGAACAATTCTTCTGACAGTTCTGGCTGAAATCTTTCTTGGTTTACCTGACCTTGACATGGTATCGAGAGATTCCTGAATTTTCCACTTCTTAATAAGTGATTGAACAGTACTGACTGGCATTTTCAAGGCTTTAGATATCTTTTTATATCCTTTTCCATTACCTTGTTACGCAGATCTTTTGACAGTTTTTATCTGTTCCCCATGGCTCAGTATGTGGCCTGCTCAGTGCATCCACGTGAGAGCTAACAAACTCATTGACTATTTATACAGAGACATTAATTGCAATTTAAAAAGCCACAGGTGCGGGAAATTTATGTTTATTTGCCATTTTAAACCTTTGTGTGTAACCTTGTGTGTCTGTAACAAGGTCAAACATTCAAGGGTATGTAACGTTTTGATAATGGCCATTTGGGTGATTTCTGTTATCATTATGATTTTGAAAAAGTAGCCAAACCACTATGTGATAATAAATCGCTTGATATGATCACTAGCCTTCAATAAAAGAAATGTGTTTGCATGACCAGGTATATTTTCAAAATAAATGCCAAAATGTCACAATTTCTGCCAGGGTATGCACATTTTTGAGCACAACTGTATCTAGATCTGTATATATCTATCAATATCTATCTATGCACTCTGTTTTCTTTCTGATCTGTTCCTCTGTCTCCTTACAGTTTTATGGTACCTCTACTCCTTAAGATGTGTTAATATTTATGACCTTGTTTATTTACTCTGACCTACACTATGCTGACTGAACATCTTTTTATAAAGCTTGTGATTGATTTAGTTTTTTCAATGGGAATGTACTATTAGTGTTTTTTTACTTACTTGGCAAAGAGAGGAAGCTCTTGAAAGCTATTCATAATATTTATGAACATGTTTGTTCATACTATATACTGCAATACTCTGATTATTGCCTTGCAAAAGTATTCACCCCCTTTGGAATGTTTGTGCTTTGTTGCCTCACAACCTGGAATTAACATGGATTGTTTGAGGATTTGCATCATTTAATTTACAGAACATGCCCACAACTTTGAAGGTGTTTTATTTTTTGTAGAGCCACAATTTGCAGCAATCACAGCTCCAAGTCGCTTTGGATATGTCTATATGAGCTTGCCACTTCTTACCACTGAGATTTTTGCCCATTCCCCCTTGCAAAACTGCTCCAGCTCCTTCAAGTTGGATGGTTTGCACTTGTGAACAGCAATCTTTAAGTCTAACCACAGATTTTCTATTGGATTGAGATCTAGGCTTTACCTAGGCCATTCCAACACATTTACATGTTTCCCCTTAAACCGCTCAAGTGTTGCTTTAGCAGGGTTTTTGGGGTCATTGTTCTGCTGGAAGGTAAACCTCTGTCCTAGCTTCAAACCACGCACAGAGTGGTACCGGTTTTGCTCAAGAATATCCCTGTATTTAGCACAATCCATCTTTCCCTCAACTCTGACCAGTTTCCCAGTCCTGGCTGCTGAAAAAACATCCCCACAGCATGATGCTGCCACCACCATGTTTCACTGTGGGTGGGATGGTGTTCTTTGGGTAATGTGATGTGTTGGGTTCGCGCCAGACAGCTTTTTCTTTGATGGCGGAAAAGTTAAATTTTAGTCTCATCAAACCAGATCACCTTCCTCCATACATTTTAGGAGTCTCTCACATGCCTTTTCGCAAACTCAAAACGTGTCATTTAGTTTTTTGCTTAAAATAATGGCTTTTTTTTTGGCCACTCTGCCATAAAGCCCAACTTTACGGAGTTTATATCTTATTGTCGTCCTATGTACAGATACTCCAGTCTCTGCTGGGGAACTCTGCAGCTCCTCCAAAGTTACCTTAGGTCTCTGTGCTGCCTCTCTGATTAATGCCCTCCTTGCCCGGTCCGTGACTTTTGGTGGGTGGCAGTCTCTTGGTAGGTTTGCTGTTGTGTCATGTTCTTTCCATTTGGTAATGATAGATTTGATGGTGCTCCTGTGGATCATCAAAGATTTGGATATTTTTTTATAACCTAACCCTGACTTGTACTTCTCAACAACATTGTCCCTTACTTGTTTGGAGAGTTCCTTGGTCTTCATGGCAGTGTTTGGTTAGTGGTGCCTCTTGCTTAGGTGTTGCAGCCTCTGGGGCCTTTCCAAAAAGGTGTGTACATGTAATGACAGATCATGTGACACTTAGATTGCACACAGGTGGACATCATTTCACCAATTGTGTGACTTCTGAAGGTAATTGGTTGCACCAGAGCTTTTTATGGGCTTCATAACAAAGAGGGTGAATACATACGCACATGCCAATTTTCTGTTTTCTATTTCTAAAAAATAGTATGTATTTATTTTTCTCATTTCACTTCACCAACTTAGACTATTGTGTTCAGATCCATCACATAAAATTCAGATTAACAAAACATTGAACTTAAGTCTGTAATGTAACAAAATAGGTAAAAAGTCAAGGGGGTTAATACTTTTGCAAGGCATATATTACATATATATATATATATATATATATATATATATATATATATATATATATATATACTAGTGACTTGCCCGTCAAAAATGACAGGGCAATACAAAAATGTTGAAATGCTGTTTGTCACACAATGTGAGTGTACTGTGTGCCTCAACTATATAGACCCCTATAGTACACTAAAGAACCCATGTAATAACAATATAAGTGCAATGAGGGTCATCCCAGACCCTCATGACCCAAAGTGTAAGCACTACACCATTTTAACCCGGTCTCTATGGGTGTCTATACAGACCCTCATAAGCCTCTATTTAACCCCATTAGTTCCATAAGGGTATCTAAAGACCCTCATGGGACAGTTAGAAGCCTAACATTACCCCATAAGTGCTATGAGGGTTCTCCAAACACTACACTGCACTATACCGCCAAATAAACCATTAACTCTAAATTAACCCCCCTGTACACTAACCTATTAACACCTACACAACCTACCAACTAATAACCCCCCAACCCAACTAATTACAGAAAATAATAAAACCTCAGTCACAGAAAATAATAAAACCTCAGTCACAGAAAATAAAAAAGCCTGTCACAAAAATAAAAAATCAACATTACAGAAAATAAAAAAACCTAAATCACAAAAAATAAAAAATCAACATTGCAGAACATAAAAAACCTACATTAAACCCCCCCACCCCCCATTACTACAGAAAAAAAATACACACCTTTAAAGGAAATACAAACAAAACATATACATTGCAACACAATACAAATCAAATCAAATACAATACCCCCTATCTAAAATACATCAAATCCTATATAAAATAAATATTCCCTATCTAAAATACATAAAATCCTATCTAAAACACACACATACCCCACTATCTAAAATACAATAAATCCTATCTAACATGCATACATACCCCACTATCTAAAATACATTAAATCCTATCTAAAATACATATATACCCCACACCTATCTAAAATACACCCCCCCTATCTAACATACAATAAATCCTATCTACATACACAAACCCTAAATCTAACCTAAAATAAAATATTAAGACCACTTACCTTTGCAGATGACCCTTCAGATCGCCACTCTAGGAGAAAAAAAAAATTACTACAATACAGTACATACAATAAAGAAACATTCTAAATATTCTAAATATTCTACTCACCTTTCCATCATGTTCCCGTCCTTCTTATTTTCTTCTCCTGCTCGGTGCGCCATTAACTCGGAGCCGAAGGCGCTTATCGCCTGCGAGCCTTGCGTAGCGAGCTGTTAAGGCACTAAAACTAGCAGCACAAAGGCGATGAGCACCGAAGGCGCTCATTGCCTGCTCGCCAGGCGAGCAGTGACGGCAATGAAACACACGGGACTTAGGCACCAAACGTGGGATTGCCAGCCTGCAAGCAGTTGACAAACGTGGGACTTAGAAAAAAATAATTTATGTGAGATAAAGAAAAATACGAGGTTAACGACCGAACCGCGCAAACCAAAAACAAACCAAATGCACACAAAAATACAACAAAAACATCATACACAGCATGGGGGAACAGCCAGGACGTCTGGGAGTGAGGTGGAACGCAGATTTAAGTCGATTTTGACGAGGTTAAGAGAGAAAAAACATGGGCGCCCAAAAAAATGAAAACAAGGCTGCACAAACCCAGACCGCGCAAAACACTGCCAACCACGTAGCACTTTCCCACAGGAACGTACAAGGTACAAAATACACTATTACACAGTAAAAAAAATTACGTCCGAGCCGCGAAAACAAAAAAAATACAACAAAAACATCACACTGCATGGGGAAACAGCCACGATGCCTTGGAGTGAGGTGGAACGCGAATTTAAGTAGTTTTAGAGGAGTTTCGCCACTCGACAATCGCCTAAGCAAGAAAAAAAATGGCTGCCCAAAAAAAATTAAAACCAGGCTACATGACCCTGGGCCGCGCAAAACACAGGAACGTACGAGTTGAGCTACAAAATACACTATTACAAATGACGCAAATTAATCGCGAGTCGCGTAACACATTAATAACATTACGAATCTACAATGGCGCTTTACAAACGGTTTGCCCCTGCGCACGCAGCCTATTTCTAATGCACAGTTGGGACATTCATTACACTTTATCATCAGGGCACCAACACTCAAACTGTACATTTTATGCTGCCAGAAAATACAAACAGATTGTTAGCTCTTCAGGCTATTGATTGCTGGATATATTAATTACAAAGAGGTAAAGTATATTCATTTATTCAGTAACTAATTCATTCATTATAAGTTAAGTAAATATATATAAATATATATCTCTCTTTCTGATGAGTGACAAAGGTGCTTAGAGGACCAAAAGTACACGAGAGGAGAGGTTCGCAATGAGTGCAGAAGGCGCTCATTGCGAGCCACGCGATGAGCGTATAAGGAGCTCAACGTGAGGCTTGCCATGAGCCCTGAAGGTCTTCAGAGTACAAAAAGCTTTACATTGTGTGTCAAACAGCATTGCAATGGCTTCAAATGTAATTGCCCCTGTCACACAATGAGGGAAAACAGTATTTGATCCCCTGCTGATTTTGAACGTTTGTGCACTGACAAATGATCAGTCTAAAATTTCAATGGTAGGTGTATTTTAACAGTGAGAAACAGACTAACAAAAAAAAACAAGAAAAACGTATGTCAAAAAAGTTATACATTAATTTGCATGTCAATGAGTGAAATAAGTATTTGATCCCCTATCAATCAGCAAGATTTTTGGCTCCCAGGTATCTTTTATACAGCTAACGAGCTGAGATTAGGAACACTCTCTTAAAGGGAGTGCTCCTAATCTCAGCTTGTTAGACACCTGTCCACAGAAGCAATCAATCAATCAGAATCCAAACTCTCCACTATGGCCAAGACCAAAGAGCTGTCCAAGGATGTCAGGGACAACATTGTAGATCTACCCAAGGCTGGAATGGGCTACAAGACCATCGCCAAGCAGCTTGGTCTGAAGGTGACAACAGTTGGTGTGATTATTCACAAATGGAAGAAACACAAAACAAATGTCAGTCTCGCTCGGTTTGGTGCTCCATACAAGATCTCACTTTGCGGTGTTTCAATAAACATGAGAACGGTGAGGAATCAGCCCAGAACTACACAGGAGGATCTTGTTAATGATCTCAAGGCAACTGGGACAATAGGTAGCACATTAAGCTGTGAAGAACTAAAATCCTGCAGCGCCCGCAAGGTCCCCCGCTCAAGAAAGCACAGGTACATGCCCATCTGAATCATTCAGTTGTTCATTGGCAAACTTCAGAGGAGAACTGGGTGAAAGTGTTGTGGTCAGATGAGACCAATATCAAACTCTTTGGCATCAACTCAACTTGCCATGTTTGGAGGAGGAGGAATGCTGCCTATGACCCCAAGAACACCATACCCACCATCTAAACATTATGCTTTCGGGGTGTTTATCTGCTAAGGGGACAGGACAACTGCACCACAACAAAGGGACAATGGATGGTGCCTTGTACCATTAAATCTGGGGTGAGGACCTCCTTCCCTCAGCCAGGGCATTGAAAATGACAATGACTCAAAAGACAGAGCCAAGGCAACAAAGGAGTGGCTCAAGAAGAAGCACGTTAAGGTCCTGGAGTTGCCTAGCCAATCTCCAGACCTTAATCCCATAGAAAATCTGTTGAGGGAGCTGAAGGTTTGAGTTGCCAAATATCAGCATCAAAACCTTAATGGCTTGGAGAGTATCTGCAAAGAGGAGTGGGACAAAATCCCTCCTGATGTGTGCAAACCTGGTGGCCAACTACAAAAAATGTCTAACCTCTGTGATTGCCAACAAGGGTTTTGCCACCAAGTACTAAGGTGAAGGGGTCAAATACTTATTTCACTCATTGACCTGCAAATCAATTTATAACTTTTTTGATGTGTTTTTCTGGATTTTTATTTTTGTTATTCTGTCTATCACAGTTAAAATACACCTACCATTAAAATTATAGATTGATCATTTCTTTGTCAGTGGACAAACATTCAAGATCAGCAGGGGATCAAATACTTTTTCCCCTCACTGTGTATATATATATATATATATATATATATATATATATATATATATATATATATATATGAAATCAGAACTCGTGGAAACAATCTATATTTGCATACATCACAATATAAAATAAGCAAGAAATATACAAAAAATTTTCGTATCTTATATTTTGTCGAATTGGTAATTGATGTTATCTATTTGTCATTAGCAGTAACATATCACATTCATAAATGAGCAATCAATGTACTCTATAAAAATCAGCAAATAGCAAAATCAGGTATAAAAACCCACATAGCAACCAGAATATAAAATGTGCATTAGTAATATAAAACCATAGGGTATAGTATAAAAAGAAAAAAGTATATAACACAACTGAATACGTTTAATTTATCAAATCCCTCAATCTGTTTTGGATGATTTGACACAAGAAGAACAATGTATTGGAAACCGTATGATTTCCAATACCCTAGTAAATGTGTGTCCATTCTATCAAATGTAACAGAAAGACTGTATATGGACTATTTAAATTCTATCACAAACGGAAGTAAAATCAACTATACTTTACTGATTAAGAGATAAAAAGTAGACACCCTGTTTTTATAGGACTCCCTCTTAAGTTGGGGAGAAGTAATCCTTTAGGTCTTCTTTTTAGAAAAATGGTAAATATATATATATATATATATATTGGAAAGCCAAAGAAAAGAAAAATAATGTTTTTCCATTAAAATATATATTTTTAGGGTCCTGTGTCCTAATAGATACACAATTTCTTATCTTCTCTCCTTATTTCAATCACATGGTTTACTTTAACCAATAGGAATAAAATGATGTCATAATTTTTTTAAATACATAATTTTAACATGTCAGCAGAAAAACAATGCATAGATATACTTATGACCACTAGAGTGCATACTTACTCCATGGTTTAAGAATAAAGTAATAGGTTAATATTTGTTTCACCTTTTAGGCCACAAATCTAGCCAATTAACCCAATATCAGCCAATTATTTATTTTATGTCAGTATATACACCATTTTATTATCTACAGCTGCCCATTAGCGCTTAGATTAAAAAAAATTATGAATGGGTGAGGTAATTCTCTGGATATGTGAATTATCTTCTGAAACTGTTTGTGTCTTATATGTTCAAGGTGAAACATCTGTGTGAAGATAATTGTCAATGACCTCATCTCCTGTATTGAAAGAGTTTAGAACAAACCCAGAAATAAATGTGCATGATACAAAATGATTAACCCTTCATAAAAAAAGAATGACCAAATGGCATGAATATTTGTATTACAATGTATTAGATCCTGATGGAATACATCCACAGGTACTGAGGGAACTGGGTTCTGTAATAGCCAAACCATTATATTTAATTTTTCAAGACTCACTCAACACAGGGTCTCTACCAGATGACTGGAGAAAAGCAGATGTGATACCTATATTTAAAAAGGGAGCAAGAGCAAATCCGGGGAATTATAGATAAGTGAGCCTCACTTCTGTAGTGGGGAAGCTTTTAGAAGGGTTAATAAGGGATAATATACAAGAATATATCTATTTGAACAGGATTATAAGTAGGCGCCAACATGGATTTATGAGCGATAGGTCATGTCAAACAAATCTATTTAGTTTCTATGAGGAGGTTAGTAGGAACTGGATCAAGGCAATTCAGTTGATGAAGTCTTTTTGGATTTTGCAAAGTCTTTTGATACAGTGCAACATGGGAGACTATTGTGCAAACTAAGAGATACAGGAATTGCAGTAAATATCTGCTCATGGATTTAGAGCTGGCTAAAAGATAGGAAGCAAAGGGTTGTTGTAAATGGAACATACTCCGATTGGACTAATGTGGTAAGTGGGGTTCCTCAGGGTTCAGTATTAGGTCCTCTCCTTTTTAACATATTTATTAATGACTTAGACGTAGGATTAGAGTGTGGTGTCTCCATTTTCGCTGATGACACGAAGTTGTGCAAGGTAATTAAATCAGATAATGATGTGCTTTCCCTCCGAAGGGTTTTACATAAAATTGAGGAATGGGCATCTAAATGGCAGATGAGATTTAATACGAATAAATGTAAAGTTATGCATCTGGGAAGGAAAAATAGCCACGTAATCTTAATGGAGCAAATCTTGGTGTATCAGATATTGAAAGGGATTTGGGAGTACTTGTGGACAACCACCTACGTAACAGTGCTCAAAGCCAAGCAGCAAATAAAATATTAGCATGTATTAAGAAGGGTATAGAAGCAAGGGAAGCAAATATAATTCTTCCACTATACAAATCTTTAGTACGCCCTCATTTGGAATATGAAGTACAGTTTTGGGCACCACTTCATAAAAAGGACATTTTAGAGCTGGAAAGGGTACAGAGGAGGGCAACAAAACTCATAAGGGGAATGAAGGGGCAAAGTTATGAAGAAAGACTAACCAAATTAAACGTATTTTCTCTAGAAAAAAGGCATCTAAGAGGAGATATGATTACCTATATGTAACTATATATATATATATATATATATATATATATATATATATACTATATATATATATATATATATATATATATATATATATATATATATATATGTCTGTCCTGTCTGTATGTATGTTTCTCTCTCTCTCTCTCTCACTCTCTGTCCTGTTTGTATGTTTCTCTCTCTCTGTATCTGTCCTGTCTGCATGTCTCTCTCTCTCTCTCTCTGTCTCTGTCCTGTCTGCATGTCTCTCTCTCGGCCTCTCTGTTGCAGTCTGTCTTTCTCTCTCTCTCTGTTCTGTCTGTATGTGTCACTCTCTCTCTCTCTGACCTATCTGTATTTCTCTCTCTTCCTCTTTTCTGTCTGTATGTCTCTCTCCCTCTCTCTCTCTGTCCTGTCTGTGTGTGTGTGTCTCTCTCTGTCCGTGTCTGTATGTCTCTCTCATCTCTTTCTGTCCTGTCTCTCTCTCTCACTCTCTGTCCTGTATGTATCTCTCTCTCACTCTCTGTCCTGTATGTATGTCTCTCTCTCTCTGTCCTGTCTGTATGTCTCTCTCTCTCTGTGTCCTGTCTGTCTGTATGTATGTCTCTCTCTCTCTATGTCATGTCTGTATGTATGTCTCTCTCTCTCTCTCTGTCCTGTCTGTATGTCTCTCTCTCTCTCTGTGACCTGTCTGTATGTCTCTCTCTCTCACACACACAAACACTCTCTGTCCTGTCTGTATGTCTCTCTCTCTCTGTCCTGTCTGTATGTCTCTCTCTCTCTCTCTGCCTCTCTGTTCCAGTATGTCTGTTCCAGTATGTCTTTCTCTCTCTCTCTGTCCTATCTGTATTTCTCTCTCCATCGTTTCTGTCTGTATGTCTCTCTCTCTTTCCCTCTCTCTCTGTCCTGTCTGTGTGTGTGTGTGTGTGTGTGTGTGTCTCTCTCTCTCTCTCCTGTCTGTATGTCTCTCTCTCTGTCCTGTCTGTCTGTCTGTCTCTCTCTCTTTCACTCTCTCTCTCACTCTCTGTCCTGTCTGTATGTCTCTCTCTCTCTCTCTCTGTAATGTCTGTATGTATGTCTATCTCTCTCTGCCTCTCTGTTTCAGTCTGTCTTTCTTTCTCTCTCTCTGTCCTGTCTGTATGTGTCACACACTCTCTCTCTCTCTCTCTCTCTGTCCTATCTGTATTTCTCTCTCTCCCTCTTTTCTATCTGTATGTCTCTCTCTCTCTCTCTGTCCTGTCTGTTTGTCTCTCTCTCTCCCACTCTCTTTCTGTCCTGTCTCTGTCTGTATGTCTCTCTCTCTCTCTCTCTGTCCTGTATGTATGTCTCTCTCTCTCTCTCTCTCTGTCCTATCTGTATTTCTCTCTCTCCCTCTTTTATGTCTGTATGTCTCTCTCTCTCTGTCCTGTCTGTATGTCTCTCTCTCTCTCTCTCTCTCTCTCTCTCTGTCCTATCTGTATTTCTCTCTCTCCCTCTTTTATGTCTGTATGTCTCTCTCTCTCTCTCTCTCTGTGTCCTGTCTGTATGTGTCTCTCTCTCTCCCTCTCTCTGTCCTGTCTGTGTGTGTTTGTCTCTCTTTCTGTCCTGTATGTATGTCTCTCTCTCTCTCTACTTCCTGTCTGTATGTCTCTCTCTCTTTCTCTCTCTCCCTCTCTGTACTGTCTGTACTGTCTGTCTGTCTGTCTCTCTCTCTCTCTCTCTCTCTCTCTCTCTCTCTCTCTCTCTCTCTCTCTCTCTATATATATATATATATATATATATATATATATATATATATAAAATAAAATATTAGCATGTATTAAGAAGGGTATAGAAGCAAGGGAAGCTAATATAATTCTGCCACTATACAAATCTCTAGTACGCCCTAATTTGGAATATGGAGTACAATTTTGGGCACCACTTCATAATAAGTACATTTTAGAACTGGAAAAGGTACAGAGGAGGGCAACAAAACAAATAAGGGGAATGGAGGGGCAAAGTTATGAAGAAGGACTAACCAAATTAAACTTATTTTCTCTAGAAAAAAGGCGATATGATTACCTTATATAAATACATCCAGTGTCAGTATAAAGATTTGTCAAGGGAGCTTTTTGTGCCAAGAAGTTTTCAACTGACAAGAGGACATCCCATAAGGTTAGAAGTAAAGATTCCACCTTAAAGAAAGAAAAGGGTTCTTTACAGTAAGGGTGGTTAATCTGTGGAATTCTCTACCAGAGGAGGTGGTGACAGCGGATACGATGGATAACTTTAAAAGGGGACTGGATTTATTTCTAATTAAAAAGGGAAATCAGGGTTATCCTGGATAATTAGAGAGAGCGTATTGATCCAGGGAGAAATCCAATCACCAGTATCTGGTGTCTGAAAGGAATTAATTTTTGTTTTCCCTTTTGAGACGATTGGCTTATTTTCACTTGTGTTTTTTTTTCTGTTTGCCTTCCTCTGGATTAATTAATAATAAAAAGAAATAAATAAATAATTGATTAATAATTAATTAACAATGTATTAATTTATAACTAATCTGCATATTGCAGATCAGAGGAGATCTTAAAAGGTTAAACTTGATGGACTGAAAGTCTTTTTTCAACCTTAAGTACTATGTAACTATATAACTATGTAACTATATATTTATGCACTGACTTTTCGCTGATCTTATATTCTTTCTTTGGCAGGCATGTATAGGGTATTGCATGGTGACTGAAAATAATCTGTGTTCTGAAATTGTTTTACACAAGAATACAAATATGTCTCTTTTCTTACATTCTAGGTAAAAACATTAGAAACTACTCTAAACAATTTCCTCATAAATGGCATGGTTCCACAAGTCAATGGTATGTATATAAAATCCTGTAACATAAACCTTAAATATACAAGGATTGGATCATACATTTTTAATGAGATTTTGAAAAGTTTTGTGAGCAGTATCCTAATTTATTAAAGCGTCTTCAGATATCATGCAAAGCCCAATAATAATGTAATAGTCTAAAAGTGTTCTCATGGAAAATAAAAGAACTCATATACCATAAATGAGAATTTCGGACTAACAATGTCCATATGTGCAGAGGTTCAAAAGCCCCCCACAAATGTGGAAGGAGCAGTGATGTTGAAAGAAAGAGTAAGGAGCTGTTTCTTGGAATGGTGCAATTCTGTTTTTTAACCAACTGCTTATTTTCTATCCCAGCACATCTGGAGATCTTATGGAATATATAGTAGGAGAAAATCAGGCTGGTGCAGCCATCAATAGATCCAAAATCCTAGTTTTCTGAAGCTTGTCAAGTAGTGCTAAGAGGATCCCAGGTCCAAGTTATCTTTTACTCATTTGTGAGATCTCATTTGGAGTGGTAGTGGACTCAGTGATAACTAGAGTGGCTAAAGTTTAACTATTTCAATATGGAGTCTGAGGCTTGAGCCTTTTTATGGGACAAACATTTACTCCAAAATATTATTGGAACTGTTTGACTACATGAACAAGGATTCAGGATTTTGGGTTTGAGCTTTTTGATTTGAGATTTTCCCAGTGAATGGTGGTCCCTTTATACACCTATGAACACTGTTCTAAATTACTAATTTAAGATATAGCAGTCTTGTTATTTTCCATGTGTTTTTCATTCTATATTTTTGTTTTAGCTAAGTGTGTGACTGACAATAAAATATTTTAATTATGATGAATTATGATTGCATATTTGAGCCATTTTGTGGATCCAATATCTCAAGCACTCTTTTTTGCTCCATATTTACTTGACTCTAAGAGTGTGCATAGAAATTCTCCTTTTTGTAATATCCTGTATGTTTTTAATGAGGACCATAAAATAATGCATCTATATTAAATCATATAATACATTAATAATGTATTACTTTAATTAATGTTACACATTTACTATAATTTCTACAAGGTACTGAATTCTGCTCTGTACAGCAAAGAAAGGGAGGATGAGGAGGATGATAAGGGAGGGGGAGGGAAAGAGACACAAGGGAGAGGGGGAAAGAGACACAAGGGAGAGGGGGGAAAGAGACACAGGGGAGGGAGGGGTGGAAGAGACACAGGGTGGGGGGGGAGAGACACAGGGGAGAGAGAGAGGGGGGAAACAAGGAAGGGGCACAGAGGGCACACAAGAGGGGGACACAGAGAGATCAAGAGGGACACAGGGGGCAGCACATTTCCCACTCTCAGCTTATACTCGAGTCACTAAGTTTTCCCAGTATTTTGTGGTAAAATAGGTGCCTCGGGTTATACTCGGGTTGGCTTGTACTTGAGTATATACGGTAAATATTAGTAGCATATTCAACCATTACTTTATACATAATAGGAATAAAAATAGTAGCTTGTGACAGTGGCAGAGCTAGACAATGGAGGGTCCCAGTGCAAAATAAAATGTTGTCCCCCCCAACACACAATTTTATTTCTAGTTTTTAATGTCAGATGAAACTGTTCAATTCAACTGTTCAACAACAGAGCTAATCTATGTTTGCATCAGGGATGGGCTTCAAGGCCCATCCATGTACTGTAAAGAACATAATAAACCTCTCTGGGTGATCTAAGGATCCTCCAATTTCTGACCTGTCATTAGCATTTGTTATGCATAATGCTGCTCTAAACTTTTCCTTTCATTAGATTAATTGTTTAAAAAGATTTCATCTGCACTGTTCTTTGATTCCAGAGGTTCTGGAGGAAGGATACCCACTGCCATCACTGAAAGGAGTTGATTTTACAGAATTTTACTTAAAGATTGATGAGGTCAGTTGAAACTCTCAATCCTGCCTCCATTGCAATGTTTATGCCAAAAGCATTAAAAAGACTCTTTAGACATTTTTTGTTTTATGTAAATGTTTTCATTAGGTAAATTAGCTAATTGTATCCTCATCAATGTAGTTTTAATATAAACTATAAAATTCACTTACTTCTAAGAAGCCCCATTATTGACAGTTTTTCACCTTCCGGAACTCTCTCTTGTCTTCCAGATCTCTCTCATGTCTTTCATGTAAGGTGCCATATCAACAGAGAGGGGCTTCACACTACCAGTGTCTCATACTCCTCTGCTGCAAGCAGACAATGACATGATGTGTGTCTGAGCAATTAGAGTCACTGATAGTGTGAAGAACCACCTTGTGGACATGACTTTAGATCAAAGCTGTTGAAAATGGCACCCATGAGAAAGACCAGGAAGACTGAGGGAGATTCCAGAGGGTGAGAAACAGTTATTCTGTAATTTCTTAGAAGTACCTGAAGTGTACATTTTATGTGACAATGACATTTAGGAGGATTGTATTAAGTACCTAGTTTATATAAAACAAAATAATTTTGTCCGAAGAGTCCATTTAACTGAATATTCTGTATTTGTAGCTTCTCTGTCTTATTTCATACATGTTAACTGTGTTATAATGTTATGATAATTTAATAATTTATTGCTTCTTTCAGAATATGGTCCTCGTTGGGGCGAATGTCAAGATTTCTTAAATAAATGTGAGGATCTAAATATTTCCACAGGAGAAAATACCTAAAAAGACATGCAATGATCTTATAAAACATGATTGATTTTTGTGATTTTGCAAGCATTTATTTGATTTGAATGTATTTTAATTTTGAATTTATTCATACGATTTTGCATTCCAGAGTATATATGAAAATATTTTACTAGTGCAGGGCTTCTATAAAAGTTTTCATCCATAAACCATTCTGAAATGGCTACAATTATATTCTTAAATAATGAAATGAATTAACATTCCGAAAGGGAAAAAGTAACTTCAGAAGTTGTGACTCTTGGATATGATCCCCCCCAGTTATGCCAGTGAACAAATATCTAAATTATTTATCAGATATGACCTGCCTGGAGAATGTAAAAGTAATGCCCTAGTAAGAGGAGCTAATTATTTAAATTATGCATTTATTAATAACATTCTTATTTAATAGCATACAATAGTAATATTTAATGTCATACTGTTTTCAAAGATTAGAGTGCTGCTAGCTGGTTGTTTGTCTCCTCCCTGAAAAGGTTCTTAAATTGTGTGTGGTGGTAAAGGTTGAGAGACAGAAATAAATGGATTTAAGAACAATCAAATATGATGTGAAAGTAAACAATCACTAATGGGCTGCCCAAACAGCAAAGGATGTTGCCAAGGAAAACCTCTAACAGAACAGGTCTCTAGCCAATGGAAATCATTGTGTTGATACCTTTGGGTCTAAAAATTTAGCAGGTTCCTGCTAGAGAAAACAATATCCCTCATTAACCTTATAGTTGGTTGATACCAGTAGCAGCGGAGTCTAAATTGGACATCAAGTTTAATATTAAATATAGCTTTTTTTTATATATTTTAGATATGAATTTCACTGATGATCAATGACAAATTAAACATCTAGCTCATGTTGTTAGGACACCTCAGTGGTCATTTGATCTAGCAGAATCTGTTGTCACAGAAAAGGAAATTATAACCTACAAAGTAAATTGCTTTTTCCTTTTCCCAATATGCCCTGACATTTATTGGAGCAATATATACTTTATAATCACATATGATGAATTAGATATAACTTTCATGAGTTTTAATTTCTGTATTATTGTTATGAATCATTTTTCTTAATCTGATAGGGGTATCAAGAAATTGAAATTGGAAACTTTGATGTTTCTTTTATTGTCCAATTAATAAAGATAATTAAGAATCACTGTGAACTTGTTATTGTATTATCACAAAGTTTGTTTGATAAATGTTTATGTTTTAGAAGATATAACAAAGGTGCAGTGTTTAGTTTTGGCTTTCGACTTTTCTAAAGCATGTACATTATAAAGCCAAAACTGGATTCTTGCTCTAAAAGAGATGTGGCAGAGAAGTGATAGAGGAAACTATTGAATACAACATTTTCACTTCTCTCTGCCAATTCTCCTTTAGTGCAAGAATCCCATTTTGGCCTTTTCAGCTTCAGTCAGGTAAAAGCTAGTTTTTTTATTTCACATGAGTTTGATATAGTAAGTGATACCTTTTAGAGAACCTACTGAAAGCAAATTGTGATGTTACAGAGCTTTCAAAACCCCACAGGTTCCTTATTAAAATGTATCTTTTGGATTTACTCATATAACAGTTTAATGACAAGTAGTGAACTTTTGCTGTTACCCAGTAAACAGATAAAAAGAGACAGATGTTTGTATACTGTAAATCTAAACATCTACTGTACTGATTGCTGGATACATAACTGTTCTGGCCTTATTATTTTTTTCCTGTGAAAATTCTTCACATATTTGCATAAAGTGAAACATGAATTTACACAATAATATCTAATATAAATAATAATAACAGTTGTTGTGGGAAAATGTCCCCTTTTACGAGCCTCTTCCATAACCAACACTCAATCAAGGAATGAAACCAGGACATCAACCAAGTTTCTTTATTCAAGCTTGGAGAGCACCTTATATTTCAAAGAAAATGATATGCAGTGGTCTGTTCTCATTACTAATTATATAACAGATTATAGCTTCCTTAGAAAGCAGGAATACATTTGCATTCAAGTATGTGCTAAACTGAAAACTGAGTGCAAAATGCTATGTTTACTTCTATGAATGGATATTGGATATAAGTGAGTAAATACATATGAGTGAATGGTGCAATAACAAGAAACAATGGATAGTGGAGACACAAAATATTTTTTCTTCTACACAGTGTAGATATTATATGTACAAAAGCCTAAACCGTAAACCATGCACCAATATGTAGCATTTCAGAGCATGATGATGAAATAAGCATGGCCGAAACTGCCGATTTAGAAACAGCCAATAGTAAATGATACCATTATCATGACATCATTAAAACATGGAGGTTATGTACAAAACAATAAAAATGAATGAAGTAAATGTTCTAGTCCATGTGGGTGGCCTGATATGTATTAACTCATCGATTCACAAGATTGATATAACACAGAAATGAAACGTGAAAAGAAAAGTATTTTTTATTGCAGATTTGCAAGCTTGAGACTGTTGTGCAATTCATTCTAATGTCTGTCATCGCTTTTCCCGTTTTTTAAAGTGCAGTATTATTTATTTGCATTTACAGTGCTACGATCAGCTGTTTAAGTCCTATGCGGTACTCAGAGAATTTTCTTCTATATTTGCCATTTACGGGTGTGAACACATTTGCAGGATTGAGGAACTGTAGCAATTGAATAGTGATTTGCGATTGTAACATCTACGGGGTTGAAAGATCTAAGGCTTAGCTGGGTCAGAGTTACATAGTTACATAGTTACATAGTAATTTAGGATGAAAAAAGATTTTAGTCCATCAATCTCCTCTGATCTGCAAAACGCATTATTGTTAATTAACCCAGAGGGAGGCAAAAAAAAAACAGTGAAACTTTGCCAATTGTCTCAACAGGGAAACAATATAAAATTCCTTTATATAAGTTAATCATATCTCCTCTTAGACACCTTTTTTCTAGAGTAAATAAGATTTATTTTCTCAGTCTTTCTTCATAACTTAGCCCCTCCTTTCCCTTTATTTGCTTTTTTGCCCTTCTCTGTACTTTTTCCAGCTCTAAATTGTAATTTTTATGTAGTGGTGCCCAAAATTGTACTCCATATTCCAAATGAGGGCGTACAAGGGATTTGTATAGGGGGAGAATTATATTTGCTTCCTTTGCTTGCTACAATTTTGACAACCGCAGGGATTTTCAGCCTGTAACCCACAGATAGCTTGCGGGTAGCTAAAAGATGCCAATTGAATAGCAAATTAGTTTTACATTACGGGCACCAGTAACCAACAATTGCTCAATTGAAAAGGGACATAGGTGTAACAATGTTGGTTTTGTTGTGTGTGTGATTTATGTAGCACATAGGTATGTTGTTACCACAGTATCATGTCTGAGGATGTCATGGTAACATGCAAATTTGTGCCATGAAAAAGAGAGAGAAGGAATAGAGGACAAAAAAGACCTAAGACACATTTTGTTAATCAGCAGAGCATTCCTAGGCGGAACGATACAGCAGAATGCCACATTAACGACTGTCCTGAAGATTAACATAATCTAGTAAAAGAACAAACAACCAAAAATAGAGAAAATCACATAGAACAGAAATGATCAAATTAGTAAGTCTGTACCCTACCTATGATCACATGCTGTACCAGAACACCTTACATCCTCCTAGCTTACCACTGACACTTGTTATGATATTGTGTAAATTAAGAGGTTTTTGACGTGTTAAATTAGCACATATTGTTATTAATACTCTATTTATACTACACCAACGTAGGTAGCACTATTTTGAATGATACATTAGAGTAAATATAATAATGTAATATATACAAGGAGTGAGTAAATAAGGTATACAGAAATATAAAGACAATACAATGCAATAACACAATAGACAGTATCATGCAACATGAGTTGTCTAGGACAGTGCTGTCCAATTTCTTTAGTGTGGAGAGCCAGTATATTCATCAGCCAGTGTGTTGGTGTCCAGATGTACATTGGTTACTGAGTTGGTGGGCCAGATTAAAAATAATAATTAAAAAAAATGTATCTAGATACATAAATTAATATGTTTATATATGTCAAGATCTGCTCTTCAGTGGGCAATTGTGAAAGAAAAACATATCCACAAACCAGCATTCTACTCCAAAACCCAGTTATGATACAAAAACACAGATTGGGGCAGCAACAGAATAGCATAAACAATGTCTGCTGCTGGCAGCAAATACATAAAAACATGTATTTTTATAACATTTTACATACTGGAAATAGTATGCCCATTACCAAACCCTTCCTAGACTGATAAAAGATTATTTATATTTGTAAGCCAATTAAAAAGCAAACATGTACTTAACACGCACCAGAAGCATGTGTGCTGTATGTTTTGTAAATCATTCCGAACATCATTGCCTTATTTTTACAATTAACCTTATCCAGCCTTCGCAGGATACTCACACAAAACAATTTGTTATGGTTTCAGAAATATTATGGTCTTATAGTAAAAACTTCTGAATTAGAGAAAAGCATAATTAACTGTTTCGTAGCTTACATCTAGCAATATAAAAGTGCGACAATGGTAATAAATGATTTTATATATATACTGTATATATATATATATATATATATATATATATATATATATATACACACACACACATATATATACACAAACATATATATATATATATATATATATATATATATATATATATATATATATATATACACACACACTTACACTTAGAGGGCATGGATATTTGTATTTTCCCCAACACAATTCCAATCCTACCTGCAGATCCACCCGGTTTTTCAAAATTCCTTCTCCTAGGACAAGTTGCGGAATTTTAGGTTAATACAAATAATAAAATCCTTTCCTCTAAATAAAAAACACATCATCACTATGTGTCCGAGAGAGAGCATAATCTTTACTTTTTGGGTCTCATTTTTATACATTTTACCCACACAATAATTCAATGGTACACTTACAAAGACAAACACAACTTGGGTAACTTTTGGCATTTAAAAATTCCCACCATAGCTGTTCTCTATATTCCAATGCGCATTTAAATCTTATTTAGTATTCCTTCTGACTTGATAAAGAGATGTGCAACTCTTGAACGCTTGTCATTCTAACTAAAATGTTTGTCCAATAAAAAAGATATCCTTATATACTACACTACTCTGATTATTCATCTAGATTACTGTCCCATTTTGTTTTATTTTATTAATATTAGGTTTGTGAGAAAACTCAGTCAGTGGGCCACTTAAATTAGGTGGACCATCAGTTGGAAATATGTCTCTTTAAAATATGTGAGCTTCTAAAATAAGGTTGGCTAACAGAGACAGGAAATGTATAAGCTCTGCTCAAGAGAATCCTGTAGAAGAGGTAACAAAAGTGAACAAATGAAGCAGGTCATGAATAGCGCAAGGCATTTTTAGTGTTTGGTTACCTCACAACCTGGATTTAACATGGATTGTTTGAGGATTTGCATCATTTAATTTAAAGAGCATGCCCACAACGTTGAAGATGTTGTTTTTTTTTTTTATTGTGAAACAACAAATAGGACAAAATAACAGAAAAAGTCAATGTGCATAACTATTCACCGCCCTAAAGTCAATACTTTGTAGAGCCACCTTTTTCGGCAACCATAGCTCCAAGTCGCTTTGGATAAATCTCTATGAGCTTGCCACATCTTACCACTGGTATTTTTGCCCATTCCTCCTTGCAAAACTGCTCTAGCTCCTTCAAGTTGTATGGTTTGCACTTGTGAAAAGCAATCTTTAAGTCTGACCACATATTTTTTTATTGGATTAAGGTCTGCTGGAAGGTGAACTTCCGTCCTAGCTTCAACTCACGCAAGGAGTGGTACAGGTTTTGCTCAAGAATATCCCTGTATTTAGCACCATCCATCTTTCCCTCAACTCTGACCAGTTACCCGGTCCCGGCTGCTGAAAAACATCCCCACAGCATCATGCTGCCACCACCATGTTTCACTGTGGGGATGGTGTTCTTTGGGTGATGTGATGTGTTGGGTTTCAGCCAGACATAACGTTTTCTTTGATGGCCGAAAAGTTCAATTTTAGTCTCATCAGACAAGAACACCTTCCTCCATACATTTTGGGAGTCTCCCACATGCCTTTTCGCAAACTCAAAACATGCCATTTTGTTTTTTGCTGAATGTAATGGCCACTCATGTAATGGCCACTCTGCCATTAAGCCCAACTCTATGGAGAGTATGGTTTATTGTGGTCCTATGTACAGATCCTCCAGTCTCTGCTGTGGAACTCTGCAGCTCCTCCACGGTTACCTTAGGTCTCTGTGCTGCCTCTGTGATTAATGCCCTCCTTGCCCGGTCCGTGAGTTCTGGTGGGCGGCCTTCTTTCGGCAGGTTTGCTGTTGTAACATGTTCTTTCCACTTGGTTATGATAGATTTGATGGTGCTCCTGGGGATCATCAAAGATTTGGATATTTTATTTATCACCTAACCCTGACTTGTACTTCTCAACAACATTGTCCCTTACTTGTTTGGAGAGTTCCTTGGTCTTCATGGCAGTGTTTGGTTAGTGGTGCATCTTGCTTAGGTGTTGCAACCTCTGGGGCCTTTCACAAAAGGTGTGTATATGTAATGACAGATCATGTGACACTTATATTGCACTCAGGTGGACATCATTTCACTAATTATGTGACTCCTGAAGGCAATTGGTTACACCAGAGCTTTTTATGGGCTTCATAACAAAGGGGGTGGATACATATGCACATGCCAATTTTCTTTTTTCTATTTCTAAAAAATAGTTTTATGTATATATTTTTCTCATTTCACTTCACCAATTTAGACTATTGTATTCTGATCCATCACATACAATTCAGATTAACAAAACATTGCATTTACGGCTGTAATGTAACAAATTAGATAAAAAGTCAAGCAGGGTGAGTACTTTTGCAAGGCACTGTATATATTGGAGTTACCGTATATAGATGGTGAAACAGGAAACTGGGAGTCTGTTACAGTAGTAGTGAATGGATATAATGAGTAAGTGGATGAGAATATTTGCTGTGAACCAAAAATTTGTAGTATCATTGATGCAGAGGATGTTATTAATCAAATCTAACAAGTACATGATGTAGAACAGACTTTCACAGTACAACAAAAACAATAAGGTTCAGTGACATTTAGTTTCTTATTTGTTTAATAGAAACAGGAAAGCTAGGCTTGCCATCTGACACAGGGCATTCAAAAACATTTATTATTGTATTTTACTTTTAAACCAAATGTTCCTGCTCTAAAATAACTGCTTTGAATTTATAATTGGCATTTTAGAAAACGCACAGTAATATATCTTTATGAGTGATGTGTGTCAGCTAATAATACAAAACAGAGTGGAAACTCAGTGGAAACACAGAAAGCATGCTTTACGTTGCTGCATCTTGAATAGTCTATTTGATAATGTATCACTGTATGTTTTCCTTTTTCAAATGACGTTCTTAAAACCAGAAAAACATATTCATATGTCTTAACTGATCTTTGGGCTTGCCTATTTGTGCATTCCTGATCATTTTAATGATGTAAAACACAACTTTGGTAATTTTTAAAACATGACCTTTATTGTTTGCTTATGTGGGAAAAAAGAGGGCAGAGAAAAAACCTAATTTAATTCAACCAGAGATATTTTGTGTTCAATGTGAATCTTATGGTTTCAACAACCACTAGAGGACAATATTTAATTCCCAAAAAGTTACTTTTATTAATTCCATTAAAATACAAATTAATTATAAAACAAAGAATGAACAACACAATATAAATGATAAAAAAACTTGGTATTGTTGTCTTCCAAAACAGATAATAAAGGTAGATCAAAAGTATAATTCTTAATGTATTACTTCCGAATTTCCACATTTTACAATCACAAAGGCGCTCCTTGCGCTGGTGGAGATGAGCGCCATAGGTGCTCAACCCTACGACCCCGATATTCTTATTCAGATTCTTGATAGAATTTGAATATGAACTAATATAACATCTAAATTATGAATATATATAGGATATATTTGTTTTACTTTTTTCACTATTGACAAATTCATAGTTTGTATTTATTCACTAGAAATCTTGTTCACATTTTATGATAGAGTACTACACTATGCTTTCACATGTAGAACTGATCAAGAGAAACTACCAAAGATGGTTGCTATACACTGCAAGGCATTTCTCAATATGGAGTGATATAATAATTTCCTTTTATTATTAACCTTTATTTGTAATGCACCAACAAATTCCATAGAGCTGTACAGGGGATAAGAACAAGGAAGAATACAATCTGTAGAAAATGGAGGGACTTGTTTTGAGCTTAGAAGCTTTGTAGAAAGTGATTTTTTCTAAAGCACCCTACAAGATTGGAAACGTACTACTTTCAATCTAAAGGGAATTGAAGAAGCAGAAACCTGGACAAGAATAACATATAGGGAATAGCAAGGGTCAAAAAGGAAGTGGAAGTTTACTTAGGTAGGAAAGTATCTGGATTTTGTGGTGAGAGAGAGATAGAGAGTGAGAGAGAGAGAGCGAGAGAGAGAGAGAAAGAGAGATGAGCTTTAGAAGAGGGAGAAGATAGTGAATGGAGGAAGGAGGGTAGCTCATGATGGTATAAATGAGAGAAGAGGAAATATGTGTGACTCAATAAATTAAGAGTAACAAGGGGCGGGTGGGTTTTGGTTTGCAGTTTAGTTTAGAGCAGAGCAGACCAGGAGTGAAGTCTGATGAGAGAGAGAAAACGGTACATAAACAGGGAGTTATTCACAGATAAACATGATGTTATTAGAGTGTGATAGGGGGGTTGAGGGTAGTTTTGAAACAAAGAGAGGAGGGAGAGGGGTTACAGAGAAATACTATAGAATGAAAATGGTCTAAAAAGTAACAATGTCCCCAAAAATAATAACAGATAAGAATAAAACGAATATTAATGAAAGTGCAGATAGTATAGATGGCAGAAGTAAATTTAGTCCCCTCAAGTGTACTGAATATAGCTTTAGAATTTAGATAGGTGTGCAGTTCAGATAGTTCACACATTATTATGATACCCACATGTGTTGTGTGATAGGTGTTATTTCTACTTACATTAATAAAGCTCATTAAGGAAATTGTTCCATTATTATTATTATCACTTGGTGAATTAATTTGTATATTTTCTTTGTTCTGTTGTTGTGGAAAATATCCTGCTCAGATCCTCTCTTAGTCATAGCAGGCAGTCAATAAAATAATCTCTATTCCTGGTCCTCAAAATTACTCTTTTTTTTTTTTATTTAGACATTTAGGCCCTCATTCAATTGCGATTTGGCCAATTGAATAGTGCTCTAAATAAGCACATAACATATTTTTTTTTAATATGTTATGTGCTTATTTAGATCCCTATTCAATTGGCCAAATTGCAATTGAATGAGGGCCACAGTCTGGAGAGTACAACACATAAATCTTGTATAAAATCTTGACACAAATATAAAGTATGACATAATATAAAGTATAATCAAATCTAATAAGGGTTAGTGAAAACATAGGAGTGTCCTACACATGTATTTCTAGACAATACACAAAAGACGGGAATATTTCAGTCAAGGTTAGTGAGGTCATTATTGTGTGCATATCAGAGCGGATCTTTGATAGAAACTGCAAAAACTATAGAATTTTGTGTTAGGTTAAAATGTTCAGTATTAGATGTACAGCAATATGGAGAACACATACCCCTACAATAACCAAATTTCAACACCAAGAATTGTAGACTATGGGCCTCATTCTATTATCGGCCGTAAAATGGCCGCAAGGCTGCGATTCCTTGCAGGGGTTCCGTTACCTCGCAATTCTATTAAACGGCCCCGCAAGGATCTCCTCTTACGGCCGGCCGTATATCTTGCAACCTGCCGTAAGCTCAGAAATCTTTAAAGTCACAAATAAATTCAAGACAGCACTGTACAGCTCTGTAAATGCTAGGGATCATATTGGGGGACATGAGGATTAATAGTAACCCACTCTCAAGCTTGCACATCAGCCCAAATCCGAGTTTACATTAACTGTTTATTTTCCGGCCGCAGCGTGGCCGGGTCTGAGGTGCTCCAAGCACTCTGGACTTTTTCCATGGATTTTTGACATAAATTAAAAAATATGTTTTTTACGGATTTGAGTGTAGGGGAATGTTGTGCTATTTTTGCTAACACCTACAATCACTTTTTAGTCTCCTCAGAGTGCAGGATGGCTTTATCTTGGCTTTATAATGTGCTTAATTGGTGCTAGCGGGACCTTTTTCTTGCAAGTAAGCTGCGGCTCGCTTTTAGCCTTGCAGAGATGGTTCCCGGAGTAATAGAATAGCAACCGGGCTTTTCTTGCGGCCGAAACTCTTGCGGCCGAAACTCTTGCGGACGTTTTAGATCAAAGGCTTTCCTCCGGCGCGTGCGGCCGCAAGGGATAGCAAGGCGCCGGCCGCAAGCCTGCCGGAATCCCCGGCCGGAGGGGAATAGAATAGCAAGAATAGCTTGCGGCCGGTCCTTGCGGCCCCGCATCTCCTACGGCCGGTAATAGAATGAGGCCCTATATAAGCAAACACTAGAGAAATATACAGTATTAAATTAGGGCACATCCTTGATGGCCACTACAAGCATTGCAAACCTAAATATGAAAATAATCAAAAACCTGGACTCCATAATCAAACAGACTCCATATGGAACTTCTGTCCCAAAGGGAAAATGATCACTGGGAAATAGAATATGGCAGGGATTTGTGTTCCCATAGAGCCACAGAGCTGTTGACCCAGTATGGTCTATATTCCATGTAATGTTCCTGCAACAAAACTAAGGAGTACTTAGTAATACAGTCCTTTGTATAAAGTTCACAGTGATAATTCTGAAGTATCTTAATTGTTATGAGGCTTCATATTTTATAATTAATCTACGCACAATTTAGTTGGGACATCCATTTGTTTTTAATATGGTGTTTTTAATATTCTAATAAAAATTAAATTTTATATAATGTGTTGCTGATGTAATATTTCTGACAATAGATAAGTTACCTGAGAAGTACATAATAGCCTCGTTGAGTGTCTTTTCTCTCGTGTATTTGATACAAAGGGATACCAGATAATATAATGTACAATAAAGTGAGTGCTATGCTTTGATGTACAATATAATTTTGTGGCATTAAGTTATAGTACTTTCACATGAACTGGTAATAACATTTATTCAACATTATAATTAAATGAGCTACTAATCACTGTACATTAATTAAGGTCATAAAATATGCAGACTAGAGGGCTTGCCTGCAGAAAAAGGGTTAGAGAACTAAGTCATGGTTCAACAACCAGGGGATAATAAAACCAGGAGAAGTTCTCCATTTCTATATGTATATGTTTTACCCAGAAACTGTGCACCACATCCCCACAGCCAGACCTTTGGCTGGGAATGAACAAGGATGCCTTAAGAGAAGGCCTGCTGATAATGGATAAAAAGGAAATCCAGATCTCCAACACCTAGTGCAAAATGTAGCTTTGAATGATATACATTGTATCCTGCATTAAGGTGATTTTTAAACAAAACAAAGGCATGGCACGTTCAACAAACAATACCCTCGACCCAGGATAAAGAAAGGCATATTGCCCTGTAAAGAGCTGGTTCACCACTGTTTATTACTAGACATATTGTTCCCTGAAAGCTCTGGGTAGGAATGACCCATTCACCCAATCTCTGCAGTACAGAAAATACTGTTACTGGGGCTTTGTATTTTTTTACACCAAGCAGTAACACTATTACTTTCTAGAGCTCAAGAGACAGACCACATTTGGAAATAGTATCAAAGGAACAGTAACGTTGTAAATTGAAAACCTTGCCCAAGTAGAAACACTAATTAACTAAAATACTATGGGCCTCATTCAATTGCGATTTGGCCAATTGAATAAGGCTCTATATAAGCACAGAGCATATTTTTTTACAGAAGTTTAAAAAATATATATATGTGCATATATAGAGCCCTATTCAATTGGCCAAATCACAATTGAATGAGGCCCTATATATTTACTAGCGACTTGCCCGTCAAAAAATAACGGTCAATAAAATGTTAAAGCTGGGAATGCTGTTTGCCCCACAATGTGAGTCTCTGACCCTCTTAACCTTTTTGTTATGTAGAAAGAAGTACACCAATTATAATAACTTTTTTTTTTTTTATGTAACAGTCAACTTGTATTTCAACAACTGGTAAACAATCATTTTTTAACCATATTGACCTTTTTAATAGTCATGTATGCAGGAATAATGTAACAATGGATGAAGTTTGTATGAATAAATTGTTGTAAACCATTACATAATGCTTTGCAACATACAACTTATATTTGAAACATTAGTGAACCATTTTTTTTAACAATAATAACATTTTTAAATCTGAGGCATGGATGAGTAGCATTGCATTAGGTCAACTTTATATCAATGACTATATTAGACCATTACATAATGCTTTGTAACATGCAACTTTTATTTAAAGTACTGTTAAACCACATAAGTATTGAATCCAGAGGAAGACAAACAGTAAAAACCCCAATAGTATCAAAGGATGGAAAAAAATGTATTCCTTCATGACCCTATTAACTGGCGATCAGATTACTACCTGGATCCATACTCTGTATTTAATTATACATTACATTTGTACAACAAATGATCATCCTCTTAGTAACATGAACCCTTAATTACATACAATGAAACAACTTTTGAGACCTTGGAAAAAAAAATTTCAACATTACAAACATGAAGTTAATGAATTAAAATGTAAACAGTAAAAATAATAAAATGCAACGTAAATGTTTTGTTGGGCCAATCCTGGCAAAAGGCCACTTTCAAGACATTCCAATACTTTTTGTTTTTGCATGTCCAAGTGGTTCCCTTAAAAAGAGGCCAGCAAACTTTTAATTTTGCCCATCGGATATAACTACTGTTTATTCTTGTTGTTTTTTTTCAGTTTTTGTTGTTATTGTTATAGTAGAAATAGTGGTCCTCTAAAAAGGGCCACAGTGTAAAATGTCATCCTTGAAATAAAACCACTGTTCTCTATGTTTACAAAACCTCATAGTACACAATGTTTTTGGTACAAATGTGTCCATCCTGTAATAGATCACCCTGACTTGGGTTGTCTTGAATTGAAACTTTAATATCATCTGGATTTGTGCACCTTGAAAAAGCAACATAGAGTTTATCCATGTGCAAAAACAGGTTCTTGTAAAAAAAATACCCACAGACTTAAAAGTTTGTCCTTGGGATTTGTTTATGGTCATGGCAAATGCCATGATAACTGGAATTTGTGTCCTTTGAAGGACAAAAGGCAAACCACTCTCACTTAGAGCCAAATCAATTCTTGGTATAAAAACTTGTTCACCTTTATGGGTACCATTCATAATTTCTGCATGTATGAAATGATCTTTTAAATCCTGCACAATTAATCTGGTCCCATTACAAAGTCGTTTTTTGGGATTCATATTTCTCAATAACATGACAATTGCCCCTTTTTTCAATTGCAAAAAAAGTGTTGGCATTCCAGATGGGGTTAAAGAATTGATAAATTCTATACTAAAGTTAGATTCTTTATCGTCAGCCAGAACTGAATCTGCACTGTAACCTTTTTTTGGGGGTGCGTTGAAGAATTTTAAAATTTTGTTATTTAGATTCAAGGCATCTACAGTATATTTTTGGATGTTAATATCACTTTATTTGCAATGTCTGAGTAATTGTCGTTATTGATATAGTTTAGAAAGATTGCCGATATGAGTGATTCCTTGCAAACCATTTGTGATGGAATTTCAACGGTATCATCTAATAAATCAAGTATTTATGGATGTTTTCCTTCTCCTATTTGAATGAGCCAATCATTGAATTCATTTTGGCCTTCAGATCTCATATTTAATTCTAATTTCAGGTGTGTAAATATTTTCCACAGTTTACTTGTTTTGATACATGTTTCAATTATATAAGTTCTATTTCCATGTGCACAACAGGTAATGTTTGCCTAAAATCTCCTCCTCACAACATCACCTTTCCACCAAATGGCAAATTATTATGCATCACTTCTTTTAATAATCTATCAATACATTGCAAGGCATGACATGACATCATTTTTGCCTCATCTATGATAATTAATTTACTTTTTATTTTATTTTTTGCTTGTAAAGAATTCAGTCGATTATCTGATACTGATGTTTCTAAAATGGCAACTGGCAGTTTAAATCCACTGTGCACAGTTCTACCACCTTCAAACAAAAGTGCTGCAATTCCAGTTGTTGCAAATGGCATTGCTAATTGATCCTGTGCTTGAATGTAACTCATCAAACAATTGTACAGATAAGTTTTTCCTGATCCACCAGGGCCATCTAGATATAAATATCTGTCTTTGACCATTTAATCATCTGTAGCATTTGTGATGGCATTAAATGCTTGAAATTGTAATGTATTTAAAGTTGCAAGTTTTTCCTGTGTTTTTTGTTTTTGAAGCTCAGTTTCATAGTCATCAAAGTTGATGTCATCTATAAGTCCTGGATCAGGCAAATTAAAACTTCCATTAATGCTTTTAAGAGTGCAATGGCCTTATTGTAACGTTTCAAGAAGGCTTCACACATATTAAATTTAAATTTTTCCCACAAAGCAAATGCATCAGGTACATTGCAAAAATGAATGCAAATTGTTCTCTCATTTGCTTTGGTATTTGACATAGTGCTGCTTCTCCCAGACAACTCTCCCATTCTGCAGCTAATAGGAAAGTATCATAAACTATGTCATTCACTGTGTGTAAATTTTCATAACTTTGTGCACCGGGAACATGTAAAAGAAGTAATCTTAAACTGTAAGGTTAAATGTCTCTTGGGCTGACGGTATAAATTTGTGGTATAATTTTATGAGTATCTATTTTTCGTTGTCGCCATTGGCCATTTACAAATACATAGTGATATGGAATCTCAATGTATAAAAATGTTCTGACCGGAGTGTCCTGGCAGTTTAATTGAAACCAAGCAGTAAGTGTTTTTTCTTGATGTTCACTTTGGGCTAGGGCAGTTCTTTCATTGCCTGCAGTAAAACAAACAAACTGATTTGTGTCAAATGTACAGCTAATCGATACACAGCATGTGACCGATCATGCATCTCAAAATTCAGAAGACGCCACATTGCTTCTGGAGCACTGACATAGCAAGCATCTAAGTAATTAGAAAGTTCCTCATTTACAATTGAATTTTCCTTTTCGTTTTGTGCACCTTGCACAACAACAGTTGCTGCATCATATCCTTTGTATTTATACACATATTTGATGGATTTAATAGAAGTGCAAGCTTCCACATCTATGTGTGCTTTGTACTTCATCAGCAAATGTGGATTGTATGGAACTACATATCTATTATTAACCTTTTGGCCACAGATAATAGCTGTTTGTCCTTCTCTACTTTTATACAAAGGGTATCCATCACAATTAGCATAAGTTTGCATTTGAAATTGTTTTGGGAACTCTTTTGTACATTTGTTATTTTCCATACATTGTGAATTTGGATTGATATCTCCATAAGTTTTGAATATTTTTTTGGATGTAGCAATTCAGCAGTAATTACTGAATGTACTCTCTGTGCAGTATTCAATTTATCTTTTTCCTGCAGGATATAAAGTATTTTTGCATGTGGCAGGCCTCTTTTTTGAAATGTAATGGTATAAACAAAAGCCACATATTTACCAAATAAATGTGCTTTAGTTATATTATGTATTAATGAATTGAGTTTTATTTTGAATACTCTGGCAACTAAATTAGGTCGATCAGAAGTATTTTGTCCAAGATTTAAATTTTCCTAGATCTCTGGCCATTGTGGATTACATGTGAATGTAATGAATAAATCTGGTTTTCCAAATTTTGTGACAATAGCCATGGCATCATTATATCTTTCTTGCATATTGCGAGGAGATCCTTGGAAAGTGAATGGCAAAATGATTGCTCTTCCAGCTGGAAGGTCTTTGTTGGTAACCAACTCAGCAACATAATCCTTCAATCCACAATATTGTTCTATGCAAAGCTTGTTTTGTTGAAATTTGATAAAATGTAGAATATTTGCTTCAATTTGTATTTAGGAATCAATAATCCATTGTTGTGTGAGTTTGCCCCCACATAAAATACGATTAAAATGATCCCGAATAGCAGTTTTTGCCACTTTATATTCCAGCATAGAAATATTGCTTCTAGCACAAACTTTAGTATTGGGATAACTTAGCAATTGTAATTTTGGTTCCCATCCTGGCTCACCAATGAAGGTTGGTCTTCATTGCGTGGATATATTCTAATATCCCATTGAAAAGGTGGTTCACCATCCTAATTTTTAAAGACCATGGCAACCTAATTTACGGTTGGCAAATTATACCATCTTTGATCAGTATTGCGATCTCTCTTCAAAACCATATTTACTCTTGGTATTGGCAATTGATGTATTTGAGCATGTTGCTGTTTTTTTGGGGAAACTGTGCTAATTGTTTATATGCTTGACTGTATGGGTTGTTGGCCATAATTTTATCCAGCTGCTCAAAGACTATGCACAAACACTGTTTATTTTCTGAAAGCGTCATCCGTTGTTCAACAGCTTCCATTGTATCTAAGACATATAACTGTGCAAATTTACTTTGCTCTCCTTCTTGTGGGTGTAAATGTGAAGTGTGGTGGTAAATTTGTCCTTGAACTCTAAAACAATATGGACCATGTCTGTGACATTTTCTGCTAATGTAGCACCCATAGAAGCAAATGTAATTGCACTTTTATAAGACCTGATGTTTTTTTTTTAATTGGTATAATTTGGAAATGTTGGATCGCTCATTATACTTTGTAAGTAATCTGGAAATGTGTGTCTTTGTGGAAGTCTTACCTTTCCTTTCTGACAGCAACTAATGAAGTCTCCATCAGTTGGTCTTTCCTTGAGAAAATGATAGGCCCCACAAAACTGACAAACCTCATTGAGTAAGCCACAATAATGAGTGTCTACTGTTAGTGCTGTAATGAAAGCAGTATCCTGAGCTTCCTCAACATAGATATCACTACAACTTTCTATATCTACATTGGTGTTATGTGGCAATATTTGGTCATTAGGCAATGTTTCACAGACATTTTTTTGTCGACTTTTTATTTTCTTTGAAGCTCCAGCACACTCACTTTGTGCTTTCTTACTCATTTTTCTTTTATTTAAAAGTCTCTGGGGACTGTGCATCTCTCCACCTTTGCTTCCTTTCCCTTGCCGCTCTTCTTTTGAGTTCAATTCTGTCTTCTCCGTTGTCCGCCATTGTAATTGTAAATACAGGTGTAAGATATAATGTTTTTTTGTATTGTACATATTGTTTTTACCTGCTCTCAATGCAAGACCTAAATAGCATTAATGAAATAATGCAATGATTTGAAAAGCATTTGTAATTTTTACATTAAATAAATGAATCCATTATGTGTTTTTTTATTGGCATACACTAAGAAGAAAAGTGCTGCACATATATATATTAATAAATAAGTGTTTTTTTTGTAATAATTAATTATTACATTATTAAGTCAGTAATAAATTAATATACAATAATAAATTAATCAATAACTGACATCAATGGTAAACCTAATTAGGTAATTATGTTTTCCTAAAGAAGGGCAAACACAAAGAGCAAAGTGTAGATGGGGCTTAAAATAATATGCAATTTTGTTATTTTATTAATTGATAAATCAATCAACTTATGAGGTGTAATTTGCATTCTTTAAAAGTTAATTAGGTAAGCATATATGTATGCATAAGTAATGTTTTTTTTATTATTGATGAATAATTAAATCCTAAGGGCCTCATTCAGTAGCAATTTTGGCAATTGAATAGAGCTGTATATAAACACATAGCTTATTTTATTACAGAAGATTTCAGTTGGATAAGACCTTGTTTTTGGATAGATGTTTAGTAACTAATAACTTCAGTAAAAGAAATATGCTTATATAGAGCCATATTCAATTGGGCAAATTGCAATTGAATGAGACCCTTAATCAATATAGGTTAATTAATTTATAATTAACTGTCATCAATGCAAAACAAAAATGGCATCATGAAATCATATACCTGTGAAATTGATCTTATTACAGATGAAATCCTACATGACTCAGTCTGTGTCTTCAGTCAGGTGCAGAGATGAGGAATCTGTAAAATTACATGAAAATGATTTTGAATGTTTGTATTCAATTAATTTGTGACTCATTAAAAGCATGATGCTTAATTGGCATACATGCAAAACATAAACGTATAATCATCAATATATTCATAAATAAAAGCAGTATAAAATATTAAATGTAGCACATGTCAGAATCTAAGAAACTGCTTAGATTCTTCTCTCTCCCTCAATCCAATCTTCTCCCTCCCCCAATCCCACAGCCACTTTGAACTATTTTGCCCCAGCTACAGAGCATGAAGTCTCCATACTGCTATAATCCACTCGCCTCAGTACCTGTGCTCAGGATCCGATTCCATCTCAGATCATCCCCCCTCCCCCTCTCTACCATATGAATCCCAGCTCTCACATACATTTTCAAACTTTTCCTAACTGACTCTGACATTGCATCTAACTACTGCCCTATCGCTCTACTTCCCCTGGCTTCCAAACTGCTGGAGCGGCTCATCTATAACCGCCTCAACACTCCACTGAGACAGCTCTCACTAAAGTCACCAATGACCTGCTTACCGCCAACTCAAAAGGTCACTTTTCTATGCTCCATCTTCTAGATCTCTCTGCTGCCTTTGACACAGTTGAACATCCACTTCTACTCCATAACCTCTCCTCCCTCGGTATTTGAGACACTGCTCTCTCATGGTTCTCATCATACCTACAAAATGGATCATTCAGTATCTCCTTCTCTGACACCTCTTCTTCTCCTCACCCGCTGTCTGTTGGCATACCCCAAGGATCAGTCCTAGGCCCCTTCCTCTTCTCCATTTACACATCCTCACTTGGTACCCTTATAAACTGTTTTGGGCTTCAGTATCATCTCTATGCAGATGACACCCATAGTGCTTTGGGGAAAGCACTATGGACACTATGGATGTGAGGCTCAAAGACAGGGCCCTCCTTGCTTTGCTATGTTTAATTTGTTTGTATCTTTGTCTTGAACTTATCTTATGTACAGCGCATTAACCCTTCTAATAACTTTCCCATTACCAAAGTGGGACTCACTGGTCTATAATTCCCTGGATTTGCTCTTGCTCCCTTCTTAAATATAGGTATCAACTCTGCCTTTCTCCAGTCATATAGAGCCTGTGTTGAGTGAATCTTGAAAAAATAGATATAATGGTTTTGCTATTACAGAGCCAAGTTCCCTCAGTACTCTTGGATGTATTCCATCAGGACCTGGGGCTTTATTAACATTTATTTTTTCCAACCTCTTTTGGATTTCTTCCTGCATTAACCAATTATTTGGTAAAGGTAGTGTAGCCCCATTATCTTGCAGTGACCCAACCACTTGTACCTACCTCCCTTGTGTATACCGAAGAAAATAACCTATTTAGCTCATCTGCCTTTTCCTGGTCACTAATTATCAGACTAATTATCCTTCCTGGCCTTCTTCCCATTAATATATTTTTAAAATATTTTATGGTTATTCTTACTCTCCTTTGCAACAAACTTTTCATTTTCGATTTTAGCCAGTCTAGTAGCCCTTTTGCAAGCCTTGTTGATTTCCTTTTACTTGTGTGAAGCAGTCTCTGTCCCCTCTTGTTTATATGATGTAAATGCTTGTTTTTTTACTCCTCATCTTCATCTTTAATTCATTGCTAAGCCGCCTGGGTTGTGATTTACTTCTTCTACTTTTATTTCCACATGGTATATGAAAGGCTGCAAACGTCACTTTCTGTGTTCAATAAGCTGCAGAGATGATGAAACTATCAAATGAGATGGAAAGCATTTGTAATATTTTGATTTATCCCTATCAGGCAATCAGCAGCAACACAGATATGTCAGGGCATTATAAAATATACATATTGTTTGTGGTAATTTTTTATTACTAATTAATAGTTAATAAAGTAATGTAGGTTAATGATCAGTAATGCACATATATAAGTGCAATCTGAAATCTATATTTTTTTATTGCATTGTAAAATACAATTTTTTTTGGTAATGATTACTAATTAATAATTAATAAATGAATGTACATTAATAATCAATGAATTAATTAATACATGTATTATAAAGAGCTAAGCATTCAGATATTCATAAACTAAAATCATTGTAAAATATAGAATATTTGTTGTTCATAATGATTACTAATTAGTAATTAATAAAATAATGTACATTAAAAATTAATCAATGAATAAATATATAAGAAAGAGGTAAGCATTAATATATTAATAAACTAAAGGCAATTTTACATTTTCAAAAAGTTTTATTGATATTGATTACTAATTACTACTTAATAAATTAATGTACATTACTAATTCATTAATTAATAAATATTTTACAAAGAGCTAAGCCTAAAAGTATTCATAAACTAAAGGCAGTGTAAATTATAAGTTTGTTGCTCCATTTTTTTAACTAATAATATATAAACAAAATGTAATAATGATTAATTGATTAATTATTTATTAATGATAAGTAATATAAATTAATATACTTTACCTATTTGTAATTAATATTCAGCAATCAGTATCCTGAAGAGCTAACAATCTCTTTGGATTTTCCGACAGCAGAAAATGTCCACCGGGAAAGCCGCCATTTCAGAATTGTAATGTGTAGATTTGCAAATTAGTGTTGTAAAATGGCGGCGATATTCTATGTGTTACGTGCCTCGCGAGCATTTTCTGTGCTTCCAACAGTGTCTTTTTGGACCTCGTACATCCCTGGCAAAGTCGACTTGCCTGGCGGTATTTTCGCGCTTCGGTGCCATGTAGCCTCGTTTCCATTTTTACGACTTTAATTTGCGTGCAACCTCACTCCCAGACATCCTGGTTGTCCCCCTGTGCTGTGTGTGATTTTTATTTATGTTTTTTTTTTTTTTCGATGTGCGTGGTTTGGCCGTTAACTTCGTATTTTTACAACCTCATATTTTCGATTTTAGCCAGTAGTATTTGTTTTTCTAAGTCCAGCGGGTCGTATTTTTTCTTTCTAAGTCATGATTTCCTCATCCCGCAGGATTTTAATTTTCTCTACGTCCCGCAGGTCTTATTTTTTTTTTAAAGTCCCTCTTTTCTCGTTTTTTTTTTACAGAGTGTGAGGTGCCCTAGAGCTTCCACCTTCCTCATCCCACTGTTTTTTTTGTTTCTAAGTCCCGCGGGTCGTATTTATTTTTTTGAAAGTCTGTCTTTTCCCCCTTTTTTTTTTTTTTTACCGAGAGTGAGGCGCTGTAGAGTCTCCCCCTCCGCTTCGCGAAGGTCCACATTTGCGGCCTGCAATGAGCCTTCGGCTCATTGCAGCTGACATTGGAGCCTCCACCTCCGCAACTTTAAAAGGGGACTGGATTTATTTATTTTTAAAAGGGAATTCGGGGTTATCATGGATAATTAGAGAGGCAGTATTGATCCAGGGAGAAGTCCGGTCGCCGGTGTCTGGGATCAGGAGGGAATTGATTTTTTTTTTTTTATATATACAACTAATTAATTAATAGTTAATCCGCATATTGCAGATCAGAGGAGATCTTGAAGGGTTGAACTTGATGGACTGAGAGTCTTTTTTCAACCTTGAATACTATGGCCCTCATTCAATTGCGATTTGGCCAATTGAATAGGGGTCTAAATAAGCACATAGCATATTTTTTTTAAAGAAGTTTTTAGTTAGCGAAAACCTTGCTTTTGGATAGATGCTTACTAACTAAATACTTTTACAAAAATATATGTTATGTGCTTATTTAGACCCCTATTCAATTGGCCAAATCGCAATTGAATGAGGGCCTATGTAACTATGTAACATACAACAAACATGCATGGAACATATACTGTACTTCCAGTAATCAGGCAATGAAGAACACTCTGTTTAAGTGGTATCCCTTGCTTGTATACAGACTTAATTGAAAATCCGCAATGCCACTGGGGGACAAAGGCTCAAAAAGTACAATATAGAGACCTCTATTGTTGTAGGCACATGAACATTACCTCAACCCTAGCCAGCGCCCTTACAAACGATTATACTTGTAAAAACAAAAATGTAATTGGATGACCAGTATACAATAAAATTACAGATTTAAAGTATAGTACATTAAAAAACAAACAAAATAGAAAAGCAAATATTATTTTCAGTATGCGCTTAGCATTACTGTATGTGAAATCTTTTTCTAGAATGAAGAATCTTGTCTGAACTCTCTCTCTCTAATTAAGTTGAAGACTAGCACCTTTCTCACCATTTTCAAATTCTAAAAGAAACAAAATAAATATTGGCAAAAACAAGACAATAGTTAAAAAAATTTTTAAAAAGGGTGTGTCGCAGAGTGTGCACATTTCACATTAAAGTGCTCCTGCAACACCAACAAAAATCTCATCATTAACAACACATCCAAATAAAGCAGTCTTCTTTCCCTATTCAAATGCTATATTAATAATACTGCTTCAGTGGGAAATGTTAGGCGTAAGGACCTCATGGACCAGTAGGTCCGTCCTACCCGGTAAGGCCGAAAACAAGTTTTGGTGGCGATTCAACATCAACTCATGCTTCTGTCGCTGGTTAGGTGACAAGTCAGTCGAGATAAGGGAAATAGGGCACTGGTCAGCAGAGGCAAGCATGTCTGGTAGGACCCCATCCTCAGATTCTGCTAAGCATATGGCCCTTTCTTTTTTTTTTTTATATAATAATTTTATTGAAAGGCATATGCAATATTACATCATATTGAACAGTGTTTACGTTAGACAAGCTTCATTTTTAACAATAAAGTATTTCACTATCTATGCTGACCAAGCTTTTTCATTTTATGTTTTTGATTCTTAATAAACAATAACAGTTGTCTGTATATAAAATATATATGTATAATAAACAGTCAAATAAGCTCAAGAAATAGACACATCCAATTACAGTAGAGAAAAACTAGTCTAAGTCTAGAGATTTCCAGTATAGCTCCCCTTTGACATTTTTTTACATTAGATCTCTAGCTCATTTATTAAGACCTGGGTGTGAACATTGGGGAAGTAGCTTTGGGTTCATCTATCAAAGTATCAGAGAAATCCAGAGTCAAGAATCCTCCGCCTCGAGTCCTCACCTCGCTGGGTTGTACTGAAACTCTAGGGTCAAGTTAATGGGGTGCTAAGTGGCGACTCCAACCAAGGCTCCCAATATTTTTGGAATTGAGTAATCATATCTAAAATAGTACAAGTTAGTTTCTCATTCATAATTATATAGTAATTTTTCTGACTGTCTCTTGAAAACTTAAGGTCATAGATTTCCACCTAGTGGCTATATGTAGTTTAACAGCAATGGCCATTAGCTGAAATAATTTGTTTTGAGCAAAGAATACGTTTTTTATACAAATTCCCAAAAGGCAGGATTCTATCTTGGTTGGAATCGCCTTCTTAAGAGTGACGTGACCAGTTGGGTTAGGTCTCCCAACAATTGTTGGGCTACCGGGCAAGACCACCAAGTTTGGATGTGATCTCCCATCTGTTGACATCTCCTAAAGCATTTGTTGCTTTCGCGGGGGTTGATCTTCTGAAGCTTATCAAGTGTATAATAGACTCTCTGGGGGACCTTAAGAGATGTTTCTAAGTGGGAATAATTAAATGATCCTCTGCTTAAGTTCAAACAGGACTCTAGACATTTTCCCACACCAATTCCACTCAAAATCTTCCTCCCATCTAATCATGAATTTGGGCTTCTCGTCAATAGCTGTATTTGTAAAAATGTCATACAATGACCCTACTATACCCTTGGAGTGGGAGATTTTTTACAAACTAGTGAAATCCAAGAGGATTTGGGGGGCCCCAAGTTTTTGAACATTTCACTAGCCCAGCTTTTTATTTTTAAATAGTTATAGAATTCCTCTTGAGGTAGATTATGGTTCATGCAAAATTGATCGTAGGTCATAAGACGACCATCAGTAAACCATGAACCAAACCTATCTAGGCCTCTAAAGATCCACCAATGTTTGGAAACTATGCTAGAATCTGCTAATACTTGAGGGAAGGAGAAAATCGACAACAAGGGAGATGTATCCATATCAAATCGGCTTTTGGTTCTAGCCCATCTCCAAGAAGTTAGGGTTAGATTTATTATTGGGTTTTGCTGTGATCTAAGAGAACACAGTCTTTCTGGGACCCAGATTATCTTATCCCAACTGTGAGGGAACATTTGTTGGTTTTCTAAGAAGCTGGGCTAGTCGTGCCGCTTTAAAATAGTTCCTTAAGTTTGGGCATGAGAGTCCCCCTCTACTCTTATGCCTGTACATAATTATTTTAGAGATACAGGGTCTTTTATTTTTCCATAGAAATTGGAATATATTATTCTGACACCTGTCTAATTCTTTTAAGGAGATTGGAATAGGGAGAGTTCTAAAAAGATATAAGATCTTGGGCAAAATATTCATTTTGGTGGCTGCTATACGGCCAGTCCATGAAAGTTGGTATTTTATCCATCTCTTCATGTCCTCGTCTAACCTTTTATAAATTAAGGTGGGGGGGGGGGGAGTTTGCCTTGTATAGGTCTGAAAATGTAGACGTAATATTGACTCCTAAATATTTTATGTACTGTTCAGGCCAGGTAAAGTTATGTTTGGATTTCAGGGATTCTAAGTCAGATTGGGCGATGCCTAGCCTTAGAGCCTCCGTCTTCTCTAGATTAAGTTGTAGGCCAGATACTCTGCTAAATTTATCTATAACAGACATAAGTGCTGGAATCGAGGTTAATGGATAAGTCAAGGTGCACAATAAATCATCAGCAAAAAGAGAGCATTTATAATGCTGCAGACCTACTTGGAGACCCTGATTCTCTTTGTGTGATTGAATTGCTTGTGCTAGCAGCTCTATGACAAGGGCGAACAACAAAGGCGAGAGTGGGCATCCCTGCCTAGTGCCCCTTTAAATCTGAATCTAGACTCTATGTTCTCCTGGCAGCTTCATGTTGGCTAGCGGGGAGTCGTAATAATTTTTAAGTAAGGTAATAAAGCGTCCTTTAAAGTCAAATTTTTCTAGCGTTTTATAAAGAAAAGGGCACTCCACAATGTCAAAGGCCTTTTCAATATCCAAGGCTAAGAGGCACATTGGGAATTTTGCTTTACTCGCTAGGTGTTGAATATTTAAGATTCGCCTGACATTGTCCCCCGCCTGCCTGTATGGTATAAATCCTGCCTGGTCTTTATGTATAATTTAAGGTAGAAATTTAGAAATCCGGGATGCCATGATTTTAGCCAATATTTTGACATCTCCGTTTAATAATGAGATAGGACAAAAGTTCTTGACTTCGAGATTGTCCCTACCTTCCTTGGGGAACACAACCAAGTCGGCCTGATTTAACTCCGGAGGCATACAATCCCCCCTCAAGATTGCATTGAATAGAGATGCCCAATTTAAGGCTCTGGATGGTTGCCTTCACCTCTTCTTGGGAAAAGTCTAAGTTTAAGCTAGATCATTATTGCTTCGTTATTGAGAAGAGATCAAGTGACCCCAGAAAAAAAGTCAAGGTCCGACTCCCTAGTTTGAGTCTGAGATGAGTATATCTGTTGATAGAAACATTGAAATGTCTTTTGAATATCCTTTGGACTAAATTAAAACTTACCAATGGGCATTCTGATCTGAGTATATCTAGACTGAGTTTCTTTGGACTTTATTCTCCTAGCCAGCATCCTATCTGGTTTGTTAGCCTTCCAGTAATATAAATACTTTGTCTTCCTCATAGCTCTTTTGGTGTAGTGAGAGAGCACCCCATCTAGCTCTCACCTAGTCTTGTCAATTTGCTTACGTAGTATATTAGATGGATTCTGTTGATTGAACTTTTCCAGACTACTGAGGGGGCTGTCAAATCTGTCTCTTATTGCTTTTGGGATTTTTTGTGTAGAGAAGCAAATTTAATAAAGGAGCCCCTTATACAAGCCTTATGGGCCACCCAAAGCCAGCATTGGTGTCAAAATATATTTTTATATCCTCAGATAGCAATGGCGCACTGTTGGGGTTAGATAGTAGATACTCATTAATTTTCCAGTTATTAAATGAGGTATGGTTAGGACCTAGTGTTAGCCTAATAGATACCATGGCATGCAATCATCGATGAGGGAGTCTACTAAGAAATGATCAATCCTTGAGTATGTTGCATGAGTGGGGGAGTAGAAAGTGTATTCTCTCTCTCTCCAAGCATCTACCAGACCGAATCTACTTAATAGCAAGTTAATTTGGCTTAGGCTTTTGGAGAATATATTATCCAAAGTCTTCCCTGATCTGTCTAACGCTTATAGGGCTTACATTTTTTATAAAATGAAAAGGCCTTCTGTCTCTTGAAGGGGGAGTTAAACCCTTTCACATTGTGGGTTATAAAAGTATAATCAGATGCACTCATTCTAGGTTAGGATCAGTGTGTGTGGCATGTTGTCCATTACCTGTTATTTTCCCTTTTTGAAACCCTCGGGAGGAGTCGAGACGGAGGAAGGCCCGAAGGTCCAGACACCACACTCTAGGAGGAGTCTGAGAACGCAGGGATGTTGACCTGTTTTCAGCATAGATTAGGAGTAAAACAAAGATATAAGGCATTAGTCTTGCTTTTCCTAGACATCCATTGTATAAGTAGTCAGTCAGAGCAATGACATTGTTAAGCAGTAACTCTATAGCATTCAAAGAAACTATGCATGTCAGGGAGCTGCGTAACAGCAACCAAAAAGATTAGCATTTCTCTTTCACTATAATCAGTAAATAACAGACTAGAAAACAGTTTTTAACTGTTAACTAAAAAAACTTATGTCAGATTCCAAAAAATAGAAATCTGCTCTACATGAATCCAGGGACCTAACTAGCAGAAGCTAAGGCTAAACTTTAATCTTGTAGCTTCCTAAATCTTGGCTCTATGCAGTATGTAGCAAATCAGTCAATGTCCAGGACATTCCTGACAGACCACTTTGCTTTAGTAGAGTCAAGGTACATTAATTTTAGTCAGATCTTGTGGCAGGTGCTGGGTCACCAGCAAGTTAGGATTCCCCCTTGCGAAGAGAGCTGCAAATACTTTGTCCTTTACGGCCAGTAGTAGAGTCTCTTGGACCTCTAGGTGGCAATGACTGCTTGTTCTGTGATTGTGAATTAGCCAAAGTCCATTGTCTCTTGGGAATTTACGGTGGAGGACGATCCTGCGACCCACCATTGTTTCTGCAGAGCATAGGTGCAAACGCTGGAGACAGTCCACCAATGTGCGGGTGGTATGTGCTGTACCCTGTTGCTGGAGAATAGCCAAAGCAGGTTTGATCAGCCTCCGTCTGTCCAGCGTGTTACAGGACAGATCAGCATAGAGTTGTAGGTTGGAGTTGTCAGGGTCCTTGATTGTCTGCAGCTTTCTGGTTTCTGAAAGCAAAAAGTCCCTGGATTGCTGTCTCAAAAATCTCACAATTACATCATTAGGTACCTCAGGATTTCTTGTACCTCCAAGAGCTCTGTGGGCCCGTTCAATTTCCAGCATACTTTCGGCTTTGTCTGGAAGGATAGCAGCAACATTCTTTTTCAGATATGCCATTTTGAACGGCTCTTGGTATGCCACGTACCCTAACGTTATGGCTGCAAGACCGGTTCTCCAAGTCTTCTATCTTGTCAGTAAGTTCCATGATGTGGAAAGTGTTTTGGTCGATTGAAGACTTGTCTCGTTCTTGAGCTTCTACCAGTTGATCTGCTGTCTCTTCCAGCAATTGGGTTTGTTGCCCCAATTCCTTGAAGTCTTTCCTAAGCGGTTCTATCACCTTAGCTAGAAGTTGTTCAGTCGTGGCTACTGATCTAGCAGGAAGGTCAATATGTTGGCAAGGTCCTTTAAGGTTGTCCTCTTGGTGTGAATAGTCCGAGTGGTCAGAGGCAGAGTCTATCTGAGAAGTGGGCCTTGGGGCCTTAGGGGGGAAGTGTTACCCCTTTTCCCTTTCCTCATGGTTGGGATTGGAGACTTTCTTGGTCAGGGGAGCTGTCAGCACCTCGCTTGAGTATTGTTTCTGTAAAGCAGGCGAAGATAGTTTATGAACAATAAAACTTTCACAAGACTTGCATTAGACATCAGTTGTTTTATTCAAAAGGAAGACTAATAGCGAATATGATGCTAGTCAGGGCACCCTTAGGACATAGTTTTACATTATTTGATTTAGAGTCTTTTGAACAGTAGAAATGGTTGATGTACCTGTGTATGGAGCACATTTTGAAAGTCAAAAAATTGAGGCTCCTTGTAGCCTTTAGTTTGTAATGAAAGTCTCTGTAAGATCTCACAGGAAGCAGGTAAAGTGGCAATCAACCAACGTGTGAGTGCTTACTTAGCAGTTCTCCCTTGAATAGCCTAGGCTACCTCCAACAGGCAAAGGTTTGTATTCTGCTAAATATCAGTTGTAATTATCGTGAATGCCGCGTGAGATAAGGTTATCAGATATTATACACCAGTTGAATGGTGCCACAGCTAGAAACAGGTTATGGTAGCATACTAAAAAATGAATCAGAGTGCCAACCGGATCTTCTGTGCAAGGGGCAGTGGATTTAGCCTGCAATATAGTATGAGTGGGACTGCCAGTCCTTTGATCTCCCATCATCTGTTTTTTTTTTTTTTTTCTTTTTCCCTATTTCTTCCTGCTTCATTGCATGCAACCACCCATCGGGCCTTTTCTCTTATTTGGGCTTCTGTTTTCGACAGCCTTTCTTATGCTCCCCTCTAGAAGAGATGAGCGATGTAATCTTTAGTAGTTACAAATACCCATGCATCTTAAGATTATAACTCAAAATGCGAGGTGCTTGAACACACCATATAAGAGACAAGTGGCTATGAGATAATTTGAGAAAGAGGGGGCAGATCTGGTATGCATACAAGAGACCAATTGGAGAACTGACAACAGGATCTCCTTTGCTAACAAAATCTATCCCCAGTGTATATCAGCAAATTATAAGACTAAATCGAGGGGTGTAGCAATATTAAGTTGAATATTAAAGAAGAATTCTTAGAGTTGGATAAAAATGCTAGATTTATAGTTTGGATACGTACTCTGAATGATCAGTTATTCACACTACTGAATATCTATGCTCCGAAAATAAATCAAAACAGAATTCTTAATAATTTGTAAAAAAAAGTTATGAAGATTAAGGGCTCTTTAATAATTTGCGGTGACCTGAACATATGTTTCGACATGCAAAAAGACAGGAAATCTATAACTAAACCTTGCCCTGACATAGACATGATGAGAAAAGCTAACAATATGAATAAAACGTTGTATTTGTACAACTTATACAATACCTGGAGAACATTTCGTCCAGAAGAATTGGATTATACCTACTATTCAACACAGTACAACACTTATTCTAGAATCGTTCATTTCTTGTTAGAACAGTCAACCCTCGAAATGACTAAATCGATAGAAATCGGTCCCTTACAATGGTCAGATCATGCAAGCCTAATCCTTTTACTGGACAATGAGATAGCGGTTTTAAAAATTAGAAAATTTAAAATGGACAATACTTTGTTCAAATCTTCTTATGAAACTTTTTATTAAATACAGGCTCGGTAAAGTCTCCGACCAACTTGTGGAATTCACACAAGGCAGTAATAAGAGGACTTTTAATATCCTTAGCAGCAGCAAAAAAAAAAGCCCAAGGTACATCTTTGAGAGTTCTATATTTACTCCTTATAAATATCAGCAAATTAATAAACAATTTCCAACAGAAGCAGTGGCAAAACAGGGTTCTGGATATACAAAGCCAGATAAGAAAAATCACTCAAAAACAAATTGATAAAAAAATCTGGCAACAACAACATAATTACCGTATATACTTGAGTATAGGCCAAACCGAGTATAAGCCAAGGCAACTATTTTACCACAAAATACTGGGAAAACTTGTCCCTCGTGCCCTCTGTGTCCCTTTCTTGTGTCCCCCTCTCTCTCCCCTGTGTCTCTTCCCCCTCTCCCTCCCCTGTGTCTCTCCTCCCCTCTCCCTCCCCTGTGTCTCTTCCCCTCCTCTCCCTTCCCTGTGTCTCTTCCCCACTCTCCCTCCCCTGTGTCTCTTCCCCCCCTCGCCCTCCCCTGTGTCTCTTCCCGCCCTCTCCCTTCCCTGTGTCTCTTTCCCCCTTCTCCCTCATGTCTCTTTCCCTCCCCCTCCCTTATCACCCTCCTCAACTCCCCTCCTCAACAGCCCTTCACATCCTTTCTTCTCACCCTCAACCCCCTCCTCATCCTCCCTCCTCAACCCCCCTCCTTATCCTCCCTCCTCATCCTCTCTCCTCAACCCCCCTCCTCATCATCTCTCCTCATCCTCTCTCCTCAACCCCCCTCCTCAACACCCCTCCCCCTCCTCCACCCCGCTCCTCATTCTCCCTCCTCACCCCCCCTCCTCAACCACCCTCCTCAAACCACCCTCCTCAACCTCACTCCTCAACCTCACTCCTCAACCCCCCTCCTCAACCACCCACCTCAACCACCCTCCTCATCCTCAACCCCCCTCCTCAACCCCACTCCTCATCCTCAACCTCTCTCCTTAACCCCCTCCTCAACCACCCTCTTCAACCTTCCTTCTCAACCCCCCTCCTCAACCCTCGTCCTCAACCCCCCTCCTCACCCTCAACCCCTCCTCACCCTCAAACCCCTCCTCAACCTCCCTCCTCAACCCCCTCCTCATCCTCAACCCCTCTCCTCATCCTCAACCCACAACCTCAACCTCTCTCCTCATTCTCAACACCCCTCCTCAATCCCCTCCTCAACCCCCATCCTCATCCTCAACCCCCCTCCTCAACCACCTTCCTCAACCGCCCCTCCTCAACCACACTCCTCAACCACCCTCTTCAACCCCCCCTCCTCAACCCCCTCCTGAAACCCCCTCCTCATCCTCAACCCCCTCCTCATCCTCAACCTCTCTCCTCAACCCCCCTCCTCAACATCCCTCCTCATCCTCCCTCCTCAACCCCCCTCCTCAACCCCAACCTCAATCCCACTCCTCATCCTCAACCCCCCTACTCATCCTCCCTCCTCAACCCCTCCTTAACCCCCTTCCTCAACCACCTTCCTCAACCCCCTCTCCTCAACCCCCTTCCTCAACCACCCTCCTCAACCACCCTCTTCAACCCCCCTCCTCAACCCCCCTCCTCAACCCCCTCCTCAACCCCCCTCCTCATCCTCAACCTCTCTCCTCAACCTCCTTCCTCATCCTTTCTCCTCAACCCCCCTCCTCAACCCCCCTCCTCAACCCCCCTCCTCAACCACCTTCCTCAACCGCCCCTCCTCAACCACACTCCTCAACCACCCTCTTCAACCCCCCCTCCTCAATCCCCTCCTGAAACCCCCTCCTCATCCTCAACCCCCTCCTCATCCTCAACCTCTCTCCCCAACCCCCCTCCTCAACATCCCTCCTCATCCTCCCTCCTCAACCCCCCTCCTCAACCACCCTCCTCATCCTCAACCCCCCTCCTCATCCTCCCTCCTCAACCCCTCCTTAACCCCCTTCCTCAACCACCTTCCTCAACCCCCTCTCCTCAACCCCCTTCCTCAACCACCCTCCTCAACCCCCTCTTCAACCCCCCTCCTCAACCCCCCTCCTCAACCCCCTCCTCAACCCCCCTCCTCATCCTCAACCTCTCTCCTCAACCTCCCTCCTCATCCTTTCTCCTCAACCCCCCTCCTCAACCCCCTCCTCATCCTCAACCTCTCTCCTCAAACCCCTCCTCAACATCCCTCCTCAACCTCCCTCCTAAACCCCATCCTCAACCACAACCCCACTCCTCATCCTCAACCCCCATGCTCATCCTCAACCCCCTCCTCAAACCCCCTCCTCAACCCCCCTCCTCATCCTCAACCCCCTCCTCACCCTCAACCCCCCTCCTCAACCTCCCTCCTCAACCTCCATCCTCAACCCCCCCTTTTCAACACCCTCCTCAACCCCCATCCTCAACCCCCTCCTCATCCTCTCTCCTCATCCTCACTCCTCAACCCCCCTCCTCAACCCCCCCTCCTCATCCTCCCTCCTCATCCTCCCTCCTCAACCCCCCTCCTCAACCAACTTCCTCAACCACCTTCCTCATCCCCCCCCTCCTCAACCCCCTGTCTCAACCACCTTCCTCAACCCCCCTCATCACCCCCCTTCCTCAACCACCCTCCTCAACCACCCTATTCAACCACCCTCTTCAACCCCCCCTTCTTAACCTCTCTCCTCAACCCCCCTCCTCAAACCCCCTCCTCATCCTCATCCTCCCTCCTCAACCCCCCTTCTCAACCCCAACCTCAATCCCACTCCTCATCCTCAACCCCCCTCCTCATCCTCCCTCCTCAACTCCTCCTCAACCCCCTTCCTCAACCACCTTCCTCAAACCCCCCTCCTCAACCCCCTTCCTCAACCACCCGCCTCAACCAAACTCTTCAACACCTCCTCCTCAACCCCCTCCTTAACCCCCTCCTCATCCTCAACCCCCTCCTCATCCTCAACCACTCTCCTCAACCTCCCTCTTCAACCCCCTCCTCATCCTCTCTCTTCAACCCCCCTCCTCAACCCCCCTCCTCATCTTCAACCGCTCCTCCTCAACATCCCTCCTCATCCTCCCTCCTCAACCCCCCTCCTCAACCTCCCTCCTCAACCCCATCCTCAACCACAACCACAACCCCACTCCTCATCCTCAACCCCCCTCCTCATCCTCAACCCCCTCCTCAACCCCCCTCCTCATCCTCAACCCCCCTCCTCATCCTCAACCCCCCTCCTCATCCTCAACCCCCTCCTCACCCTCAACCCCCCTCCTCAACCTCCATCCTCAACCTCCATCCTCAACCCCCCTCCTCAACCCCCTCCTCAACCCCCATCCTCAACCCACTCCTCATCCTCTCTCCTCATCCTCACTCCTCAACCCACCTCCTCAACCCCCCTCCTCATCCTCCCTCCTCAACCCCCTCCTCAACCCCCTTCCTCAACCCCCCTCCTCAACCACCTTCCTCAACCCCCCCTCCTCAATCCCTTCCTCAACCAACTTCCTCAACCCCCTTCTTCAACCACCCTCCTCAACCACCCTCTTCAACCACCCTCTTCAACCCCCCCTTCTTAACCTCTCTCCTCAACCCCCCTCCCAACACCCCTCCTCAAACCCCTTCTCAAACCCCCTCCTCATCCTCAACCCCCCTCCTCAACCCCCTCCTCACCCTCAACCTCCCTCCTCAACACCCTTCCTCATCCTCCCTCCTCAACCCCCCTCCTCAACCTCCCTCCACAACCCCATCCTCAACCCCACTCCTCATCCTCAACCCCCCTCCTAATCCTCACCCCCTCTTCAACCCCCCCACCTCAACCTCCATCCTCAACCCCATCCTCAATCCCCCTCTTCATCCTCAACCCCCCTTCTCAACCCCCTCCTCAACCCCCATCCTCAACCTCAACCCCCTCCTCAACCTCTCTCCTCATCCTCACTCCTCAACCCCCCTCCTCAACCCCCTCCTCATCCTCTCTCCTCATCCTCACTCCTCAACCCCCCTCCTCAACCCCCTCCTCATCCTCCCTCCTCAACCCCCTTCCTCAACCCCCCTCCTCAACCCCCTTCCTCAACCACCTTCCTCAACCCCCCTCCTCAACCTCCTTCCTCACCCCCCTCCTCAACCTCCTTCCTCAACCACCTTCCTCAACCCCCCCTCATCAACCCCCTTCCTCAACCACCCTCCTCAACCACCCTCTTCAACCACCCTCTTCAACCCCCCCTTCTCAAACATCCTCAACCCCACTCCTCATCCTCAACCTCCCTCCTCATCCTCAACCTCCCCCCTCATCCTCAACCCCCTCCTTAACCTCAACCCCCTCCTGATCCTCAACCTCCCTCCTCATCCTCAACCTCCCTCCTCATCCTCAACCTCTCTCCTCATCCTCAACCCCCTCCTCATCCTCCCCCCTCAACCCCCCATCCTCATCCTCCCCCCTCAACCCCCATCCTCATCCTCCCCCCTCAACCCCCCATCCTCAACCCTCTCCTCACCCTCCCCCCCTCAACCTCAACCCCCCTCCTCAACATCAACCCCCTCCTCAACCCCCCATCCTCAACCCCTCATCCTCAACCCCATCCTCCTCCCCCTCACCCCCCTCCTCACCCCACCTCAACCTCAACCCCCCTCCTCCTCATCAACCCCCTCCTCAACCCCCCATCCTCATCCTCAACCCCCCATCCTCATCCCCCTCCTCACCCCCCCAACCTCCCTCCTCCTCATCAACCCCCCTCCTCATCAACCCCCTCCTCAACCCCCTCCTCACTGTCTCCTCTCTAAATACCTCCCCCTCACTTACCTGCTTCTTCTCCGGCCTCTGCTCCGTCTTGAGCCCGGGTCAAGATGGAGCAGAGGCCAGAGAAGAAGCAGGTAAGTGAGGGGGAGGTATTTAGAGAGGAGACAGTGAGGAGGGGGTTGAGGAGGGGGTTGATGAGGATGAGGGGGGTTGAGGATGAGGAGGGGGGAGGAAAAGAGACACAGGGGGGTAAAGAGACACGGGGGGGTAGAGAGAAACAGGGGGGTAGAGACAAACAGGGGGATAGAGAGATACGGGGGGGTTAGAGAGACACTAGGGGGAGTGACTCGAGTATAAGCTGAGGGGGCCCTTTTAGCCTTAAAAAAGGGCTGAAAAACTCGGCTTATACTCGAGTATATACAGTACTTTGAAACAGTAAGGGCCATGTCCTGGCACATTAGCATCTAATATTGCACCCATAGATGCAAAGGATATGGCACTATTGTAGGATCTTATGTTTGTTTTTAAATTTTGGTAGTTAGGGAAAGAAGGCTCTGTCATAATATTTTTTAAATATGTTGGGAATTGTTGTCTTTCTGGAGGTCGTACCTTGCCTTTTTGACAGCAACTAATGAACTGACCATCTCTGTGTCTTTCCTGTTGGAAATGATAAGCCCCACAAAACTGACAGACAATATTCATATTACCACAATTATGAACCTCTACTGCTAAAGATTTAAATAAAGGACAATTGTGAGAAGACATATCAATGTGACTGTCTAAATCCTCATTAGAATTCTTATCTGATTGTTGCTCCACATTTTCTAAATGCTTTTGTTTTTTAGTAGCCTTCTTGGGTTGGATGTTAGTTTTTTAGCTGCTTATCTTTTGCTTGTGAGTCTCTTCCATTCTTTTTGTCGTTGAATTTCCTTCTTCTCCGGCGTCTGATGATCTGCCCATGTTCTTTGACGGTCTCTAGTTTGACGTCTTTTCTTTTCCTGTTTCTTGTCAGTATCTGCCATATTAATCACATATATAGTTGTGAGCAGGCGAGCTTGCTCAAGCCGTTGCTCACGCTTGCGGGCTCGCGTAGGGCCGCAGTTGCTGACATCACTCACCAGCTCTCACTCACCAGCTCCTCCATAGTGTCGATCAGAGCAAGAGAGGCATTATGGGAGGCGCAGAACTTCCAGCTGTCACCCCACTCAGCAATACTAGCAGAGAAAAAATAGCATTTGCCCAAGTGCCAGACCCAGCCCTGCTGACAGGGGGCATTCACAAGAGGGGCAGGAGGGACAGCTTCTGGGTGGAGGCAAGTTCTGTGATCTGTATAGAGACATAAAGAGTGGAGGGGGGCAGATACAGGAGAGAGACACTCAGCCGCTGAGATGA